>CM062297.1:809825542-810425542 GCA_031216915.1 Pictodentalium vernedei
AGTTATCTCCCTTCATACATCAGATGGGGAAGGGTAAAATGCATAGTATTTACTAGATTATCGGCCGTTAGTTATCTCTCTTCATACATAAGATGTGGAAGGGTTAAATGTATAGTATTTACTAGATTATTGGCGGTTAGTTATCTCTCTTGATACATGAGATGGAGAAGCGTTAAATGTAAAGTATTTACTAGATTATCGGCCGTTAGTTATCTCCCTTGATAAATGAGATGGGAAAGGGTTACATGTATAGTATTTACTAGATGAACGGCCGTTAGTTATCTCTCTGGATGCATGAAATGGGGAAGGGTTAAACGTATAGTATTTACTAGATGATCAGGCTCTAGTTATCTCTCTTGATACACGAGATAGGGAAGGGTTAAATGTATAGTATTTACTAGATTATCGGCCGTTAGTTATCTCTCTTGATATATGAGATGCGGGAGGATTAAATGTATAGTATTTACTAGATGATCGGCCGTTAGTTATCTCCCTTGATACATGAGATGGGGAAGGGTTAAATGTATAGTATTTACTAGATTATCGGCCGTTAGTTATCTCCCTTGATAAATGAGATGGGGAAGAGTTAAATGTATAGTATTTACTAGATTATCGGCCGTTAGTTATCTCTCTGGATTCATGAGATGGGGAAGGGTTAAATGTATAGTATTTACTAGATTATCGGTCGTTCGTTATCTCTCTTGATACATGATCAGGGGAAGGGTTAAATGTATAGTATTTACTAGATTATCGGCCGTTAGTTATCTCCCTTGATACATGAGATGGGGAAGGGTTAAATTATAGTATTTACTAGATTATCGGCCGTTAGTTATCTCCCCTTATACATGAGATGGGGAAGGGTAAAATGTATAGCATTTACTAGATTATCGGCCGTTAAATTTCTCCCGTGATAAATGAGATGGGGAAGGGTTAAATGTATAGTATGTACTAGATTATCGGCCGTTTGTTATCTACATTGATACATGAGATGGGGAAGGGTTAAATGTAGAGTATTTAGTAGATTATCGGCCGTTAGTGATCTCCCTTTATACATGAGATGGGGAAGTGTTTAATGTATAGTATTTACTAGATTATAGACCGTTAGTTATCCCTCTGGATACATGAGATGGGGGAAGGTTAAATGTATAGTATTTACTAGATTATCGGCCGTTAGTAATCTCCCTTGATACATGAGATGGAGAAGGGTTAAATGTATAGTATTTACTAGATAATCGGCCGTTAGTTATCTCCCTTGATACATGGGATGGGGAAGGGTTAAATGTATAGTATTTACTAGATTAACGGCCGTTAGTTATCTCTCTGGATACATGAAATGGGGAAGGATTAAATGTATAGTATTTACTAGATGATCAGGCTCTAGTTATCTCTCTTGATACATGAAATGGGGAAGGGTTAAATGCAGAGTATTTACTAGATTATCGGCTGTGAGTTATCTCCCTTGATACATGAGATGCGGAAGGGTTAAATGTATAATATTTACTAGATTATCGGCCGTTTGTTATCTCCCTTGATCCATGGGATGGGGAAGGGTTAAATGTATAGTATTTACTAGATTATCGGCCGTTAGTTATCTCCCCTGATACCTGAGATGGGGAAGGGTTAAATGTATAGTATTTACTAGATTATCGGCGGTTGTTATCTCCCTTTATACATGAGATGGGGAAGGGTTAAATGTATAGTATTTACCAGATTATCGGCCGTTAGTTATCTCTCTGGATACATGAGATGGGGAAGGGTTAAATGTATAGTATTAACTAGATTATCGGCCGTTAGTTATCTCCCTTGATAAATGAGATGGGGAAGAGTTAAATGTATAATATTTACTAGATTATCGGCCGTTAGTTATCGCCCTTGATACATGAGATGGGGAAGGGTTAGATGTATAGTATTTACTGGATTATGGGCCGTTAGTTATCTCTCTGGATTCATGAGATGGGGAAGGGTTAAATGAATAGTATTTACTAGATTTTCAGCCGTTAGTTATCTCCTTGATAAATGAGATGGGGATGAGTTAAATGTATAGTATTTACTAGATTATCGGCCGTTAGTTATCTCTCTGGATACATGAGATGTGGAAGGGTCAAATGTATAGTATTTACTAGATTTTCGGCCGTTAGTTATCTCTCTGAATAAATGAGATGGGGAAGGGTTAAATGTATAGTATTAACTAGATTATCGGCCGTTAGTTATCTTCCTTGATAAATGAGATGGGGAAGAGTTAAATGTATAGTATTTACTAGATTATCGGCCGATGGTTACTCTCTGGATACATGAGATGGGGAAGGGTCAAATGTATTGTATTTACTAGATTATCGGCCGTTAGTTATCTTTCTGGATAAATGACATGGGGAAGGGTTAAATGTATAGTATTTACTAAATAATCGGCCGTTAGTTATCTCCCTTGATTCATGACATGGGGAAGGGTTAAATGTATAGTATTTACTAGATTATCGGCCGTTAGTTATCTCTCTGGATAAATGACATGGGGAAGGGTTAAATGTATATTATTTACTAAATGATCGGCCCTTAGTTATCTCATTTGATACATGAGATGGGGAAGGGTTAAATGTATAGTATTTACTAGATTATCGGCCGTTAGTTATCTCTCTGGATAAATAACATGGGGACGGTTTAGACGTATAGTATTTACTAGATTATCGGCCGTTAGTTATCGCCCTTGATACATGAGATGGAGAAGGGTTAAATGTATAGTATTTACTAGATTATCGGCCGTTAGTTATCTCTCTGGATACATGAGATGGGGAAGGGTTAAATGTAATGTATTTACCAGATTATCGGCCGTTAGTTATCTCCCTTCATACATCAGATGGGGAAGGGTTAAATACGTAGTATTTTCTAGATTATCGGCCGTTAGTTATCTCTCTTCATACATAAGATGTGGAAGGGTTAAATGTATAGTATTTACTAGATTATTGGCCGTTAGTTATCTCTCTTGATACATGAGATGGGGAAGGGTTAAATGTATAGTATTTACTAGATTATCGGCCGTTAGTTATCTCCCTTGGTAAATGAGATGGGAAAGGGTTATATGTATAGTATTTACTAGATTGACGGCCGTTAGTTATCTCTCTGGATACATGAAATGGGGAAGGATTAAATGTATAGTATTTACTAGATGATCAGGCTCTAGTTATCTCTTTTGATACATGAGATGGGGAAGGGTTAAATGAATAGTATTTACTAGATTATCGGACGTTAGTTATCTCCCTTGATACATGAGATGGGGAAGGGTTAAATGTGTAGTATTTACTAGACTATCGGCCGTTAGTTATCTCTCTTGATACATGGGATGGGGAAGGGTTAAATGTATAGTATTTACTAGATTATCGGCCGTTAGTTATCTCCCGTGATACATGAGATGGGGAAGGGTTAAATGTATAGTATTTACTAGATTATCGGCCGTTAGTTATCTCTCTGGATTCATGAGATGGGGAAGGGTTAAATATATAGTATTTACTAGATTTTCGGCCGTTAGTTATCTCCCTTGATAAATGAGATGGGGAAGAGTTAAAAATATAGTATTTACTAGATTATCGGCCGTTAATTATCTCTCTGGATACATGAGATGGGGAAGGGTCAAATGTATAGTATTTACTAGATTATCGGCCGTTAGTTATCTCTCTGGATAAATGAGACGGGGAAGGGTTAAATGCATAGTATTTACTAGATCTTCGGCCATTAGTTATCTCTCTGGAAACATGAGATGGGGAAGGGTTAAATGTATAGTATTTACTAGATTATCAGCCGTTAGTTATCTCTCTGGATAAATGACATGGGGAAGGGTTAAATGTATAGTATTTACTAAATAATCGGCCGTTAGTTATCTCCCTTGATACATGAGATGGGGAAGGGTTAAATGTATAGTATTTACTAGATTATCGGCAGTTAGTTATCTCTCTGGATAAATGAGACGGGGAAGGGTTAAATGTATAGTATTTACTAGATTTTCGGCCATTAGTTATCTCTCTGGAAACATGAGATGGGGAAGGGTTAAAATGTAGTATTTACTTGATTATCGGCCGCTAGTTATCTCCCTTCATAAATGAGATGGGGAAGGGTTTAATGTATAGAATTTCCTAGATTATCGGCCGATGGTTACGCTCTGGATACATGAGATGGGAAAGGGTTAAATGTATAGTATTTACTAGATTATCGGTTGTTAGTTATCTCTCTTGATACATGAGATGGGGATGGGTTAAATGTATGGTACTTAATAGATTATCGGCGGTTAGTTATCTCTCTTGATACATGAGATGGGGAAGGGTTAAATGAATAGTATTTTCCAGATTATCGGCCGTTAGTCATCTCTCTGGACACATGGGATGGGGAAGTGTTAAATGTATAGTATTTATTGGATTACCGGCCGTTAGTTATCTCTCTGGATACATGAGATGGAGAAGGGTTAAATGTATAGCATTTACTAGATTATCGTCCGCTAGTTATCTCTCTGGATACATGAGATGGAAAAGGTTTAAATGTATAGTATTTACTAGATTATCGGCCGTTAGTTATCTCCGTCGACACATGAGTTGGGGAAGGGTTAAAAGTATAGTATTTACTAGATTATAGACCGTTAGTTATCTCTATGGATACATGAGATGGGGAAGGGTTAAATGTATAGTATTTACTAGATTATCGGCCGTTAATTATCTCTCTGGATACATGGGATGGGGAAGGGTTAAATGTATAGTATTTACTTGATTATCGGCCGTTAGTTATCTCTCTTGATATATGAGATGGGGGAGGATTAAATGTATAGTATTTACTAGATTATCGGCCGTTAGTTATCACCCTTGATACATGAGATGGGGAAGGGTTAAATGTATAGTATTTTCTAGATTATCGGCCGTTAGTTATCTCCCTTGATTCATGAAATGGGGAAGGGTTAATTGTATAGTATTTACTAGATTATCGGCCGTTAGTTATCTCTCTGGATACATGAGGTGGGGAAGGGTTAAATGTATAGTATTTACTAGATTATCGGCCGTTAGTTATCTCTCTGGATAAATGAGACGGGGATGGGTTAAATGTATAGTATTTACTAGATTATCGGCCGTTAGTTATCTCTCTGGATACATGAGATGGGGAAGGGTTAAATGTATAGTATTTACTAGATTATCGGTCGTTAGTAATCTCCCTTGAACCATGAGATGGGGAAGGGTTAAATGTATAGTATTTACTAGATTATCGACCGTTAGTTATCTCTCTTGACACATGAGATGGGGAAGGGTTAAATGTATAGTATTCACTAGATTATCGGCCGTTAGTTATCTCTCTGGATACATGAGATGGGGAAGGGTTAAAGGTATAGTATTTACTAGATTATCGGCCGTTAGTTATCTCTCTTGATACATGAGATGGGGAAGGGTTAAATATATAGTATTTACTAGATTACTGGCCGTTAGTTTTCTCTCTTGATACATGAGATGGGGAAGGGTTAAAGGTATAGTATTTACTAGATTATCGGTCGCTAGTTATCTCTCTTGATACATGAGATGGGGAAGGGTTAAATGTATAGTATTTACTAGATTATCGGCCGTTAGTTATCTCTCTTGATAAATGAGACGGGGAAGGGTTAAATGTGTAGTATTTACTAGATTATCGGCAGTTAGTCATCTCTCTGGATAAATGAGATGTGGAAGGGTTAAATGTATAGTATTTACTAGATTATCGGCCGTTAGTTATCTCCCTTGATACATGGGATGGGAAAGGGTTAAATGTATAGTATTTACTAGATTATCGGCCGTTAGTTATCTCCCTTGGTAAATGAGATGGGGAAGGGTTATATGTATAGTATTTACTAGATTAACGGCCGTTAGTTATCTCTCTGGATACATGAAATGGGGAAGGATTAAATGTATAGTATTTACTAGATGATCAGGCTCTAGTTATCTCTTTTGATACATGAGATGGGGAAGGGTTAAATGAATAGTATTTACTAGATTATCGGCCGTTAGTTATCTCCCTTGATTCATGAGATGGGGAAGGGTTAAATCTGTAGTATTTACTAGACTATCGGCCGTTAGTTATCTCTCTTAATACATGAGATGGGGAAGGGTTAAATGTATAGTATTAACTAGACTATCGGCCGTTAGTTATCTCCCGTGATACATGAGATGGGGAAGGGTTAAATGTATAGTATTTACTAGATTATCGGCCGTTAGTTATCTCTCTGGATTCATGAGATGGGGAAGGGTTAAATGTACAGTATTTACTAGATTTTCGGCCGTTAGTTATCTCCCTTGATAAATGAGATGGGGAAGAGTTAAATGTATAGTATTTACTAGATTATCGGCCGTTAATTATCTCTCTGGATACATGAGATGGGGAAGGGTCAAATGTATAGTATTTACTAGATTATCGGCCGTTAGTTATCTCTCTGGATAAACGAGATGGGGAAGGGTTAAATGTATAGTATTTACTAGATTATCGGCCGTTAGTTATCCCTTTGGATAAATGAGACGGGGAAGGGTTAAATGCATAGTATTTACTAGATCTTCGGCCATTAGTTATCTCTCTGGAAACATGAGATGGGGAAGGGTTAAATGTATAGTATTTACTAGATGATCAGGCTCTAGTTATCTCTCTTGATACACGAGATGGGGAAGGGTTAAATGTATAGTATTTACTAGATTATCGGCCGTTAGTTATCTCTCTTGATATATGAGATGGGGGAGGATTAAATGTATAGTATTTACTAGATTATCGGCCGTTAGTTATCTCCCTTGATACATGAGATGGAGAAGGGTTAAATGTATAGTATTTACTAGATTATCGGCCTTTAGTTATCTCTCTTGATACATGAGATGGGAAAGGGTGAAATGTATAGTATTTACTAGATTATCGGCCGTTAGTTATCTCTCTTGATAGATGAGATGGGGAAGGGTTAAATGTATAGTATTTACTAGATTATCGGCCGTTAGTTATCTCTCTTGATAAATGAGACGGGGAAGGGTTAAATGTATAGTATTTACTAGATTTTCGGCCGTTAGTTATCTCTCTGGATAGATGAGATGGGGAAGGGTTAAATGTATAGTATTTACTAGATAATCGGCCGTTAGTTATCTCCCTTGATACATGGGTTGGGGAAGGGTTAAATCTGCAGTATTTACTCGATTATCGGCCGTTAGTTATCTCCCTTGGTAAATGAGATGGGGAAGGGTTAAATGTATAGTATTTACTAGATTAACGGCCGTTAGTTATCTCTCTGGATACATGAAATGGGGAAGGATTAAATGTATAGTATTTACTAGCTGATCAGGCTCTAGTTATCTCTCTTGATACATGAAATGGGGAAGGGTTAAATGCATAGTATTTACTAGATTATCGGTCGTGAGTTATCTCCCTTGATACATGAGATGCAGAAGGGTTAAATGTATAATATTTACTAGATTATCGGCCGTTTGTTATCTCCCTTGATACATGAGATGGGGAAGGGTTAAATGTATAGTATTTACTAGATTTTCGTCAGTTAGTTATCTCCCCTGATACATGAGATGGGGAAGGGTTAAATGTATAGTATTTACTAGATTATCGGCCGTTAATTATCTCCCTTGATACATGAGATGGGGAAGGGTTAAATGTATAGTATTTACTAGATTATCGGCCGTTAGTTATCTCACTGGATACATGAGATGGGGAAGGGTTAAATGTATAGTATTAACTAGATTATCGGTCGTTTGTTATCTCCCTTGATAAAGGAGATGGGGAAGAGTTAAATGTATAATATTTACAAGAATATTGGCCGTTAGTTATCGCCCTTGATAGATGAGATGGGGAAGGGTTAAATGTACAGTATATTTACTAGATTATGGGCCGTTAGTTATCTCTCTGGATTCATGAGATGGGGAAGGGTTAAATGAATAGTATTTACTAGATTTTCAGTCGTTAGTTATCTCCCTTGATAAATGAGATGGGGATGAGTTAAATGTATAGTATTTACTAGATTATCGGCCGTTTGTTATCTCTCTGGATACATGAAGTGGGGAAGGGTCAAATGTATAGTATTTACTAGATTTTCGGCCGTTAGTTATCTCTCTGGATAAATGAGATGGGGAAGGGTTAAATGTATAGTATTAACTAGATTACCGGCCGTTAGTTATCTTCCTTGATAAATGAGATGGGGAAGAGTTAAATGTATAGTATTTACTAGATTATCGGCCGATGGTTACTCTCTGGATACATGAGATGGGGAAGGGTCAAATGTATAGTATTTACTAAATTATCGGCCGTTAGTTATCTCTCTGGATAAATGACATGGGGAAGGGTTAAATGTATAGTATTTACTAAATAATCGGCCGTTAGTTATCTCCCTTTATACATGAGATGGGGAAGGGTTAAATGTATAGTATTTACTAGATTATCGGCCGTTAGTTATCTCTCTGGATAAATGACATGGGGAAGGGTTAAATCTATAGTATTTACTAAATAATCGGACGTTAGTTATCTCATTTGATACATGAGATGGGGAAGGGTCAAATGTATAGTATTTACTAGATTATCGGCCGTTAGTTATCTCTCTGGATAAATAACATAGGGAAGGGTAAAATGTACAGTATTTAATAGATTATCGGCCGTTAGTTATCGCCCTTGATACATGAGATGGGGAAGGGTTAAATGTATAGTATTTACTAGATTATCGGCCGTTAGTTATCTCTCTGGATACATGAGATGGGGAAGGGTTAAATGTAATGTATTTACCAGATTATCGGCCGTTAGTTATCTCCCTTCATACATCAGATGGGGAAGGGTTAAATACGTAGTATTTTCTAGATTATCGGCCGTTAGTTATCTCTCTTCATACATATGATGTGGAAGGGTTAAATGTATAGTATTTACTAGATTATTGGCCGTTAGTTATCTCTCTTGATACATGAGATGGGGAAGGGTTAAATGTATAGTATTTACTAGATTATCGGCCGTTAGTTATCTCCCTTGGTAAATGAGATGGGGAAGGGTTATATGTATAGTATTTACTAGATTGACGGCCGTTAGTTATCTCTCTGGATACATGAAATGGGGAAGGATTAAATGTATAGTATTTACTAGATGATCAGGCTCTAGTTATCTCTTTTGATACATGAGATGGGGAAGGGTTAAATGAATAGTATTTACTAGATTATCGGACGTTAGTTATCTCCCTTGATACATGAGATGGGGAAGGGTTAAATGTGTAGTATTTACTAGACTATCGGCCGTTAGTTATCTCTCTTGATACATGGGATGGGGAAGGGTTAAATGTATAGTATTTACTAGATTATCGGCCGTTAGTTATCTCCCGTGATACATGAGATGGGGAAGGGTTAAATGTATAGTATTTACTAGATTATCGGCCGTTAGTTATCTCTCTGGATTCATGAGATGGGGAAGGGTTAAATATATAGTATTTACTAGATTTTCGGCCGTTAGTTATCTCCCTTGATAAATGAGATGGGGAAGAGTTAAATATATAGTATTTACTAGATTATCGGCCGTTAATTATCTCTCTGGATACATGAGATGGGGAAGGGTCAAATGTATAGTATTTACTAGATTATCGGCCGTTAGTTATCTCTCTGGATAAATGAGATGGGGAAGGGTTAAATGTATAGTATTTACTAGATTATCGGCCGTTAGTTATCTCTCTGGATAAATGAGACGGGGAAGGGTTAAATGCATAGTATTTACTAGATCTTCGGCCATTAGTTATCTCTCTGGAAACATGAGATGGGGAAGGGTTAAATGTATAGTATTTACTAGATTATCAGCCGTTAGTTATCTCTCTGGATAAATGACATGGGGAAGGGTTAAATGTATAGTATTTACTAAATAATCGGCCGTTAGTTATCTCCCTTGATACATGAGATGGGGAAGGGTTAAATGTATAGTATTTACTAGATTATCGGCCGTTAGTTATCTCTCTGGATAAATGAGACGGGGAAGGGTTAAATGTATAGTATTTACTAGATTTTCGGCCATTAGTTATCTCTCTGGAAACATGAGATGGGGAAGGGTTAAAATGTAGTATTTACTTGATTATCGGCCGCTAGTTATCTCCCTTCATAAATGAGATGGGGAAGGGTTTAATGTATAGAATTTCCTAGATTATCGGCCGATGGTTACTCTCTGGATACATGAGATGGGAAAGGGTTAAATGTATAGTATTTACTAGATTATCGGTTGTTAGTTATCTCTCTTGATACATGAGATGGGGATGGGTTAAATGTATGGTACTTAATAGATTATCGGCGGTTAGTTATCTCTCTTGATACATGAGATGGGGAAGGGTTAAATGAATAGTATTTTCCAGATTATCGGCCGTTAGTTATCTCTCTGGATACATGGGATGGGGAAGTGTTAAATGTATAGTATTTATTGGATTACCGGCCGTTAGTTATCTCTCTGGATACATGAGATGGAGAAGGGTTAAATGTATAGCATTTACTAGATTATCGTCCGCTAGTTATCTCTCTGGATACATGAGATGGAAAAGGTTTAAATGTATAGTATTTACTAGATTATCGGCCGTTAGTTATCTCCGTTGACACATGAGTTGGGGAAGGGTTAAAAGTATAGTATTTACTAGATTATAGACCGTTAGTTATCTCTATGGATACATGAGATGGGGAAGGGTTAAATGTATAGTATTTACTAGATTATCGGCCGTTAATTATCTCTCTGGATACATGGGATGGGGAAGGGTTAAATGTATAGTATTTACTTGATTATCGGCCGTTAGTTATCTCTCTTGATATATGAGATGGGGGAGGATTAAATGTATAGTATTTACTAGATTATCGGCCGTTAGTTATCACCCTTGATACATGAGATGGGGAAGGGTTAAATGTATAGTATTTTCTAGATTATCGGCCGTTAGTTATCTCCCTTGATTCATGAAATGGGGAAGGGTTAATTGTATAGTATTTACTAGATTATCGGCCGTTAGTTATCTCTCTGGATACATGAGGTGGGGAAGGGTTAAATGTATAGTATTTACTAGATTATCGGCCGTTAGTTATCTCTCTGGATAAATGAGACGGGGATGGGTTAAATGTATAGTATTTACTAGATTATCGGCCGTTAGTTATCTCTCTGGATACATGAGATGGGGAAGGGTTAAATGTATAGTATTTACTAGATTATCGGTCGTTAGTAATCTCCCTTGATACATGAGATGGGGAAGGGTTAAATGTATAGTATTTACTAGATTATCGGCCGTTAGTTATCTCTCTTGACACATGAGATGGGGAAGGGTTAAATGTATAGTATTCACTAGATTATCGGCCGTTAGTTATCTCTCTGGATACATGAGATGGGGAAGGGTTAAAGGTATAGTATTTACTAGATTATCGGCCGTTAGTTATCTCTCTTGATACATGAGATGGGGAAGGGTTAAATATATAGTATTTACTAGATTACTGGCCGTTAGTTTTCTCTCTTGATACATGAGATGGGGAAGGGTTAAAGGTATAGTATTTACTAGATTATCGGTCGCTAGTTATCTCTCTTGATACATGAGATGGGGAAGGGTTAAATGTATAGTATTTACTAGATTATCGGCCGTTAGTTATCTCTCTTGATAAATGAGACGGGGAAGGGTTAAATGTGTAGTATTTACTAGATTATCGGCAGTTAGTCATCTCTCTGGATAAATGAGATGTGGAAGGGTTAAATGTATAGTATTTACTAGATTATCGGCCGTTAGTTATCTCCCTTGATACATGGGATGGGAAAGGGTTAAATGTATAGTATTTACTAGATTATCGGCCGTTAGTTATCTCCCTTGGTAAATGAGATGGGGAAGGGTTATATGTATAGTATTTACTAGATTAACGGCCGTTAGTTATCTCTCTGGATACATGAAATGGGGAAGGATTAAATGTATAGTATTTACTAGATGATCAGGCTCTAGTTATCTCTTTTGATACATGAGATGGGGAAGGGTTAAATGAATAGTATTTACTAGATTATCGGCCGTTAGTTATCTCCCTTGATTCATGAGATGGGGAAGGGTTAAATCTGTAGTATTTACTAGACTATCGGCCGTTAGTTATCTCTCTTAATACATGAGATGGGGAAGGGTTAAATGTATAGTATTTACTAGACTATCGGCCGTTAGTTATCTCCCGTGATACATGAGATGGGGAAGGGTTAAATGTATAGTATTTACTAGATTATCGGCCGTTAGTTATCTCTCTGGATTCATGAGATGGGGAAGGGTTAAATGTACAGTATTTACTAGATTTTCGGCCGTTAGTTATCTCCCTTGATAAATGAGATGGGGAAGAGTTAAATGTATAGTATTTACTAGATTATCGGCCGTTAATTATCTCTCTGGATACATGAGATGGGGAAGGGTCAAATGTATAGTATTTACTAGATTATCGGCCGTTAGTTATCTCTCTGGATAAACGAGATGGGGAAGGGTTAAATGTATAGTATTTACTAGATTATCGGCCGTTAGTTATCCCTCTGGATAAATGAGACGGGGAAGGGTTAAATGCATAGTATTTACTAGATCTTCGGCCATTAGTTATCTCTCTGGAAACATGAGATGGGGAAGGGTTAAATGTATAGTATTTACTAGATTATCAGCCGTTAGTTATCTCTCTGGATAAATGACATGGGGAAGGGTTAAATGTATAGTATTTACTAAATAATCGGCCGTTAGTTATCTCCCTTGATACATGAGATGGGGAAGGGTTAAATGTATAGTATTTACGAGATTATCGGCCGTTAGTTATCTCTCTGGATAAATGAGACGGGGAAGGGTTAAATTTATAGTATTTACTAGATTTTCGGCCATTAGTTATCTCTCTGGAAACATGAGATGGGGAAGGGTTAAAATGTACATTTACTTGATTATCGGCCGTTAGTTATCTCTCTTGATATATGAGATGGGGGAGGATTAAATGTATAGTATTTACTAGATTATCGGCCGTTAGTTATCTCCCTTGATACATGAGATGGAGAAGGGTTAAATGTATAGTATTTACTAGATTATCGGCCTTTAGTTATCTCGCTTGATACATGAGATGGGAAAGGGTGAAATGTATAGTATTTACTAGATTATCGGCCGTTAGTTATCTCTCTTGATACATGAGATGGGGAAGGGTTAAATGTATAGTATTTACTAGATTATCGGCCGTTAATTATCTCTCTTGATAAATGAGACGGGGAAGGGTTAAATGTATAGTATTTACTAGATTTTCGGCCGTTAGTTATCTCTCTGGATAGATGAGATGGGGAAGGGTTAAATGTATAGTATTTACTAGATAATCGGCCGTTAGTTATCTCCCTTGATACATGGGTTGGGGAAGGGTTAAATCTGCAGTATTTACTCGATTATCGGCCGTTAGTTATCTCCCTTGGTAAATGAGATGGGGAAGGGTTAAATGTATAGTATTTACTAGATTAACGGCCGTTAGTTATCTCTCTGGATACATGAAATGGGGAAGGATTAAATGTATAGTATTTACTAGCTGATCAGGCTCTAGTTATCTCTCTTGATACATGAAATGGGGAAGGGTTAAATGCATAGTATTTACTAGATTATCGGTCGTGAGTTATCTCCCTTGATACATGAGATGCAGAAGGGTTAAATGTATAATATTTACTAGATTATCGGCCGTTTGTTATCTCCCTTGATACATGAGATGGGGAAGGGTTAAATGTATAGTATTTACTAGATTTTCGTCCGTTAGTTATCTCCCCTGATACATGAGATGGGGAAGGGTTAAATGTATAGTATTTACTAGATTATCGGCCGTTAATTATCTCCCTTGATACATGAGATGGGGAAGGGTTAAATGTATAGTATTTACTAGATTATCGGCCGTTAGTTATCTCACTGGATACATGAGATGGGGAAGGGTTAAATGTATAGTATTAACTAGATTATCGGTCGTTTGTTATCTCCCTTGATAAAGGAGATGGGGAAGAGTTAAATGTATAATATTTACAAGATTATTGGCCGTTAGTTATCGCCCTTGATACATGAGATGGGGAAGGGTTAAATGTACAGTATATTTACTAGATTATGGGCCGTTAGTTATCTCTCTGGATTCATGAGATGGGGAAGGGTTAAATGAATAGTATTTACTAGATTTTCAGTCGTTAGTTATCTCCCTTGATAAATGAGATGGGGAAGAGTTAAATTATAGTATTTACTAGACTATCGGCCGTTTGTTATCTCTCTGGATACATGAAGTGGGGAAGGGTCAAATGTATAGTATTTACTAGATTTTCGGCCGTTAGTTATCTCTCTGGATAAATGAGATGGGGAAGGGTTAAATGTATAGTATTAACTAGATTATCGGCCGTTAGTTATCTTCCTTGATAAATGAGATGGGGAAGAGTTAAATGTATAGTATTTACTAGATTATCGGCCGATGGTTACTCTCTGGATACATGAGATGGGGAAGGGTCAAATGTATAGTATTTACTAAATTATCGGCCGTTAGTTATCTCTCTGGATAAATGACATGGGGAAGGGTTAAATGTATAGTATTTACTAACTAATCGGCCGTTAGTTATCTCCCTTTATACATGAGATGGGGAAGGGTTAAATGTATAGTATTTACTAGATTATCGGCCGTTAGTTATCTCTCTGGATAAATGACATGGGGAAGGGTTAAATCTATAGTATTTACTAAATAATCGGACGTTAGTTATCTCATTTGATACATGAGATGGGGAAGGGTCAAATGTATAGTATTTACTAGATTATCGGCCGTTAGTTATCTCTCTGGATAAATAACATAGGGAAGGGTTAAATGTATAGTATTTAATAGATTATCGGCCGTTAGTTATCGCCCTTGATACATGAGATGGGGAAGGGTTAAATGTATAGTATTTACTAGATTATCGGCCGTTAGTTATCTCTCTGGATACATGAGATGGGGAAGGGTTAAATGTAATGTATTTACCAGTTTATCGGCCGTTAGTTATCACCCTTCATACATCAGTTGGAGAAGGGTTAAATGCAAAGTATTTACTAGATTATCGGCCGTTAGTTATCTCTCTTCATACATAAGATGTGGAAGGGTTAAATGTATAGTATTTACTAGATTATTGGCCGTTAGTTATCTCTCTTGATACATGAGATGGGGAAGGGTTAAATGTATAGTATTTACTAGATTATCGGCCGTTAGTTATCTCCCTTGATAAATGAGATGGGGAAGGGTTACATGTATAGGATTTACTAGATTAACGGCCGTTAGTTATCTCTCTGGGTACATGAAATGGGGAAGGGTTAAATGTATAGAATTTACTAGATGATCAGGCTCTAGTTATCTCTCTTGATACATGAGATGGGGAAGGGTTAAATGTATAGTATTTACTAGATTATCGGCCGTTAGTTATCTTCCTTGATACATGAGATGGGGAAGGGTTAAATGTATAGTATTTACTAGATTATCGGCCGTTAGTTATCTCTCTTGATACATGAGATGGGGAAGGGTTAAATGTATAATATTTACCAGATTATCGGCCGTTAGTTATCTCTCTGGATACAAGAGATGGGGAAGGGTTAAATGTATAGTATTTACTAGATTATCGGCCGTTAGTTATCGTCCTTGACACATGAGATGGGGAAGGGTTAAATGTATAGTATTTGCTAGATTATCGGCCGTTAGTTATCTCTCTGGATACATGAGATGGGGAAGGGTTAGATGTATATTATTTACTAGATTATCGGCCGTTAGTTATCTCCCTTGATAAATGAGATGAGGAAGAGTTAAATGTACAGTATTTACTAGATTATCGGCCGTTAGTTATCGCCCTTGATCCCTGAGATGGGGAAGGGTTAAATGTATAGTATTTACTAGATTATCGGCCGTTAGTTACCTCTCTGGATACATGAGAAGGGGAAGGATTAAATGTATAGTATTTACTAGATTAATGGCCGTTAGTTATCTCCCTTGATAAATGAGATGGGGAAGAGTTAAATGTATAGTATTTACTAGATTATCGGCCCTTAGTTATCTCTCTGGATACATGAGATGGGGAAGGGTTAAATGTATAGTATTTACTAGATGATCAGCCTCTAGTTATCTCTTTTGATACATGAGATGGGGAAGGGTTAAATGAATAGTATTTACTAGATTATCGGCCGTTAGTTATCTTCCTTGATACATGAGATGGGGTAGGGTTAAATGTGTAGTATTTACTAGATTATCGGCTGTTAGTTATCTCTCTTGATACATGAGATGGGGAAGGGTTAAATGTATAGTATTTACTAGATTATCGGCCGTTACTTATCTCCCGTGATACATGAGATGGGGAAGGGTTAAATGTATAGTATTTACTAGATTATCGGCCGTTAGTTATCTCTCTGGATTCATGAGATGGGGAAGGGTTAAATGTATAGTATTTACTAGATTTCCGGCCATTAGTTATCTCCCTTGATAAATGAGATGGGGAAGAGTTAAATGTATAGTATTTACTAGATTATCGACCGTTAATTATCTCTCTGGATACATGAGATGGGGAAGGGTCAAATGTATAGTATTTACTAGATTATCGGCCGTTAGTTATCTCTCTGGATAAATGAGATGGGGAAGGGTTAAATGTATAGTATTTACTTGATTATCGGCTGTTAGTTATCTCCCTTGATAAATGAGATGGGGAAGGGTTAATTGTATAGTATTTACTAGATTATCGGCCGATGGTTATCTCTCTGGATACATGAGATGGGGAAGGGTTAAATGTATAGAATTTACTTGATTATCGGCCGTTAGTTATCTCCCTTGATAAATGAGATGGAAAAGGGTTAAATGCATAGTATATACTAGATCTTCGGCCATTAGTTATCTCTCTGGATAAATGAGATGGGGATGGGTTAAATGTATAGTATTTACTAGATTATCGGCCGTTAGTTATCTCTCTGGATAAATGACATGGGGAAGGGTTAAATGTATAGTATTTGCTAAATAATCGTCCGTTAGTCATCTCCCTTGATACATGAGATGGGGAAGGGCTAAATGTATAGTATTTACTAGATTATCGGCCGTTAGTTATCTCTCTGGATAAATGAGGCGGGGAAGGGTTAAAGGTATAGTATTTACTAGATTTTCGGCCATTAGTTATCTGTCTGGCAACATGAGGTGGGGAAGGGTTAAAATGTAGCATTTACTTGATTATCGGCCGCTAGTTATCTCCCTTCATAAATGAGATGGGGAAGGGTTAAATGTATAGTATTTACTAGATTATCGGCCGATGGTTACTCTCTGGATACATGAGATGGGGATGGGTTAAATGTATGGTACTTAATAGATTATCGGCGGTTAGTTATCTCTCTTGATACATGAGATGGGGAAGGGTTAAATGTATAGTATTTACTAGATTATCGGCCGTTAGTTATCTCCCCTGATACATGAGATGGGGAAGGGTTAAATGTATAGTATTTACTAGATTATCGGCCGTTAGTTATCTCCCTTGATACATGAGATGGGGAAGGGTTAAATGTATAGTATTTACCAGATTATCGGCCGTTAGTTAGCTCACTGGATACATGAGATGGGGAAGGGTTAAATGTATAGTATTAACAAGACTATCGGTCGTTAGTTATCTCCCTTGATAAATGAGATGGGGAAGAGTTAAATGTATAATATTTACTAGATTATCGGCCGTTAGTTATCGCTCTTGACACCTGAGTTGGGGAAGGGTTAAATGTATAGTATTTACTAGATGATGGGCCGTTAGTTATCTCTCTGGATTCATGAGATGGGGAAGGGTTAAATGAATAGGATTTACTAGATTTTCAGCCGTTAGTTATCTCCCTTGATAAATGAGATGGGGAAGAGTTAAATGTATAGTATTTACTAGATTATCGGCCGTTAGTTATCTCTCTGGATACATGAGATGGGGAAGGGTCAAATGTATAGTATTTACTAGATTTTCGGTCGTTAGTTATCTCTCTGGATAAATGAGATACGGAAGGGTTAAATGTATAGTATTAACTAGATTATTGGCCGTTAGTTATCTTCCTTGATAAATGAGATGGGGAAGAGTTAAATGTATAGTATTTACTAGATTATCGGCCGATGGTTACTCTCTGGATACATGAGATGGGGAAGGCTCAAATGTATAGTATTTACTAGATTATCGACCGTTAGTTACCTCTCTGGATAAATGACATGGGGAAGGGTTAAATATATAGTATTTACTAAATAATCGGCCGTTAGTTATCTCCCTTGATACATGAGATGGGGAAGGGTTAAATGTATAGTATTTACTAGATTATCGGCCGTTAGTTATCTCTCTGGATAAATGACATGGGGAAGGGTTAAATGTATAGTATTTACTAAATAATCGGCCGTTGGTTATCTCATTTGATACATGACCTGGGGAAGGGTTAAATGTATAGTATTTAATAGATTATCGGCCGTTAGTTATCTCTCTGGATAAATAACATGGGGAAGGGTTAAATGTATAGTATTTACTAAATAATCGGCCGTTTGTTATCGCCCTTGATACATGAGATGGGGAAGGGTTAAATGTATAGTATTTACTAGATTATCGGCCGTTAGTTATCTCTCTGGATACATGAGATGGGGAAGGGTTAAATGTAATGTATTTACCAGATTTCGGCCGTTAGTTATCTCCCTTCATACATCAGATGGGGAAGAGTAAAATGCATAGTATTTACTAGATTATCGGCCGTTAGTTATCTCTCTTCATACATAAGATGTGGAAGGGTTAAATGTATAGTATTTACTAGATTATTGGCGGTTAGTTATCTCTCTTGATACATGAGATGGGGAAGGGTTAAATGTATAGTATTTACTAGATTATCGGCCGTTAGTTATCTCCCTTGATAAATGAGATGGGGATGGGTTACATGTATAGTATTTACTAGATGAACGGCCGTTAGTTATCTCTCTGGATGCATGAAATGGGGAAGGGTTAAATGTATAGTATTTACTAGATGATCAGGCTCTAGTTATCTCTCTTGATACACGAGATGGGGAAGGGTTAAATGTATAGTATTTACTAGATTATCGGCCGTTAGTTATCTCTCTTGATATATGAGATGCGGGAGGATTAAATGTATAGTATTTATTAGATGATCGGCCGTTAGTTATCTCCCTTGATACATGAGATGGGGAAGGGTTAAATGTATAGTATTTACTAGATTATCGGCCGTTAGTTATCTCCCTTGATTCGTGAGATGGGGAGGGGTTAATTGTATAGTATTTACTAGATTATCGGCCGTTAGTTATCTCTCTGGATACATGAGGTGGGGAAGGGTTAAATGTATAGTATTTACTAGATTATCGGCCGTTAGTTATCTGTCTGGATACATGAGATGGGGAAGAGTTAAATGTATAGTATTTACTAGATTATCGGCCGTTAGTTATCTCTCTGGATACATGAGTTGGGGAAGGGTTAAATGTATAGTATTTACTAGATTATCGGTCGTTCGTTATCTCTCTTGATACATGATCAGGGGAAGGGTTAAATGTATAGTATTTACTAGATTATCGGCCGTTAGTTATCTCCCTTGATACATGAGATGGGGAAGGGTTAAATTATAGTATTTACTAGATTATCGGCCGTTAGTTATCTCCCCTTATACATGAGATGGGGAAGGGTAAAATGTATTGCATTTACTAGATTATCGGCCGTTAAATTTCTCCCGTGATAAATGAGATGGGGAAGGGTAAATGTATAGTATGTACTAGATTATCGGCCGTTTGTTATCTACATTGATACATGAGATGGGGAAGGGTTAAATGTAGAGTATTTAGTAGATTATCGGCCGTTAGTGATCTCCCTTTATACATGAGATGGGGAAGTGTTTAATGTATAGTATTTACTAGATTATAGACCGTTAGTTATCCCTCTGGATACATGAGATGGGGAAGGTTAAATGTATAGTATTTACTAGATTATCGGCCGTTAGTAATCTCCCTTGATACATGAGATGGGGAAGGGTTAAATGTATAGTATTTACTAGATAATCGGCCGTTAGTTATCTCCCTTGATACATGGGATGGGGAAGTGTTAAATGTATAGTATTTACTAGATTATCGGCCGTTAGTTATCTCCCTTGGTAAATGAGATGGGGAAAGGTTAAATGTATAGTATTTACTAGATTAACGGCAGTTAGTTATCTCTCTGGATACATGAAATGGGGAAGGATTAAATGTATAGTATTTACTAGATGATCAGGCTCTAGTTATCTCTCTTCATACATGAAATGGGGAAGGGTTAAATGCAGAGTATTTACTAGATTATCGGCTGTGAGTTATCTCCCTTGATACATGAGATGCGGAAGGGTTAAATGTATAATATTTACTAGATTATCGGCCGTTTGTTATCTCCCTTGATCCATGGGATGGGGAAGGGTTAAATGTATAGTATTTACTAGATTATCGGCCGTTAGTTATCTCCCCTGATACATGAGATGGGAAAGGGTTAAATGTATAGTATTTACTAGATTATCGGCGGTTGTTATCTCCCTTTATACATGTGATGGGGAAGGGTTAAATGTATAGTATTTACCAGATTATCGGCCGTTAGTTATCTCTCTGGATACATGAGATGGGGAAGGGTTAAATGTATAGTATTAACTAGATTATCGGCCCTTAGTTATCTCCCTTGATAAATGAGATGGGGAAGAGTTAAATGTATAATATTTACTAGATTATCGGCCGTTAGTTATCGCCCTTGATACATGAGATGGGGAAGGGTTAAATGTATAGTATTTACTGGATTATGGGCCGTTAGTTATCTCTCTGGATTCATGAGATGGGGAAGGGTTAAATGAATAGTATTTACTAGATTTTCAGCCGTTAGTTATCTCCTTGATAAATGAGATGGGGATGAGTTAAATGTATAGTATTTACTAGATTATCGGCCGTTAGTTATCTCTCTGGATACATGAGATGTGGAAGGGTCAAATGTATAGTATTTACTAGATTTTCGGCCGTTAGTTATCTCTCTGAATAAATGAGATGGGGAAGGGTTAAATGTGTAGTATTAACTAGATTATCGGCCGTTAGTTATCTTCCTTGATAAATGAGATGGGGAAGAGTTAAATGTATAGTATTTACTAGATTATCGGCCGATGGTTACTCTCTGGATACATGAGATGGGGAAGGGTCAAATGTATTGTATTTACTAGATTATCGGCCGTTAGTTATCTTTCTGGATAAATGACATGGGGAAGGGTTAAATGTATAGTATTTACTAAATAATCGGCCGTTAGTTATCTCCCTTAATTCATGAGATGGGGAAGGGTTAAATGTATAGTATTTACTAGATTATCGGCCGTTAGTTATCTCTCTGGATAAATGACATGGGGAAGGGTTAAATGTATATTATTTACTAAATGATCGGCCCTTAGTTATCTCATTTGATACATGAGATGGGGAAGGGTTAAATGTATAGTATTTACTAGATTATCGGCTGTTAGTTATCTCTCTGGATAAATAACATGGGGAATGTTTAGATGTATAGTATTTACTAGATTATCGGCCGTTAGTTATCGCCCTTGATACATGAGATGGGGAAGGGTTAAATGTATAGTATTTACTAGATTATCGGCCGTTAGTTATCTCTCTGGATACATGAGATGGGGAAGGGTTAAATGTAATGTATTTACCAGATTATCGGCCGTTAGTTATCTCCCTTCATACATCACATGGGGAAGGGTTAAATACGTAGTATTTACTAGATTATCGGCCGTTAGTTATCTCTCTTCATACATAAGATGTGGAAGGGTTAAATGTATAGTATTTACTAGATTATTGGCCGTTAGTTATCTCTCTTGATACATGAGATGGGGAAGGGTTAAATGTATAGTATTTACTAGATTATCGGCCGTTAGTTATCTCCCTTGATAAATGAGATGGGGAAGGGTTACATGTATAGTATTTACTAGATTAACTGCCGTTAGTTATCTCTCTGGACACATGAAGTGGGGAAGGGTTAAATGTATAGTATTTACTAGATGATCAGGCTCTAGTTATCTCTCTTGATACATGAGATGGGGAAGGGTTTAATGTATAGTATTTACTAGATTATCGGCCGTTAGTTATCTTCCTTGATACATGAGATGGGGAAGGGTTAAATGTATAGTATTTACTAGATTATCGGCCGTTAGTTATCTCTCTTGATACATGAGATGGGGAAGGGTTAAATGTATAGTATTTACTAGATTATCGGTCGTTAGTTATCTCTCAAGACACGTGAGATGGGGATGGGTTAAATGTATAGTATTTACTAGATTATCGGCCGTTAGTTATCTCTCTGGATACATGAGATGGGGAAGGGTTAAATGTATAGTATTTACTAGATTATCGGCCGTTAGTTATCTCTCTGGATACATGAGATCGGGAAGGGTTAAATGTATAGTATTTACTAGATTATCGACCGTTAGTTATCGTCCTTGATACATGAGATGGGGAAGGGTTAAATGTATAGTATTTACTAGATTATCGGCCGTTAGTTATCTCTCTGGATACATGAGATGGGGAAGGGTTAGATGTATATTATTTACTAGATTATCGGCCGTTAGTTATCTCCCTTGATAAATGAGATGAGGAAGAGTTAAATGTATAGTATTTACTAGATTATCGGCCGTTAGTTATCGACCTTGATACCTGAGATGGGGAAGGGTTAAATGTATAGTATTTACTAGATTATCGGCCGTTAGTTACCTCTCTGGATACATGAGAAGGGGAAACGTTAAATGTATAGTATTTACTAGATTAACGGCCGTTAGTTATCTCCCTTGATAAATGAGATGGGGAAGAGTTAAATTATAGTATTTACTAGATTATCGGCCGTTAGTTATCTCTCTGGATACATGAGATGGGGAAGGGTTAAATGTATAGTATTTACTAGATTATCGGCCGTTAGTTATCTCTCTGGATACATGAAATGGGGAAGGGTTAAATGCATAGTATTTACTAGATTATCGGCCGTTAGTTATCTCCCTTTATACATGAGATGGGGAAGGGTAAAATGTATAGTATTTACTAGATTATCGGCCGTTAGTTATCTCCCGTGATAAATGAGATGGGGAAGGGTTAAATGTATAGTATGTACTAAATTATCGGCCGTTATTTATCTACCTTGATACATGAGCTGGGGAAGGGTTAAATGTATAGTATTTAGTAGATTATCGGCCGTTAGTTATCTCCCTTTATACATGAGATGGGGAAGTGTTAAATGTATAGTATTTACTAGATTATCGGCCGTTAGTTAACTCTCTGGATAAATGAGATGGGGAAGGGTTAAATGTATAGTATTTTCTAGATTATCGGTCGTTAGTTATCCCTCTTGATACATGAGATGGGGAAGGGTTAAATATATAGTATAATCCCTCCTTTGTGAAAAGCTATATTTTCGAAGCGTTAATTGAAAAGCATTAGTTAGGCCAGCAATTTGTAAGCAAATATCTTCTTTTCGTGTTAGATAATGAGTTAAGTATACTACTCTATTCAGGTATTGATTTTATTCTCAAAACTTCTCAAATCATCCTCATCTTCGGTTTTGAATAATGTCGGTTATTTCTGGTTCAACACTATGGAGCGAATAACTCGTAAGCGGACATTTCCCCAACGGAATTTCCCCTGGTGGACATTTCCACATATATGGTGGGCGGACATTTCCCCGTCGGATATGTCCTCAGGTGGACAGTGTCCAACATTCGGTGCGCGGACGTTTCCCCGTCAGATATTTCCAAAGGTGGACATTGCCCCATATATGGTGGCGGACATCTTCTCAACGGACATTTCCCCAGGTGGACATTGCCCCATAGATGGTGGGCGGACATTTCCCAAGGTGGACGTTGCCCCATATATGGTGAGCGGAAATTTCGCTAGCGGACATTTTCCAAGGTCGATATTGCCCCATGTATGGTGGACGTTTATAGCCCCAACGGACATTTCCCAAGGTGGTCGTTGTCCCATATACGGTGGGTGGATATTTCCCCAACGGACATTTCCCAAGGTGGATATTGCCCCATATATGGTGGGCGGACATTTACCCAACGGACATTTCCCAAGTTATGTATTGCCACTTATATTGTGGGCGGACATTTCCCCCAATGGACATTCCCCAAGGTAGACGTTGCCCCATATATGGGGAGGCGGACATTTCCTCGGCGGACATTTCACCATTGCAGTTCATTTTTCGAAAAGCAGGTTTTTCCCCAGTATTTTTTCTGTTAAATTGTAATTTGTTTTGGGTTGTTTTTATGTTTTTATGTGTTTTGTTTTTATAACAGTTCCAAATGTATGTAATAAGAATTGCTTGCTCTGTGTACAGCTGACATTTTTGTGAGGATGGGAGAATGTCAACGGCTTTTATGAATTCAGCAATTACAGTACAGCCGCCGTGGACTGGACACTTTCCATGGGTGGGTAATATTTCCACAGACACAATAATATTAGATTCCAAACACTAATTATAGGAATAATCATCAAAAATTTAATTAATGAAGCACCGGGTTGGACTCATAAACTCATAAACTCATAAACGGCCTGATACATCACGCGACTTTTTAAGTTGAGCGTTAGGTTCTTGTAATGTCCTGTTAAACTTTGTTAATGTACTAGGGAATGCCCGATAAAGTGGTAACAACGTTATATACAAACAGTTACTCACAACAACAGTGAATAGACATAACTCCAGAACAGTAATGAAATCTTTTTGATATACAAGATTTGTCAAGCAGTGTGTAAGTGTTAAGGTTTTCTAGGAGAAATTCAAAATGGTTTCAGGAAAGGACGAAGAGTCACTGATCACCTATTTACACTCACCCAACTGATAGAATCAACAAAGGCTGAAAAGAAAAAGATGTTTCTGGCATTTCTAGATGTGAAAAAAGCGTACGACCGAGTGTGGAGGGAAGGTATGTGGCGAAAGCTCGAGGGCATCGGACTGGGGGTGACTTTGTGGGAATCATGAAAGCACTGTATACAGATGTGCAAAGCCAACTCAGTCTAGGGAGTATCACTACAAAACGAGTCCCTATGGATATAGGCCTCAAGCAGGGGTGTATCTTTTCACCGATTTTGTTTGCATTGTATGTTAAAGATTTAGGGGACGAACTAATTCAGAGTGCGGAGGGGGTAAATGTTGGAGACATAAAGATACCAGGCTTATTCTTTGCGGACGACATGGTGTTAATGTCTAGAACTGAACAGGGGCTAGAGAAATTGCTGGAAATTGTTGGTAGTTATGGGAACACTTGGCGGCTCGAACTAAATGAAAATAAAAGCAAGGTAATACCCGTTGGACGTAAGGTAGATATGACGAAGAGATGGAGAGTGGGGGAGTTCTCAATCCCCGAAGGGGAAAGCAAACAAATCACTGTAGGAGAAAAGGGAGAGTATGAGTATCTAGGGGTAAGCATAAATATAACGGGAAGAGGGGTGTACAGAAATTACTCAGCCAAACTGATTCTGAAAGGGAAAAGAATTCTGAACCAACTAAAACTTTTAGGGAAAAATAGTTTCAACAAGGTCTTTGTGGGGAAAACACTGTGGGAGAGGGTGGGTTTACCAAGTATAACGTATGGCACGGACGTGATTCCATTAAACCAAACCGTTATTAAGAAGTTGGAAAGTACTCAGAATGATGCCGGCAGATGGATAACAGGGTCGAGTAATGCTGCAGCTTTGGAAGCAGTAAGGGGGGAGCTTGGGTGGATGAAAATCAAGGACAGGGTAGATCTGGGAAAACTGTGTTACTTTAACTACTTGAGAAACCTGCCTGACAACCGGTGGTGCAAATTGATGCTCGATACCATTTGGAATTCTAATATAGAAACGGGGTGGTCAAAACATGTGAGGGAACTACTGGACAATTACTCTATAGAGGTCACAAATATAGAAGTAGGAATGAAAGAAGGCAAAAAAGGTTTGTCAAAGAGAGAGTCATGGAAGATTGCAATCGAAACTGGCGAGCAGGGGTTAGCGTGAAAAGATCACTGCAGGGGTTACAATATAAAGAAAAGCCAGCTTTTGAGAAGTACCTAGATGGCACCTTTGGAGGGTCACTGCTGTTCAAACTGAGATCAAGATCACTGGAGCTTCGGGGGAAAATTGGGAGAGATGGAGAAAAGGGATGCCAAATGTGCCACTCTGGAGTAGTGGAGACCCTGGAACATTTTCTCTTGGAATGCCCACAGTATATACCTCATAGAATAAAATTTACTGGAAGAATAATGCAGAAGTGGGGTGAAGAAACAAAGGATAGATGGCTGAAGGCGGACACGAGGGAGAGGGTAGGAATGCTTATTGAAGAAATTGAAAAAGAGGAAGTGAGGGATACTATTAAGCAGTTTATATCTGAATGCTGGGAGGAGAGGAGGGGAAGAGGGGGTGGGGTGCAGGGGGAATGATGGCCTTCTCTTATGAGGACCGCGACAAATCAGCGGCTGGCCAAAGAGTTATTATTATACATGTATCTGAAGGACTGATCAGCAATTACCATTATCACAAACAAAACTGTAATTACTGCATGATCATTACAAGAATTAACACATGCTTTCATTTTATATTTTTAAAATACGCTGTGGAATATTTATCCTTCGGAAGCCAGCCTTTCACAAAAATAATGCAAATCGTTACAAGTTCTTACAACACACAAGTAAATTGTTTCTCTTCGCCGTCACACAGATAATTGTTTTCAAAGCGATTTCTGCCTCCATCACATTTCATGAAATATTAACCCTTTTACATCCACGCCCACTTTATCCATATATGTAGGACCTCTTATGTACGCATTTATGCGAGGAAGTTTAATAAAAATTATGACATACTTGAAACTCTATCATCTATGAGCCCTTTCCAACAATTAGTCAGATGGAAGGCTTGAAACCATAAAATATGGATGCCGTTGGAACCATCTCTATGAGCTAATTTCAGTGACATTCATATTTGTATGGTATTTAGTTCACAATATTACGCTGGACAGCGGACATCACCCATCAAGAACCCGTCAACTCCACTGTGCTGCAATTTAGTTTAAACAGTATTTATTGAAGCATTTGTTTCAATGTATACACTTCACAATAATTGTTCAAAGAAGTAAATCGTCAATGTACATGATACAGTAGTATACAGAAAGGCAATAAATATAAGAAAACAGGTTTCTGAGTAGAAAAGGGATTCGACAGAAAGCTTACAGCTTATGTAAGTCGTCTCCCCAGCACATTTGAAAAATTACTCCTTCAGGTGGTATAAATCTGTAATAGAGCTCACGTATCGTTTCGTGAAGGCCCGGCCCCCTCCAATCTGAAAAGGAGGAAGACGACCCCGACCGCCAGTCAACGATTCGTGAGATTGTTTAAACTTTAGATTGAATAGGGTAAGGAAAGAAAGAGCCGGAAGAAAAGATGATCAAAAAAAGAGAGGAGAAGATTCAGAGAAATAACAGAGCAAAACCTAATTTGGCCAACTTGAACACTAAATATGTTAACTTAAAACTCCATAGCGCAATAAGTACGGTATTTGATTCTTACTTTTAGTTCCTTTGATAAGAGTTTTGCATACTAGACTCGGTGGTGTTGAGGCGTGAGTGGGCCTTCTACTCAAGACATAGGTCAGTGGGTCCTATTTCACCAGTTGTACAGAACATGATTACCGAGGTACAGAAAGAGCAATGCTTCAGGAACGGTGTTCCCACGTGGGGCAGGGTGGGGTACAGTAATTGAGCGGTAACTCAATGGAATCGCTTGCTTGATAGAATGAAGTCATGTACCGTTTCAAAGATAAGACGGTTGTCCTCATTATTCAAGAACTCGGAGCCAAACAGGAGCATGGATGAGTCTACTGCAAAGGGGAGTAAATTAATCGTATAGTTGCGAGCGTTTGAGAACACCGGACAATGCAGGAGGAAGTGATCAGTAGTTTCGCGCTCTCCACACTGACAAGAGGGGTTGGGTGATAAGTGATTGTCATATAGGTGAGAATTAAGACTACTGCAGTGCAATCGAAGCCTGCAATGATAAATTTGAGCCGCTCGAGATTTCGCGTCACTGTAGAACCTTGGGGGTCTTTGGTTCCCATTGCTCAGGAAGGTCTTAAAGTTGATCAATGATGAGTTCTCGCGTACAGGTAAGGGTAGCTTATTCCATAGGTCTGTAACGCTTGGGATGAACGAGGACTGATACAATTGGGTTCGGCAAAAGGGAACGCGGTGGTTTTGACTTGATCGAAGACTAAATGATGAGTTCGTCTCGGAGACGAGAGGGGGGACTTTATTGGAAATATGTGGAGGTGACATACGGTGATACATTTTGAAAAACTGAATTAATTTATGTTTGCGGCGTCTTTCTTGAAGGGCGTCCCATCGTGTTTCAGAATACAGCAAGGACTTACTGGCACTAATTGTTGCTCCCGTAATGATTCGGGCTGCTGCAATCTGTATTTTTTCTAGTTCCGCAATGTTGGATACGGAACAATTATCCCAGACAGTATCCGCATATTCCAGAAGGGGTCTAATGAAGGCAAAGTATATTTTTTCTAAGACACTTCGATCGAGATAAAATTTGTGTCTCCTCAGCATGTCTAACCGAGACCAGGCTTTCGAGCAGATGTGGTCAACGTGGTCGTTCCATGTACACGTGCTATTTAGTATGACCCCCAGATGTTTATGTTCGGAAACTTCCGATATCTGTGACCCCCCTAGATATAAGGGTGGGTGAGAGTTGGGATTGTTTTTACGTGATATAAGCAAACTCTCTGTTTTATTGGGATTGAACTCAACCAACCATGTTTTGGCCCAATGCTCAATTGTCGCCAAATCATGATTGATTATGTTTGAGGCTTGCTCTGGGTTCTCAATGATGAGATATAAGGAAGTATCATCTGCAAACAGGCGTATAGAGCTAAGTAGGTCTTTGGTTATGTCGTTAATGTATATCAAGAACAGTAAGGGCCCAAGTATCGACCCCTGAGGCACACCGGCATTGATGGGCCTCCATGCGGATGTCTCCGAGGCTATCACAACTCGCTGCGATCTATCGGCAAGATATGATTTTAAAAATAGCAATAACTCCCCCGAAACCCCAATACTCTCCAGTTTGTGGATAAGACCAGCATGCCATACTTTATCAAAGGCCTTACTGACATCACAGAAAACTACCCTAACTTCTTTGCCTTCATCGAGTGCACGACAAAATTCATCATATATGTCAGTCAGTTGAAGGACGGTTGAATCTCGAGGTGTAAAACCTGACTGGAATTGACTGAGAACATTATTTTCACTTAGAAACAGCCACAGGCGTTTGAAAACGCATTTTTCGAATATTTTGCCAACACAGCTGATCAATGATATCGGACGATAGCTAGTAACTGAGTTTGAGGGCTGTTTTTTTTAGGATAGGGGAGACATTTGCTTTTTTCCAGAGTGAAGGGAAGTATGAGCTATTCAGAAGTATGTTAAATAAGATTGACAGTGGCTCGCATAGAGAGGATTTGCATTCTTTAAGGAGACGCGGGCTTATTTGATCGGGACCAGACGCCTTGGATACCTTTATCGACTTCATTGCAGCATATACCTCGCTGCAGTGCAGGGTAATGCTATCAATACGCTGAGAGACATGTAGTAGTGGGTCTGGAAGGGAGGCGTTCGAATCATCAACTGTTGAGATCGAACTGAAGTATTCGTTGAACACTTCAGCTTTCTCAAGACTTGATGAGTATATTTTGTTAGAATGGATCAAGGTAGGAATTCCTGTTGTGTTACTGCTACTGATGAGTGCTTTTAATGTCTTCCACCAAAGTGATGCTGGGGTTTCTTTGCTTCTCAATGTGAATTGAATTTTTGAAAGATGCATGGCTTTGGCCTTCCTAATAGCTGATATAACTTCATTCCGTTTAAGTTTATATTTATCCCAGGCGTGCGGGTGATTTGTTCGTTTGGCAGTACGATACAAGCGTTTTCTTTGTCTTATCAGAAGTCTTAGTTCATTGTGCATCCATTTCGGTTGGCCAGTCCTCGAAGTAACTATTTTGTTGGGTATATGTCTGGATGCTGTATCGAGTATTCTGTCGGTGAAATTAGAGACTATAGTATCAAGGCATGGGTTATCAAAGACAGAGTTCCAGTCGGTGTTCGAAAGAGACTGGTTCAATACTTCGTAATTACCCTGAGAATAAATCCATATCCTTCTTTTGAAAGAGGAAGGGTTAGGTTTTAAAAATTCGACTTCAATTGAGATTGGACAGTGATAGCGGATCATGTCTGGGATAATTGGTTCAAGCACCTCGCATGCTTTCACGTTGATTGTGTCACTGACTGCAAAGAGATCTAGCAATGTAGCAGACGTCTCAGTGAAACAAGTTGGTTCACTCACAATCTGTTTAAGGTTAAAGTAATTAGCTAGCTCGAGAAAGCTACTCCTCGAGGGAGCCATTTGGTTGTCATTAAAATCTCCTGTGACAATTAAGTTCCTAATTGACGTGTCTCTGGCTTTTTCGATGGATGCTGCTATAGCATCCCATGTATCCGGAGGACTGTTGGGTGGACGGTAGAATACGCCTAACAATAATGACCTACTCCGTCTTGTGAATATTTCGGCCCAAATGCACTCCGTATTCAGAGTATCGAGGTCCGGTCTGTGTCGAAATGAAATACCGTCTTTAATGTAAATGGCAACCCCTCCTCCCCTTGACGAGCGGTTGAATCTCAGAGGTTGGTGGAACCCATGGAGTTGAACATCGGAAGTGGGATCGTCACTTTGCAGCCATGTCTCACTCAAAGCCAAAATGTCAAATGATGCGAATTCACATTGTATAATATCTAATTTAGGTTTAAGGCTTTGGATGTTAAGATGGACAATTTTTAGGGTATTCTGATCGTGATCTGAACTAAAAGAGTTTGGACCAGGGTTGGTTTCAATGTCACCGGACAATAATAAAATTATAACCAAACAGAGGGAAAACAACGTGAAAAGAAAGGCCGATGCTACTGCTTTCAATATCGACGTGGCCTTCGAGAGATTCAAGGACATGCAACGGTTTGGGATTGCTTCGGCGGAGTTTACTAAGAGGGATGTAACAGATTCGCTGGATTGCTCAAAGAATAAAGCAGACATAGCAGTAAAGCTATACTGCAGCTCAACACCACCGAGGCGCAAGAGTAAGTAAATTAAGATACAAGTAGATCTATCTTTTGGCAAACAGTGCTTTAAGCCACTGGAATAGACTGTAAGGTTGAAATGGCCAATTCTGGCGCGATATAGTTCAACTGTGCACATTGAAAATGAATTTGGTTTTGGGAACAAACTGTGTTCAAGTTATCTTGAGAAGAAATTATGTAGTATAGAATATAAAGTGTTGAAGTATTAGACTTGAGGGTAAAAGAAACAGTAGTCAATAAAACAAACAGAAAAAAAAAAAAATAAGTGTAAGAAAATATATACAAAATAACTGAGTAGTGTTTATATATAGGTATGGGTTGTAGTTCTGCTTATGCAAAGTCAAGGGTTACCCTTGACACGTAGAGGATGTTCAGTGTATCGGTTTGAGGGCAATTTGTCAGTCAGTGTATAGTAAGTATGCGTTGCGCGGGATTCATCATGGGTCAAATACCATCAACACAGAAACGTATCGCCAGGAAAGGAAGAAACAAATCCTTCATGCCACGAAAAGTGCCGAAAGTTGGCAGGAAGGGAGTTCTATTGGTTTGTTAGAGAGTGGTATGGAGAAGTGGGATCAACCCCTGGTGATAAATTCATCTTGCAACCGATGTTCTAAAGTGAGTAGGGATGAAAACAAAAAAAGGCTTTTGCAAGAAGAAATCAAGGGCGTCCCACCTGCAGTTGATGAGTCTGGCGCAAACCTACAATACTTTTTATTTGATTTAAAGAATGTTATCTGTTTACGGTATTTTCCTAAAACGGTTTGGAGACAAAACATGCAGCAGTATTGGCGGGGGAAAAACGGAGGTTTTACATTTTGCAACTATCACACTAGATATTAGTGGGTGGAGGTTAGAAGACGGAATCTGCAATGCTAATTGCGGTAGAGAAACGGATATAAAATCTCGATCGGATCACGACACAGTCGAGATTCGTTCAAAATTTTCTATCCGATTTTGCAACTATTCCGCTAGATATTGGTGGGTCGAGGCAGAGCAGGGGTAATCTTAATATTGTACCAACACATGAAGTAGGAAAAGAAAACAGAGAAAAAGAAAGAAAAAAAAGAAAAAAAAAGAAAAAAGAGAAAGAAAAAAAAGGATGTTCGATCGGGTTATGACACAGTCGCGATATGAGGTGTCACACTTCATATGTTAATACAATAGCTTCGGCACCATTGGGTAATATGTTGAAGTGATGAAAGGTAAAAGGTAAAACGCGGAAAGATAACCCAGACCGGATCGCAACACCATCGCCACTTCATATGTTAATACAATAGCTTCTGCACCATTGGGTAATATGTTGAAGTGATGAAAGGTAAAAGGTAAAACGCGGAAAGATAACCCAGACCGGATCGCAACACCATCGCCACCCCGTCATATCTATCTGACAGCGATTGGAATCGGATCAATGCATGGGGTGTTGAGCGGTGGAGGAGGTTTTGATGATTAACCTTGCATAGAAATGATGGGGCGGTTGATTTATTACATTATCTGGACACACTATAAATATCCTATTAGGCTATCACAGTTCACATATATGTATCGCCATGTATTCTTTTCTGATGAAGAAGAAGCTGTAATGATACATGGTGGAATGCGGGACGACAAACTCGCTATTGGGTAGAAAATGGAACGATAATTCCGATGGAATCGCGACAGGGGCGTCACCCGGTCGAGTATACCTGGTGGCGATTTCAATCACCAATGCATAGAAAGGATGGGGTGGTTGGATTGTTGCATTGTCTTGACATACTACAAATGTGCTATTAGGCTATCACAGCTCACATATCACCATAGATTCTTCTCAGACGGAGAAGCTGTATCGACACAATGTAGAATGTGAGACGATAAGCTCGCTATTTAGGACGTCCAAATTCACAAATAAGTGCAATAATTATCTATCCGTTGACGAAGATGGTGTATTGATACTAGGTAGGATGCGGAAAGATAACATCGATCGGATCACAACCCAGTCACCATCCGATCGATTTTATCTGCCTGCAGCTGCAATCATACCAGTGCATAATGAGTGGGGTAACAGAGGGATTGGTATTATTGTCTTATCAAGCCATACTACAAATGTGAAGATTGGGACCTCACAGTTCGCATATTGATACGTTAATTCTTGCTGCAATTTATTTGGGATATTGGCACCACCCTCCCTCCACAACCACCACCAAACAACCACCCTCACCCCGGTACACTCATAAGACTTCCAATCCACTGAATCCAGGTGGTTTTTGTGAGTGTAGGAAAAAAAACCCTGGGAAAAAAACCCCTTAGGAAAAAAGCCCCTTGGTAAAAAACCCCTTGGAAAAAAACCCCTCGAGAAAAGAAAAACCTTGGAAAAAACCCCTTCATATTGACAACAGAAAAACGTTTTCTTTAGTAACTTTATTTTTGTATGACAATATGTTCATTAGTGAAGAATACAATTAACATAATATCTGTATGTTCTATAGTATAAAATATCTGTATGTTATATAGTGAAAAATACATTTCAATGATATTCAAATTCATATATTTCCACCTGTTAATCACTCTCTCTAAAATCAGCACAACAGTTCACTCTGATGTATCTCTGTGTGAGATTAATTGCAATCATAGTAAAAACAAAGATTGTCTTTGAGAGCATATTTTGTTGTGACACTTTTGAGATCAAAAGACATCCTTCTTTGATATTTCACTATGAACTATTATATTAATTCTTAATAAGACATCAAAGACATATTTAGTTGTGTTCAAGTGAAGAAAGTAGATGTTTAATAATAATAATAATAATAAAAGTAATAATAATAATAATAAATTTATAACAATGGGAGTAGATGTTTAATAATAATAAATAAAATAATGGGAGTGGGGTTTTTTTCCACACTTGCATTTTTCTCGAGGGGTTTTTTTCCAAGGGGGTTTTTGTAGGAATCCACGCCAATTAACCGACTGTAAAATAGCATTTAGCGCTACTCCATTTTGGGAGAATATTCTCAACCCATGCATAAATAGTTTGTTTATTTTATTTTGGTCTTAAATTTGCTACAGTTTATACGAAGATTCCATTATGGCAAATATATGCACCCCCCCCCCCCCCCCCCCCCCACGCGTATTCCTATATAATTCGATATAATGTGCAGCAATTCACGAAAACGTTTTTCTATTTTATTTTATTACTAGTAAAATTTCTATGCGTATGGCAGAAGGGGAGATGTTATTTATTTATTTATTTATTTATTTATTTATTTATTTATTTATTGGTGTTTAAGGTCACATTTATGTACACCGGCTAATCATGACCACAACATGGGGATAAAGCCAAGTTTTGTCAATCGTTTATACTCATGTTGCCCAATTGAGAGGACTTTCATCCAAAGCATTGATGACTGGGTCCTATTTTACCAGAAAAGCAGAACTTTTTTACCATAGTCAACAAGAACAGCTTCACTTCCCGGGGTTCCGGGGGGGGGGGGTGATATACACTCGAATATATGCGTATATACTTTCAAAAAGGTGTCATCCCAGCAAGCCGAATCCCACCCAATAAGACGAGTGGGTAGAATATCCCAACAAGCCGAATCCCAAAAAGACGAACATTTATATTTCTAAATAATTATCGCCGGAATTTAGTCATTTCACGAAATGACTGGTTTCACAATCTGACTGTAACATATATACTTTGTCTTATTTTTTCTGTAAGTGTTTTGGGGAAAATTTGGTGGATAAAATGTTTATTTCCATTGTAACATACGTTGTAACATACGCCAGTCCTTTGTTAATGGAAACCCGTTTGCCTGACGATAAGTTGACGTGTTAGCAGTGTGTGGTGTGATAATCCCTTATAACATAAAGAACTGTAAATTGTTTTTTTCTTCTCTTGTCTCGGCAACAATAACTGTAGTACAAGCAATATGTCGGCTATCCTGCCATTGATGAACAGAAAATATGCTTCCCAATTTTAAAAAGAATAAGTAAAAAGCAAATGGAAATACTAGCATTTAAAATTTTCATTTCCATTTTACTTGAACGCTTTTTAAAACTCAATTCTGTTTTAATAACGGTGATCCACTCTCCACTTACTGTAACTTTCAGAGCTTAATTGGGCTTAATTGGGCCATTTTTTAATAGTCACTTGTTAAAAAATCCAGGCATGTGCACCATCGACGTGCAATAACAGAAGAAGCAATTTTCTTATCCGTCAGGCCTAGTTTTCTATGGCTAGTCAATTTCCATTATAATTTTTTAATGGGCGGAACAGTTTTAAAAAAGAAAAAAATTCATTTGCGGATACATCATTTTACATTATTATATTTCTAGTATTTTCATATAAAGCGCACGACTCAGATATCCAGATTAAATTATATTCTCCTCAATTCCTTTATTTATGATTTTTTTCAGGAAGATGTTTACTTGGTGAAATGGAAAGATTACCCTCTGTATCAGTGTACTTGGGAGCCTGTTTGTCATTTTTCTGCCGAACTTTTTGCAACTTTCATGCAGCCAATAATAAGTGATGACAGGAAATTCATTGCAGCATATAATTTTGAAAAAGCTGTACAAAAGCGACTGAAGTCCCCCAGCAAACCGATCTGGTATTGATTTTGATGGTGACATTTTTCGCCATTGCTTCGGCCATCTGGACTCCGTTTTGTTTTCAAGAAACGATTTTGATAAACTTCCATTGTCTGAAGGATGGTATTACAGAATGAATAAAAGGGGGAAAGGTGTCCAACTGTCGTTTCCCGTGAGAGTTAAGTTTCGCCTGTATGTGCAAAAGAAATGTATTCTGTTGAATAACGAAGTTACTGAGACAACAGTTCCGTGTGAAACCCTAGTTATGATATCTGCAGTGGATGATTTAAGTATTGAATGAATCGAGTAAATATTGTAGAGAAATTGACCATTTGCAGGTCTTGGAGTGACATTACAAGTTGCATGAACAAAAGATTCCAGTAAGCGTTTGTTAACCCTCCAGAGACAGCAAATTTTGAAAAAAATGGGCTGTACTTGGCCACCCATTACACACAATGTGTGTATCCGCGAGATGAACATAACCACCTTCATTGGAAGTGGAATTCACCGAGGGTCATTTTTGTAAGTAATGAAGGTATTCATAAAACCAAGCATTAACCCGTTTAGAGCTGGTTACTGGGTGATACCCCTAAAAAAAATTCATGTTATCCGAGGATTTCTCTAAAAACATCACGTAGATTTTCAAGAAAAATTGGCCATTCTCAGATCTTAGTGTGAATTACAAGTTGCATGTACAAAATATTCCAGTAAGCATTTGTTAACCCTCTGCTGGTCCTCAAACATCAAAGTGTTGAAAAAGTGGGCTGTGTTTGCATACCCGCAGCACCCAAAGTTAAGAGGAGAAATCAACATAAGTGGAAGTAGAATTCACTGAGAATTATTTTTATAAGTAATAAGCGTATTAAAAAAAACAACCCTTAACCTGTTTTGGGCTGGAAAAACAATTATACCCATCAACAGCTTAAAATTCATGTTCTCCCTGGATTTCTCTGAAAACATCTCGTAGATTTTAAAGTAAAAATGACCATTCACAGGTTTTGGTGTGAAATTACAAGTTGCATGAATAAATATTCCTGTTAGCACTTGTCAACCCTTAACAAGCTGCCAGACATCAATTATTTTGGATACATTTGAGATAAAACGGACCATTTTCAAATAGATACAGCACTCAGTGGTTATGTGTCAAACAAACATAACTCCTTTTGTCGGTCATTAACTTGTTGGACGACGATATTGATATTAGCCCTTAAAATTCATGTTCTCCCTGGATTTCTCTGAAAACATCTCGTAGACTTTTAAGTAAAAATGGCCATTCACAGGTTTTGGTGTGAAATTACAAGTTGCATGAATAAATATTCCTGTTAGCACTTGTCAACCCTTAACAAGCTGCCAGACATCAATTATTTTGGATACATTTGAGATAAAACGGACCATTTTCAAATAGATACAGCACTCAGTGGTTATGTGTCAAACAAACATAACTCCTTTTGTCGGTCATTAACTTGTTGGACGACGATATTGATATTAGCCCTCTCCACCGTTAATGATGGTTTTTACCTAAACAATTTTTTTTATCAAACTGAGTCATTTGAGACTTCTATACTCACCTTTTTCATGACATCAATGAAGGAACTTCAGTGAGACAGTCAAAAGCAATTCATCATACACTGTGGGGTCATGACAAATCATGGAATCTCATCGGGGAAAGCCATGATTCTCCAGAATCATGAAGTCTAGTTACATTTCGTTTTCATATTCCAATGTGCTTGTGCGTTCGAGACGACTGTAAATTAATTACTTCATCGATGGTACACAGCGAGGTGCGAAGCTTTTTAATTATTACCCGTGCAGTCTAACCCTGCCTGTGCTGCAGTGCGAAGTTACGATGTTGGGGAGCTGCTCGTCGTTGCTCGGTGGTTCCCTCCGGGTACTCCGGTTTCCTCCACCCGTAAAAGTGTCACGGTAATGATTAGTCATTGAGCATAAGTATCCGACATTAAACACCAATAAATAAATAAATAATATAACGAGTTGTACATGTATATATTATAATGGACGCAATATTATATCCCTCAATTCAAAATGTTCACGCCAATGTAAAATATTTTAGCACAAAAACCATAAAAAAATGTCTTCTAAAATATTGGCCCTATCGTGCGCTATTTTGATGAACTGGGTTTTTGTGTTATTGTGAATAAACATTTCGTTTGATAGTCTTGTGTATGTTGGGTTATTTGAAGTATAAAATAAAAAATATAGTTTTCAAAGTGTTGTTACTAATCTCATAATGTCCGCCCATCTATGAGGAAATATCTGATGTTATGAGTGACCACACCGTCGAACAATCCACCCACACTGGCAAGATGTCCGCTGGGAGAATATCCGGCGTTCTAATAACTCCGCAGAGTTTCAGTACGAATTCACTTTTACTCGTTTTGTATTAAACATTACTTACACTGGAATTGACTGAGAATCAACACGACAGCAATGTTGTCGAGTTTCATGTGTTAGGTCGTCTGGATCATGACTCGCAATCAGTAAAAGTAGTGGTACTGATACCGGTGTAACAGGAATGGAAGTCCGTAGGAAAATTAGTCCCTCTGGACTATTATTCCGCGGAATTATAGTCCTAGGTCTAACATTTATAGGAATAGTAGTCCACCGGACTACTATTCCTAGAAATGTTAGGCCTAGGACTATAATTCCGCGGAATAATAGTCCAGAGGGACTAACGTTCCTACGGACTTCCATTCCTTTTACACCGGCAACGTTTATCCATTGCATCAGTACCAACCCCAGGACATCTCCACAGGTGATACATTGCTTGTGTGCAGAGAAATAATCCGATTCTCTTTCGCTTGAACTGCTTAGTAGAGTTAAGTCATTCTTACAAACAATTTCATTATATGAGTTTTCTGTACTAAACCTTTCCACAGTGAGAGCACACTCCTCAGAGAGATCTTTTGTATTATTAGTAACCATCTCGAGGAAGGCGCCATCTTAACTTGGTGTTACAAAAATGAACCAAGCATCATATCTCTTCCAATATTTCCTCTGTCGACAAGATCGGGAATGGGGATGTGCCACATTTATAACCATAATCCAAACACCTCGGCTGGTCGCTGATTTGACACGGTTCTCGGATGTGAAGGCCTTGATTATCCCAGTGCTCCCAAATACTGCTCACGCTCACGCCCCTCCTCTCCTTCCAGCACCCATGAACGAACTGTGCTGTACATCTTACTTCCTAATTTCACTGATCATCATATTAACCCTCTCCTTTGAATCACCCAATAATCACATATTCTTCATTCTCTATCCCACTTTCTCGTTATACTCACGATGAATCTTTTCCTTTCAGAATTAATTTTAAACATTCTCAAAGGAGTTCATGACTGCACGCCCTAAGCCGACTGGTCGGAACGATAGTTCGTCCAAACGACATTTTGTCCAACGACTATTCGCCTACAACGACACTTCGTCTAAGCTACAGTTTGTTCGAAATACATTTCGTCTTGTTTGGACGGTGTGCATAGACTAGCGGAAGAATATCACCCATAACCTCTGTATGTATTACTTAACGCTGTTGGAATATCGGTGGGGTAACGCAGAAAGTTCCATCGCCATACCGCGCGGTTGAGGCTGATAAATACTGGAGGTTTGTCGATGTGGCGTAGACCATTATTCATGATATCTAAGTGGAAGCAATTTGATCGAAGATGATCCATTCATCGCCGCTCAGGGTCCTACTCCATTCTCCATCGGCAACGATGTTGGCAACTATAGCTGGGGTCGGAGATAGGGTCTCCCTGTATGACTCTCTCCATGGAAAACATCTTCAGAAGAATGGCATTGACTGGATCAGGTACCTGTGCCAGTTGAAGATGTCGTCTCGTGAGTTCGCGATGCTATCTTGTTCTCGACTTCATGGCCTATCAAGTCAGAAGCACAGATATGTGGCTTCGTTTCTTTGAAGTTTTGGTGTTTTTGGACTATACGGACAGTGCGATATCGGTCTTGCCATCACCAGTAGAATGTGGATCTGCTTTTGCTGTTCATACTATAAGAATGACTGGAATTTATTGGCGTTTCTTTGAGATTTAATCAATGTGCCGCTTGTTTCGTTCTCCAGTTCCATTTAAAGGAAAAGAATAGAGTCAGCACACCTTAACATAATCGAAGCCCACAATATGGACATTATCGCAATGATACTCCGTATTCTAATTAATACTACGCCAGACTGACGCAGACTACTCGGTATAATTGTTTGGAATTTCAAACGGATACTCTGACAACATTCTCTATTGTTTTAGAGAATGTCTTTGGGCTATTTGCCGTTAAAGCCAGTTGTCGCGTTGACATAATGTCGCTCGCCCCAGTTGTGCCTTGGGCAATTAGTCGTCTAGAAAAAAGCATCTAACAGACGGATCGGAAATGGACAAGCCTTAGTGCACCGTATGGAAGCAAGTGTTCACAGATCTTAATTACTCACAAATTACACATTCATCATTCTTTATCACGGTGTTTCCCAATGTTTTTCCAAGTTCCAGCAACCTCAACCTCGATTTAAACATCAGTAACCTTCAAATGAGCCATCCAGATACTATGCAAATACTGACTTCTCTATATCGCGCATGCCGCACCAAAAATCTCTTTGCTGTTACGCTTTCTCGCTAATTTCGGTAGCAACCCTCCATGATTCTCACTACGAAGAGTTTTTTGCCTTGGGTTGTTCCACCTTTTTTCCCACCCGTTCCACGGGTTGTACCCTGTGCTTCATTAATTAATATTTTGACGATTATTCCTATAAATAGTGTTTGTAATCTAATTTTATTGCGTCCCTGGAACAACTGCCCATTCCCTGAAAGTGACCAGTCCACGGCGGTCGTACCGTATACAGTTAAAACTATAAGTCCTATCACTTAATGCGCACAAATAGCACGTAGGTCTGCGCGTTAATCTATGCGCTTATGACCATAGTAAGGCTATCAAATTCTGTACATATGGCCTGTGCACGAGCAATGTTTCAGCCAATGGACCTCCGGGTAACCCGGAGGTCCAATGGCAGAAACATTGCCCGTGTTTGCTATGAGTAACCAGGAGAACCTGCCGTGCTTTGGATGCCATTCGATATGGCAATTGCGCGCAATTTCTACGCGCAATTAAGCCTAGATAAGCGCACAGTTCATGACAGCACTTCCAGTTTTAACTGTAAGATACCTATTTGCTCTCGTTAGTAATGATGCTCTTTATTGCAAGATTAGATTTGATACCGAAATTTTAGTCACGCATGCAGTCGATCATACGAATAAAGGCCTATAGCACCCGGTTCTGCCCGTTGAGTGGCCCAGCATAACCAATGTGGTGTCCCGGTACGACACGTATTAATTAAGAAGTTCCGCCACAACTACTACATTCTAATTTTATTTATTCACCAATAACTTTACAAGAGTCTTGAGATTTTTAGTCTATAATCCCGACTGACTAATTTTCCAGTTACATCATCAAGGCATGCCTTTAACGAAGGCATGGCTTGAAGACAAGGAATGTTGGTTAGAAGGGTCTTGTGACATCACAGTCGGATTCATTGTATTTTCAACAACAAAAAAACTATTTCAAAGAAAAATGGTGTCAGACTGACAGAAGGAAGTTGAAATGCAACAGATGATTGGAGTGGGAGAACTCACGACCTTCTGATCACAAATCCGATGAGCTACTCAGCGAGCAAATACGTCTCAAAACGTACAGCTCATGTATTCCGCATCTTCGTTGGAAAAGAGACGTAATTTTTTACTGTTTCTCAGATCAAACCAGCGATAAGGGAAATCCGATTTAATAACCACACAGACCAGGACAAATATTCCTTTCCATACATAGAAATGCAAAAGATTATTCGATACGTGTGAGAAGTTATTGGCCTTATTGAGACTTTTCGTTAGAGGCAGGTCAAAAAGGGTAATAGAATGTGATCTGTTTTGTTTAAGTCTGACAAAATTCGATATTTGATTTCACGTGGTTCAGCGATAAAACATCAATACCAAGCAAGGATGACGTACAATCGCACATCCCGCGTGTATACTGGAGAATGTCTTAAAACTATTTGTGTCGCTGAAATTTATGGTGGAAACAAATCATACTCTTCAGTTGCGTTAACCCCTGCCATTTGGCCTGAAGTCGTAATTCATTTGAAATACCTCTCACGTAAAATAAAATACAATACTTGTTTGTATTCATAATTGAAATCGGTATATTTTTAACAGATCTTGAAGAGCTTTGTCAAACATAGACGATCAGTTTCATGTGTAAGATTTATGAAGCTAAGGTTCCGCTCCATAATTTTCCAGGCATTTCCAAAAATGATATGCCATACACTCTCTTGAAGTATAAATATTATTTAACCCTTTACACAACGTAACGGCCAGAACCGTCCAACGCTATTCATAAAAATACTCATTCAATTTTCATTATTTTTTGTCTCAAAAACGTACCTTACGACCTCTCATTGAAACGAGTTCAGTGAGCTCGAGCTCGTTCCGGTGAGGGTCGTACAGTACGTGGAGAGTGTATTATCACTAAATCACCCACAGAGTGGAGATTCCACCCAAGCAATAATTGCAAATTTGTTGCAAAGCATAACCAGCACAAGCAAAGTTTCAGTCAATGGATCTCCGGGTTAAACCCGGAGGTCCATTGGCTGAAACATTGTTTGTTTGTTTTTTGTCGATATGTACAAAATTTGAAAGTTATAGCTTGGGTGAAAACTCCACTCCGCGGGTGATTTAGTTACAATCCACTCTCCACGTATTGTATGCGCTATTTTGCGCGAAAAAAATGACAAAAGTAGTTATTCGAGAATTTTATTTATTTACAGGTGTCGCCTTCCTTTCCTGTTAGATAAAGGGTTAACATAGTTGCCTAACTCATGATATACATTGCATTTTCTGAGAAGAAATAAAACATCTGAATGTTGGTGAAATAATCCACTGTCAAATGCAAGGCTTCAACTTGGAAAATTGTATGAAAAATGCCGAAACCAGTTATATTCAGCCACCCATTGCCTCAAATGCAGAATTTTCCCTCTGGTCCCACTTACCGACACCCGGAGCATATGATCCCTTGTTTGTAAAATGTGAAAACGTGTATATTTCCGGTTTTGTTTAGTTAAATGATTTGGTACAGGTCACTCAAATATTTATTTTTATCTCGTTATAACGAGATACGATCTCGTTATAACGAGATGCTATCTCGTTATAACGAGAAAAGATCTCGTTATAACGCGAAAGTATCTCGTTATAACGAGAAAAGATCTCGTTATAACGAGAAAAGATCTCGTTATAACGAGATAGTATCTCGCTATAACAAGAAAAGATCTCGTTATAACGAGAAAAGATCTCGTTATAACGAGAAAAAATCTCGTTATAACGAGATAGTATCTCGTTATAACGAGAAAAGATTTCGTTATAACGAGAAAAGATCTCGTTATAACGAGAAAACATCTCGTTATCTCGAGATAAAATCACGTGACTCTGATGACATGAAACACATAGCTCCCACCACCAAAATTTTATATATCTCGCGGGTGTTTTCAATATTCTGGATGTAATACATGGGAAAACACCTACCCACCCCCACCCCCAAGCATTCCAACCATGCCCGTGAAATACCGCTCCTCTCCCTCGCACATGTTGTCAACGATAATTACGATAAGCGCATATAACTCTCATACCAATAAACACAGAAAATGAGATGGAATTCACACAAACAAATGAAACTATAGCGTAATAAACTCGCTGTCCCCACCCCCCCCCCCCCCCCGCCCCTCCCCCACACCGTATGTGGAACACTTCTTCGACACACGGCACTCAAAACACGACTATAGCCTCAGCCCCAAAACAGTGTACATATCTTACGCGTGTGTTTAATACTGTGGATGTAATACACGGGAAACACTCCTACCCCTCTCCTTCCCAAAGCATCCCACCAATGCCCGCGAAATACAGTCCCCTCCCCTCGCACATGTTGTAAGAGATAATTACGACAAGTGTATTTAACGCTTATACTAATAGAACAAGGACAGGGACGTGAGAAGGTAAAAATATTGGGAGAGGGGTATCAAGGCGGAGATCCATGCAAAAGGGGCGCCCATTGTGCTGTCAGTTGCATGATTCGAGTCGCGCAGTGGCGAGGCGAGGGAGATCACCAGATGTGGTATCCCCTTCTCGTTGGCGGGGTCCGGGGGCCCTTCCCTGGGAAAATTTTGAAAACTATGAGGGCCAAAACTCGCTTTTTCAGTGATTCTGAGGCTGCTGTGACACTAGCAATTCGAATTCTCTGGTCGTTTCGTAATTAGGCGCGCTTCTGAATTTATCCGCTTGGTTGACTTTCTTCGTTTGTGTTTTGTTTTGGACTGACTTCAAACATCTCCACGAGTTTAATCGGGACCATCGGTTAATAATTTTTTTATTGAAGAGGTGGGGTGGGGGTGGTAAATACCCCCTTCCGCCCCTCCCCCCCCCCCTTACCCGGTTTTAACGCCACTGAGAAAGGATGAAAAACAGAAAATAAGATGGAATTTTCATAGACAAATTAAACAACTATAGCCTTATAAACTTACTCCCCCCCCCCCCCACCAACACACACAAGGAGAGATTTATTTATTATCGACGCTTTCAGCAACCAGGGGCATGTCATGTAGGGTAGTTCCCTTGGTGGAGGAAGAACCGGAGACAACCACTGAGCAGCGGCGAGCAACCGTCAAGTTCTCCAACATACTAACCCGACAGAATTAGAGTTAGAGCGGTTGAAGGCACGTGCACCATCGACGTGCAGTACGCCCTAGCACATAATGCCACCGTGACCCCACGTCAGGCCACGTGGACAATTGGGATCAAGTGTCTTGTCCTAAAGACACAACGCGGGTCAGAACCATCGATCTCTATGTTTCAAGCTCGATACTCTAACAAATGAGCTACCGCGCTCTCATAATTATACAGTAGGTAGCTGTACATGTTTGTCGTGGAACACAATATGGCGTCATTAACCTTTTACCAAACGCAAGTTGAAAACAACAGTAGGCCCACAATTATTTTTACACAAAAAAAAAAAATAAATGAAATTCATTTTTTTCTTCCAAACTGAACGGCTTCTGACACTCAATTGAACGAGCTCGTCGAGCTCTTTTCGATGCGATATCATAAACTATGGTTTGGGAGAAAAAAGTATGAACATAAATTTTGAGTGGCGAATTTTGTATATTACACGGACGGTTTGTGTCGCTGCGGTGGGTAAAAGTGTTATCATGATTAGGCCAATATATACGGTATACCGATAACTTGGGCACTTCTTAGAAATAGAATTAAATGGTGTCAATAATATAACAATAATGCAATGTAAGAATACTGAAGCTCTAGAAAATTGTTTTTTACTGTGTAGAGCTAGGATCCCAAATTGTGTGTGTGTTGGGGGAGGGGGGGGGGGTATTATCGCGAGGGTCATGAACGACATACCACGGGCATGTCTCGAGGTTTGAGGCAGGGGACAGAGAGTTTGGGAGGTACGCCCTCCCATTGGTGGAGTCCGGGGGTGATTTTTTTCAAATTATAAAGCTCTGGGGCCCATTCTGGGCATCTTGAGAGAAGGGAGGTTTGGGAATTATAAGTGGCAATTTGATTTTTGTGGGGGTGGGGTGGAGGTCAATGTTATTGGATGGGGTGTCGTCCTCCCACCACCCACCCCCACCCCTGCCGCTTCAGCACTAAGTTTTTCAATAAACTTCTCATTTTGTTCGCTGACAGATTGAGCTGATCATGGAATATGAAGCATGACGACTACAGTCATCACTGGTATAGGGAATTTATTTAATTATTTATTGGTGTTTAAAGTCACTTTTGTGAAGCTATATACTGTCGTCTTCAACTTGCGTTAGACCTCTATATGTAACTCAAATTCTGCCGGGTTAGTACGTTGGAGAGTTCGACGGTTGCTCGCCGGTGCTCAGTGGTTCTCTCCGATTCTTCGGTTCTTCCTCCACCCGTAGAACTACATAACACGACATGACCTGGCTGCTGAAAGAGTCGTCAAATTCCAATAAATAAATAGATAAATAAATAAATCTCTCCTTGTGTGTGGAGGGAAGGAAAAAAAAAAATCAAAAAATTATTAACCCATGGTCCCGATTAAACTCGTGGAGATGTTTGAAGTCAGTCCAAAACAAAACACAAACGAAGAGGTTGACCAGACGGATAAATTCAGAAGCTAGCCTATTTACGAAACGAGCAAAGAATTCGAATTGGTAGTGTCACAGCGGCCTCAGAATCACTGAGAACGCGAGTTTTGGCCCTCATATTTTTCAAAATTTTCCCAGGGAAGGGCCCCCGGACCTCGCCAACGAGAAGGGGATACCACATCTGGCGCTCTCCCCCACCTCGCCACTGCGCGACTTGAATCATGCTACTGTCGGCACAATGGGCGCCCCTTTTGCAAGGATCTCCGCCTTGATATCCCTCTCCCAATATTTTTACCTTCTCACGTCCCTGTCCTTGTTCTATTAGTATAAGCGTTAAATACACTTGTCGTAATTATCTTTTACAACATGTGCGAGGGGGAGGGGATTGTATTTCGCCGGCATTGGTGGGATGCTTTGGGAAGGAGAGGGGTAGGAGTGTTTCCCGTGTATTACATCCACAGTATTAAACACACGCGTAAGATATGTACACTGTTTTGGGGCTGAGGCTATAGTCGTGTTTTGAGTGCCGTGTGTCGAAAAAGTGTTCCACGTATGGTGTGGGGGGAGGGGCGGGGTGGGGGGGGGGGGGGCAGCGAGTTTATTACGCTATAGTTTCATTTGTTTGTGTGAATTCCATCTCATTTTCTGTGTTTATTGGTATGAGAGTTATATGCGCTTATCGTAATTATCGTTGACAACATGTGCGAGGGAGAGGAGCGGTATTTCACGGCATGGCTGGGATGCTTGGGGTGGGGGTGGGTAGGTGTTTACCCCATGTATTACATCCAGAATATTGAAAACACCCGCGAGATATATAAACTGTTTTGGTGGTGGGGGCTATATGTTTCATGTCATCAGAGTCACGTGATTTTATCTCGAGATAACGAGATCTTTTCTCGTTATAACGAGATACTATCTCGTTATAACGAGATCTTTTCTCGTTATAACGAGATCTTTTCTCGTTATAACGAGATCTTTTCTCGTTATAACGAGATACTTTCTCGTTATAACGAGATGTTTTCTCGTTATAACGAGATACTTTCTCGTTATAACGAGATGTTTTTTCGTTATAACGAGATGTTTTCTCGTTATAACGAGATCGTATCTCGTTATAACGAGATAAAAATAAATATTTGAGTGTCCTAAATCAGCCACCGTACAGGTCCGTGTAAAAATGAAATTTAAAAAATAGCCGATCTTAAAACCTGTTGTTTCCATAATTCCTTTGGTAATTTACCCTTATGCAACAGGATTCAACTCAGTGACCAAAAATTCTACTGTTCAACAATAAGTCTAATGCAATCACACATCTGGTTCTAAAATAAAACTCCGATTTAAAGACACTAGATTCCACACATGTCCTCAGTTTAGAGTTTTTCCCCTGCACAAGAATGCGAAAGCGTTGAGCGAAACCTAAAACACATCGCATACTACGGAACACTTTTAACCCTTTATCCAACGTAACAACCAAAACCGGACAGCGCTATTCACAAAAATCACCAATTAATTTTCATTATTTTTTCATTTTTTGTCTCAAAAACATAGGTTATGACCCCTCGTTGGAACGAGCTCGTCGAGCTTGTTCCAATGAGGTGTCTTAACCTATGTTTTTGAGACAAAAAATTTAAAAAAATTAGTTATTCAAGAATTTTGTTTCAAGTGTCGTCTGCTTTTCATGTTAGGTAAAGGGTTAAAGTATTTTTGATACTTTATGTATATTGTTCTTATACTATTGCTTGGTTTAGAAATATTGTTTAACCCTCTGCACGCTGTCAAGGTCAAGTGAAATTTTACAATTTCAACTTGCACATTTTTCCCATAATGCAGCTTGCAATTTATCTAATTCAAGTCGATTTTACAGAGCTCATTCAGCCTTGTCCAACAAGAACGATTTGGTTAAATTCCTAATTGCGTTATGGAAACAATCTACTGTTTGAAATTTTGCTATTTCCTGCAAAGGTGCAATCCGCCCCACCCGTACAGACCTTCACTCCCTCAGAACGTATCCCAATGGATACAGAACAGGGCTGTCTAAACTATCAAGACCACCTGCCCAACCCTCGCACAAAGCTTCTACCAGCCAGGGCCACATTTTTTCTTACCACCCGTATCGTTTTAGCTTGATTCTTCTATCATTTGCTTCTTTCCTAATCCCACTGACACCCCAGTCAACTCTAAATCACAAACAACTTGCGACTTCCGATGCTTCTATTCTCCCCACTACTCTCCTCCTCAGCCTCATTCCCTTCTCCTCTCTCCATATCGGTTCTCCTCAACCCCAGTTTAATATCTCCTGCTGCCTCTTCGGCTAAACTAAACTGCTGTCCACGTTATATCCTTCTCCATCCACGGGTCATATTCTATTTTGTTTCTCCTCTGGTTACTTTCAACAACCATTCTCACCTCTCCACTACTTCCCAGTCACCATCTACCCTCCTTGCCATCGTTCTGCTCTTGCTACTCTACCGGTTTTCCTACTGATCTTACCCGCCCGTCTGGATCGCCCACCTCAAAAGTCCTCCGCCACGTTTCCTCTTTTAATCCACGATCATACTCCATCATTTAACGTTACTGTCACTAGCGTAACCGCGGATTTGTCCGCATACAAAATTACTCAAAGAGGTAAACGTCATAATGATGTCAAAACCCCGTTTTGGTGTGTACCATGCTGACGAAAGGTATGTTTTAACCCTTAAGTCCTCAGATTAATTTTAAAGTATTTATGGCCTTTTTCTGCTTACATAGTTATTGATGACTTGGCAGTGGTTCTACATCACTGCTGGCTGCCTATACAGGCAGCCAGCAGTGATGTAGAACCACTGCCAGGGAAAATTCAGTCTACACACAAGAGTAATAAAAAAGATTACACAAGGGAGCACCTGCTTCAATGCAATATAAAAGTGGCGGTTTGGGGCTATATGGGGTCTTAAGGGTTAAGCATGTTATTGGCGTTTGTATGGTAACTTTTTCCGCTGATTCCGATCGATGCCACTCTATACTTGTAACCCTTGCGCAAATTGAGATATTTGGCCCTTTTCAGACCTACCTAATTTAGTCAATGTGATATTCCAAAAATGTTATAAAATTTGGCTTTACATTCAGTTATGTATGTTGGTGATATACCAATGAGGCGATTTTTGCCAGATTCTATTTCTGTCTGGTACTTTATTTGGGTAAAAAAATGTTATGAACCTTGGCTGAAAATAACGAAATGTTGCGATTTTAGTATTTGCTAAGAAAAACACAACAATAGAATGTGTAATGTGTTTTGTTTTTTACGGATAAATGTGACCATTTCCAGTCTGATTCCTAATACCTGCTAGAAATGTTGAGCAAGTCCTATAAGGAAGTATTTTATAAAACGAAATGTTGCGAAGATTTGCAAAAATTAGTAGATTTTACTGATTGTTGCGAGCGAACATCATTGTATTGTGTGTGCGTAAAGTAAATATCTCAAGACTGTAGATTATCCCCGGAATCATCCTCATCCTCATCGTCATGTTCTCCATTACAGAGATCACGCGTGCTGGTTATGACACTTTTAAAAACTTCCCTGACAATGGCACAAATGACTGCAACCCACTTCAGCAGCGGCACATCTATGAGCTCGAAGAATAATACCTTTAAGACCTATTTTCTTTTATTACAGGAGCTTTTGACTAACCATAGTCTTTATCAAGTGACAGACACAGTACAATTTGACTACAAAAAATATAACACAGTTGAAAACGTGCGGTAACGTAACGTGACGTCTGGCGTTGGATATGAGCAAACAAGTCTCAGGAATTGACACGCGAAATGTGGGCATCACTATAGAAGTCTCAGGAGGAAAAAAAATATAGCCAGAAAGACACGAATCCTGCATCTCTGTTAAATCCTGTATTAAGGCTATCAAAAGACGAAATGTGCTTTTGTTCAATTACTCTCCCCCGGTGAGTGTCTTGTAGATGACCTTCTAATAAGCGGACCTAATTTCTTTCACAGAATGGTTGTTCGACGCGAAATGATTAGCAACCGATAGATCATCATGATAGTTAATATTTTGCCGATGTTCCGTGATTCGCCTGCAGAGCGCGTGTGAAGTTTCGCCGATACAGTGAACATCAGGGCACTGCGCACATGTTGTAAGATAAACAATATCGCAACTACGGCAGTTAAATTGTCCTCTAGGGGTGAATATGTTACCGTCTGCTGCAGCTGTATATCTTATAACATGTGCGATATTGAATATATTGCGATATTGTATATCTTATAACATGTGCGCGGTGCTCTGGTGTACTCTACACTGATAACATGTGCGATAAATATCCCCAAGTTTCCAAGTAAAACAGCAAAGCAGAATTCTGATAGTTATGCACAATTCCTTGTCACCTTCCAATTCATGGTTGTCGGACGTCTGACTCCATTACCCTACCACCAGTGCGCACACTCAAATCAAATAAGAATCTTGGTCTTCACTTCCGTCTGACGTGGCTACATTTACAAATAAAGTTATTCGGATTGCAGTGAGTTTCAAATTCCACATCGTCCGTGTACGCCTACGGTGCGCTGAAACTTTCATTTTAATTGGATGTTAAAATCGTGTTTCTTTTGGATTATATTGATACATATCGTTTTGGCCCGCGCGGTTTCGCAGATCTCCAACAACACTTGATAACCTCAACCACCTGCACATCAGGTTTCTCGTAGTCTGACCCACAGCAACTCATTGAGGAACATAGTTTCGAAACGACCTAGTGAGGGATAGTATAACCTGCCTCTGTTTCTGCCAAAATGTAAATACTAAAGGATATTTTGATCTCTCCGAAGACAGCCAAATGAGTTTGCGGTAAATTACGAATATTGAATCAAATCTTTAGCAACACTTTTCCCACAAAATTCCACAAATCGTTTTCACGTTAAATTCTATCTTTTCTGGTTATTCCAATGTGAATACGTACCAAAGAGTTAAATACCTCAATTGCACCAATGTCTAGAGAGCGACAGTAGTCTAATTCGGTATATCTAATTCGGAATAAATGGTTCAAGATAAATAAAAAACGACCATCAAATACTTCCACTGTGTTTTAATCTTAACAAATACTAAAATCCCAAATTAACCAATTTCCACCTTTTTTACCAAACTAAAGTACCAAAATCAAATAAACAGCTGACGATAAATGAACATTTGGTGTTCTGTCAACATACATAAACGAAGAGCCAAATTTAACAACTTGGGCGCGTCTTTAAGGGTTAAACATCTCAATTTGTCCAAGGGTTACAGAGTGGCATCAATCGAATTCGAAATCAGGACTAAATGTTACCCCAGAAACTCCAATAAAATGCTTTACACAATTTTTTTGCAGGGTACCTCCCTCTGACGTCAGGCTCTAACTTTGGATGAATGCCGTGTGGGTTGAGGTTTCTATGAAAGTGATGTAATTCTCCCTAGGTGTCGTAGACAATAGTGACATCTTACTGCGTAAGCAACCACACGGTATTAAAGTGGCTGTAATGTTGCCAAAATGGAAGAAAAGTTAAATTTTGAATGGAGATATATGAACATAATATTTATGAACTAAATCTATTTAATTTTCCAAAAAGAGTAATGTATCGTTATCAGGAGATGATATTGTAGAAGAAATTAAGAAAAAATAAAACTCACCAAAGTTGTAACTGTGTCATTCCTATCTAACTTTCCCAGTACAGGTTCCAAAAGTGTTTTAGTATTACAGAACGCTATGGTAGAAAATGAGCAATAAAACACACTATTAAAATGGAATCACAAAATATCTGTTACACCATTTGAATGAGACAGATGAAAAAAATAGTGGATGCGCATATCCGACAAATTTAAATAAAACACCATTGAAGTGGAGGAGTTTTTTTTTAATATTTCAGTATTACTATGCTGAAATTCCATTACAAGTTAACCAATCAAAACATTAACTTGGGTTATGTAGCTGTAGCATACTTTCATAAACAGCCATGTATTAACCATAATGCAGGCAACACGCATGGGAATGCTGCACACTTTTGTTAAGCCAACTTATTATACATTTGAAGCAAACAATAACAATGATAATCACACACTTTATTATGCCTCACGTTTGTAACATCAGCCGTGATTGGTTAATTTGACACTTTCTACAAGTCCTCGTACTGAGGTTTTGGGGCAAAACACGGGTTCTATCGGAACGTTCTTCCCTGGAGACAAGAGAACAAAGAAACTGTAAGCTCCACTTCCATTGATCAGCGTCGATTACGCACGCTCTGATTGGAATTTCTCAACACCAAACGCTGGCGCTGTGTCCGGCTAGACACAAACTTACCAACAAATATGTCATCTTCAGTGGGTGTGTTTTCAATTTTAACTGCAAACGATGAATTCAAAAGAATCAGAAATATAAAAAACTCACGTGTTGTTCACAACTTCAATGAATCCTGAATATGAGTTATGACTTCAAGTTCAATCAATTATATTTCCTCAAGTTTAGTACTCCTCGACCTCACTGAGCCTCCGCCTCAAGTTCAAAATAAATTATTTCACTCCGCTTAAATCTAACAACATCGTCGTCCAAGAAACATGGATTTATATTCCATTAATTTATACCACTTATCACACAAGCATTAATAATGAATTATAACATGAACAGCACGATGTAGTTGTAAACATTGGCATTTGTTGATATAGCAACTTCCAAAGCTATGGTACTTGTGACAACTCATTTTCGAATTTGGTTATCTGGAAACTCCTAAAGAGACGTCATTCGTTCGAAAAGACGTCATGTTTTTGGATTCGACTACATTGTTATTACAAGATTGATGGCATGTTGCAGTTAACGCTTAACAATGAAAGCTATTTTTTGTTCGGCATAATAAAATAATTAGAACGTTTCTTCGCTGCTGAAGGTTTTATTTCAGAAATCACACAAACTCAGGTACTATCGACCGATAGGACATGGAAAGAAACGTTCTAATATTATAATATGGTGCATTAAGTTAAGAAATCCGCAAAGAGAATGGTATTTATATCCACACTGAATAACATAGGCAGCACATTATAGTCACATGGCTCTTAGGTGAGCCACGAATTAGAGACGCACGACAGGCGTTTTTTTCGCTTCAACGCGCTTCTTAAGATTTGGATGAGTACGTTGTTAACCTCTCGATTCGAACATATCGTTCCTTGAGAGCAACAAAGTGCCATCTGCAATGCTAAAGCATTGCGGATGGCATCTCGTTGCACTAAAGGGGCGATATATTCTTGTAGAGTACTTAAAACATTCTTCTCAAGAAAGGGCACTGGTACTGCAAAGTAAATGTATGAAAGGCCCTTGAGGTATTTTCAGGAAACATCTTCACAATCATGTCTTCATCACTAACGATACGCCGTACATGTTACAACCGAAGAGGGAACTCAGTGGTTAGAGCACTAGACTTTAACCCTTTACCCAACGCAGACGATTTCAAAATTTATTATTTGAAATATCATTTTTTAAATTTTTTCAAAAAATTTCAACAAAACCATATCATGTGACCCCTCTTTGGAACGAGCTCGACGAGCTCGTTCCAAAGAGGGGTCACATGATATGGTTTTGTTGAAATTTTTGGAAAAATAATATTTTTTCAGCTGCTGAATTTGCATATTACGCGGGCGGATGCGTGCGATTCGTTGGGTAAAGGGTTAAACCGAAAGCTTCGATTCTAACCAACGGTAACTGCGTTGTGTCATTCTGCAAAACATTTAATCTCAACTGCCCAGGTAGGGGCATGGTGGCGCTGTGCACAAAGGCGTGTTGCACGTCAATAATGCCTTTGCCTTCAACCGCTGGTAAGTTTGCTAGTGCAGAGTTAATAAGTTGGACAGTCTAATAGTTGCTCGCCGCTGCTCGGTAGTTCTCTCCGGGTGCTCCGGCTTTCTTCATCCGTAATTGCAATTTGCTATCTGGTCGAAATTTCTGTTCGCTTTTATGCTATGAAGCCGGCGTACCCGGAGAGAACCACCCAGCTGCGACAAGCAATTCTCAGAGTCTGTCAGGACACCTGATGCCCCGTAAGGCCTGGGCTGACGTGTGGTTATCTAATCCCGCTGATGAAATTGTGGGAAAATTAGACCAACGTGGAGGGTTGGAATCCAAGTGTCGCGAACTCGGCGCTGGGGGCTGAGTTAGACCGACGCCGTGATTCCTTCTCTGCCAAATTGGCCTGAAATAGGTTCGATTTCCGTTAGGTGTGATTCCTAATCACTTCAGGCTGTGTAATGGAAAGATTGATTTAAAGTAACAACGATTCTTTTATTTACACATAAAAATAAAGCCGTTTCAATATTTCAACAATCAACAATTCGATTCTTTTCACAGAAAATGGGTTGCTAGGGTTAAACAATTCTCAACAATTATATAGTCATTCTGTAGCCCTGTACTGGCACTATAGTCTACACATTGGAAATGTTACTACCCTGAGCTCGCCATAAGAGCTTCACAAATCTGAAATGTTATTACCGTGAGCTCGCCATAAGAGCTTCACCCGCTTAGGCTCAAATGTCAACGTCCGCGTGTAACTGTACTTCTGGTTGTCGGAGGGTTCCGACCAGCAATGTTCGTCATCTATAAAGCCACCGTACTTCTGATTTGGGTCAGATATTGTCTGTTCATACCTTATGAGCCTTTTGAAAGTCCTCCGTGAAAGTCCTATTGAAATGTTCACTGTTCCTGTTGAATTCACGATTCACAAATGCTCCTTTTTGTGCTAGGGCGAAATTGTCACTCACACCGATCTCCAGTCGGTATTACGATGCTTCGAGAGCAAAACAAACTACTCACAACGCAATCAGTCTGACGCTTCAAAGGGTTAATACGCACAATACAATTAACCTACACTTCTGACTATTGCAGGCTGATACCTGCTACTCGACAGTCTAAACTTTAACGTTTCACCTTGGGTTTTCCTTCTCAACGAATTTGGCACTGTAGCCGCCTATCAACCTTAAGCTAAATCAATCGTGGAAAGCCCTGTCTGGCGATTCCAGCCGTTTCAGGGTCCTGTGATCGAATGTACCCCTATGCCAGGAAACAGAGTCCGCCTGCCCTGGGCTTCACCAACGTGTATGTGACCCCAAGTGTGTGTCTAATGCTCTGCTCTTCAAGGTATATATACTTTTAACCCAAAACTGTCAGTTGGACAGACGCTCATCTGTCTATCTGCCAAAACGGTGGGAGATGACGTATATCGAGGCAGAATCAATACAAGTCATCTCGCGCGTGACTTAACGGTGATTTCACTTGTCGAAAGAACCGATTCGTTCCTGCCACTCATTGCTACTAATGATCAGGTGACGACACGACAGACATTTCTATCTTTTAGAATCTCGTTTCTCAATTGGCCGTGACGATATCCTGCCACCAACCGATTACGTCTCGTAAGACTCGCGACTACTGTATAAATTAAATGAGATTAGACCTTATCTAACATACCGTTTCTCCCCTGGGTCCCTGCCCTGAAGCTGGATATACACCACGTGTGTTTTTTCCATGCCCAGCTTCACAGAGTAGTGAAATTCACGTAGGGTTTTCGCCTTGATGCGGAATATCTTTTGAACTTACACTATCTTTATATATGAGGCCCCTTGCCCCTATATTTAGGCTGGCTTTGCCCTGACAACTCCCTTCCCGAGAGAAACACCCTGTGTATCTCTTAAAACACAAGGGGCAAGGCCACGCACGCTCGCCTCTCACACCTTTTTACAATCTACCCATCATATTCAAGACTACAAAACTGTACCCTAGTGGTCGTGGGGCTCATGACCGCGCTCATGCGTCGGCCATGTCGATTCCTGCGACACACACACGCCACCACATGCTCCCGTCTTGCGGGTTTACATATGGAGAGTAGCCTTATCCTTAGATTTGCAGCACTCTCTCTCTCTCTCTCCCTCTAATACTATATATTTACACCTAAACATACACATTTTTATACACATTCGCCCATTTTGCAAACAGTTCACTTGGCCCTAACTCCGACGAGTAAAACCGTCCGCGCCTTTGCGTCAGATGGGTTAATTCCAACAGAGTGTAACTTCACCTCCCATTCCCCTATGTCTTGTGAAGGGGCAAACGACCCCTGCATTATGTTGAGCCTCACCCTCGCAAAGCTCAACCAGGGGATTAAAATTGTGCCTCACACACTCACACATTCAACACACAGATTTCCCGACCGCGCCTTTGCGACAGACGAGGTTAGTGTGCCTCACATTCACAACAAACTCTCGTCAATAAAAACAAGCGCGGTTTCCCCGGGTCTTAACTCCGGGTTTAAGAAATTCATCACCTCATCCACCAAAAATATTTGCGACTGGAGCCCGCGTCCCAGACACCAGGCCCACAGCCACCCAACTATTGCTTCTTTATAACCACCGACCATTGGTAGGGGCCCGGTTCCCAGTATCCCCTTGGGTAACCATTGACACATTCCTACTTTTCGCCCCGTTATTTCTACGGGTATTCCACCAGGGTCCCCATACCCTGTCATTGTCGCATTCCCAAGAGCTTCCCTTGGCGATATATCCCCCAGGCTCACTCGTCCCGGCGATTACCTTCGTTCGAACGACACTGGCCGACCTTGGCCCTTGTGCCGTCGACCCCCGGTCTATTGCGACGACTTCTTGCGCACCTTGGGCGCTGTGCGCCCGGCACTCACTGCGTGGTCTCCGCCATCTAGGATGCTTCTCCTTTGATTTGTGGACCCTTTCCTCGGCCCCCTGGGCGCCCACCTTAGCGGTCACATCCACTTTAACACCCTCAACTTGTGTTGACTCGTGCCCTCTCAATTCTGGGGAAGCTTGCCCAGCCATTTGCGTGGTTCTGGCCTCCCCTCTCCACACGGGTGACACCGACTTCTTGAGGCGCTCAACTCCCCCACATAAATTTGCTTGAGGGTCTTTCTCCAATGACCCCGTTGGGTTCCCTCGCTGTTTGGCGTTTAGCCTGGACCGCCTGCGGCCCCTTCTCCTTAATTAGACAGGAGTCGTCCCTCCTGAAACTTTCCGACATTTCGTCGGGTAGGGGCCATCCACTGGACCGTCGGATTGGTTCCCCCTGGGAACCTTCCCTTCCTTACTCAGTACGTTACCGAGTGCAACCGCCGTGGGTCCTTGCCCACCGACTTGAACTTCCTTTGCCCTCGTTGGGCCCTCACTTGGCCCCCTACACCTGGACCATAACTCAGGGTTTGCCCTCACCCCTGGGATATTACCTATGACCAGGTCATACACAGGTGATTCAATGCACATGGCTTCCACTTCGCCACAATAAAATGGGGTATCCACCGTTATCCTCGCCATGGGGAACCTTCTAACGGTCCCATCTATCAAAATAAACAAATGGTCGCGCACCAACAATTGCTTGTCGTCAACCAGTTGCCTTCTAACCGCTGCAGAGGAGCACCCAGAACCCCGGACCAGACGGATCTCCCTTTGTCCCACATACCCTGGGTACACTGGCATGTTAACCTTCTCCTGCGAAGTTGTGAGCCTCTCACACATGCCACGTATTATCGGGACAACCTCACCGCCTTCCAGCCTTAATTCTCCCTCTTGTATACATTCCCGGAGGGGACTGTGTTCTGGACCGATAGTTTGACAGAACGCTGCCGTCTGTCTACTGGGCCCTGGATCTACGCGGTCACCTTGCTTCCAAGCCCTTGGTGCTGCGTTCCTGGCCCCCTGCTGAGGGTCTGATGTTCCCAGTGGTCCTAACATGCTTCTTCCAGCAGTCCCTGGCAATATGTCTCCGCTTGTTGCAGATGAAACAAGTTGTGTCTTTGGGGACGTTCCCATTCCGGCTGGCCTGCGACGCAGGCGGTTTGCGGTGGTGTTGACTTACAGGTGCCATTGCCAACCCGTTTGCCCCACCCCTAGCCGATTTGGGTGCGTTTACACTCCCACCGTGGGCCTCGATGTAGCGTTCTGCCACAGTTGCCATCTCATCATAAGTGGGCGGACCCCTTTCCTTGATGAACAGGCCCAACTCCTTGGAGCATGTAGTTAAAAACTGCTCCCGGAGAAATAGATCTCGCAGGGCTCCATATGACTCATTCACACCTGCGAGATCAGTCCAGCGGTCAAAGTACCGCCTAGCTCGGGCAAAATACTGAGGTACTGTTTCTCCCTTCTCCTGCTCAATTTCTCGGAGCTTGGTCCGGAATCCTTCTTCAGTGAGCTGGTATCTCAGAAGGATGGCATTCTTCAGCTCACTGTAGTCGTTAAGAAGTGCAGGAGGCATACTGGTATAAGCCTCGAGGGCTTTACCTGACAACAAAGGGCTCAAGCACATAGCCCATGTGTCTTCTGGCCACATTTGACTGGAGGCAAAACGCTCGAACCTCTCCAAGTACGAGTCCAAGTCATCTGTGTTTTCATTAAAATGAGCGAGATGGGGGCGTGGGGCATGAATTGCTACCCCTGCACTCCCATCCCCTGAGCGCCGACTTTCATTCTCCACATCGGCCCTTGCTCTGAGGAGCTCTAATTCTCTCTCGTGCCTCTGTTGTTCGAGCTCTCGTTCTGCCCCCCCCTTTCCTCACTTGCTAATTGGGCTTCCCTCTCTCTCGCCTCATTTGCTAATTGAATCTCTCTCTCTTTCGCCTCTCTTGCGTCTTTCTCACGCTCTCGTTCTAATTGGGCTTCTCTCTCTCTCGCCTCATTTGCTAATTGAATCTCTCTCTCTTTCGCCTCTCTTGCGTCTTTCTCACACCCTCGTTCTAATTGGGCTTCTCTCTCTCGCCTCATTTGCTAATCGAATCTCTCTCTCTTTCGCCTCTCTTGCGTCTTTCTCACGCTCTCGTTCTAATTGGGCTTCTCTCTCCCTCGCCTCATTACGTAAGGCAATTTCCTTGGCTTCACGTTTCTGCTCATCTTTAACGAACTTCTGAAGTTCGGCTCCCTCAAGGCCCATTTTCTTGCCTAATGATACCAGTTGGGCGAGGGGTGTAACAACATCCATTTTGATTTTTTCTTTCTATCTTCAACACTCGTCAGAAAGAATGAAGAAGGAAAAGAAAGAGAGAAAAAAAAATACGGCAATTAATCCTAATTTACCTGTGTAATTTAACGGAATTAAACGCCCCAAATATTCTGAAACCTACCGCAGTTATAGTGGCTATTAAGTATCCTCTTGGGGACTACTGTATTGAGATATTAAACCATTGAACGGCATCAGCTGACCGAACGCGTCAAAACATAAACAGAACCGCCGTTAAAATAAAACAAAATTTCCATATAGCCATTTTTTAACCTTTTAGAAATATCCTGGTTAGCGCTCGCCAATCATGTCAGGACACCCGAGGCCCCGTAAGGCCTGGGATGACGTGGGGTTATCTAGTCCCGCTGATGAAATTGCGGGACAATTAGACCAACGTGGAGGTTTGGAATCCAAGTGTCGCGAACTCGGCGCCGGGAGCTGAGTTAGACCGACGCCGTGATTCCTTCTCTGCCAAATTGGCCTGAAATAGGTTCGATTTCCGTTAGGTGTGATTCCTAATCACTTCAGGATGTGCAATGGAAAGAATGATTTAAAGTAACAACGATTCTTTTATTTACACATAAAAATAAAGCCGTTTCAATATTTCAACAATCAACAATTCGATTCTTTTCACAGAAAATGGGTTGCTAGGGTTAAACAATTCTCAACAATTATATAGTCACTCTATAGCCCTGTACTGGCACTATGGTCTACACACTGGAAATGTTACTACCGTGAGCTCGCCATAAAAGCTTCACAAATCTGAAATGTTATTACCGTGAGCTCGCCATAAGAGCTTCACCCGCTTAGGCTCAAATGTCAACGTCTGCGCGTAATTGTACCTCTGGCTATCGGAGGGTTCCGACCAGCAATGTTCGTCATCTATAAAGCCACCGTACTTCTAATTTGGGTCAGATATTGTCTCTTCATACCTTATGAGCCTTTTGAAAGTCCTCCGTGAAAGTCCTATTGAAATGTTTACTGTTCCTGGTTGAATTCACGATTCACAAATGCCCCTTTTTGTGCTAGGGCGAAATTGTCACTCACACCGATCTCCAGTCGGTATTACGATGATTCGACAGCAAAACAAACTGCTCCCAACGCAATCAGTCTGACGTTTCAAAGGGTTAATACGCACAATACAATTAACCTACACTTCTGACTATGGCAGGCTGATACCTGCGACTCGGCAATCTAAACTTTAACGTTTCACCTTGGGTTTTCCTTCTCAACGAATTTGGCACTGTAGCCGCCTATCAACCTTAAGCTAAATCAGTCATGGAAAGCCCTGTCTGGCGATTCCAGCCGTTTCAGGGTCCTGTGATCGAAGGTACCCCTATGCCAGGAAACAGAGTCCGCCTGCCCTGGACTTCACCAACGTGTGTGTGACCCCAAGTGTGTGTCTAATGCTCTGCTCTTCAAGGTATATATACTTTTTAGCTCATCTTGACAAAGTCAAGCTGAGCTAATCTCATCGCTTGCCGTCCGTCGTCCGTCGTCTGTCGTCCGTCTTCCGTCGTCCGTCGTCCGTCAACACCATGTTTTGGTCTTCTCCTCCAAAGCCACTGGGCCAATTCAAGTGAAAGTTTGTGTGAGTGATGGTCCCAAAGGGGCATTTCATTTTTGTTCAACTCAGCATGCCCAGCCCCATAGGGAGGGAGTGGGGGAAAATGCTCCAAAATATTTTTAAAATCTTCTTCTCAAGAACCAGTGTGTACAATGACTTGATATTTGCTATGGAGCCTCCATATGAGGTGTAGAATCAAGTTTGTTCAAACGAAGTTCGTGAAGTAATATTTGGCTTTGTAATAGGAAGGGTAAGATTTTTGGCCCCGCCCAAAATTTCTATTTTCTGAACCGATGGTCCGGTATGAACAAAATTTGGTTTGTGGTAGTATTGGGTCATAAGTACTTGACCCATGCAAAAAAAAATTCCCTCATCCCCATGGGAACCCTGGGGCCTCTTGTTACCCAAAACTGCTGTCAGGTGGACAGACGCTCATCTGTCCATCTGCCAAAACGGTGGGAGATGACGTATATCGAGGCAGAATCAATACAAGTCATCTCGCGTGTGACTTAACGGTGATTTCACTTGTCGAGAGAACCGATTCGTTCCTGCCACTCATTGCTACTAATGATCAGGTGACGACACGACAGACATTTCTATCTTTTAGAATCTCGTTTCTCAACTGGCCGTGACGATATCCTGCCACCAACCGATTACGTCTCGTAAGACTCGCGACTACTGTATAAATTAAATGAGATTAGACCTTATCTAACATACCGTTTCTCCCCTGGGTCCCTGCCCTGAAGCTGGATATGCACCACGTGTGTTTTTTTCATGTTCAGCTTCACAGAGTAGTGAAATTTACGTAGGGCTTTCGCCTTGATGCGGAATATCTTTTGAACTTACACTATCTTTATATATGAGGACCCTTGCCCCTATATTTAGGCTGGCTTTGCCCTGACAGAGTCCCCAACGTACTAACTCCGCACAAGCAGGGTTAGCATTCGAGGAAGGCAAGCGCATCATTGACGCGCAGTATGCCAAAAGTACAGAGCGCCACCGTGCCCCCACATGGGCAATCGAGATTAAGTGCTTTGCCCTAGAACACAACTCAGTTACCCATCCGACCGCGGACCTTTCGGTTTGAAGTACAATGTTTTAACCACTGAGCCACCGCACTCATTGTAAGGTGAAAAGAGTTGCGATGTTTTAAGATGGTTTATTTATGACTCAATATGTTTTTCTCCAAAGATGATGGGAAGGTTACATTCCCCTGTTAAGGAACTGAAGTGCTTGTGTAGTGTGTGTAGTGTGAGGTTTGAACACGACGCGGCAAAGTAATTAACAACGATTTGTCTTCTCATTTTGAATAGAGATTTCACACAGTCAGTGCAAGATCTGGCTTAAGGTTACTCTAACAGATAGTCCAATACCTTCTAGCTTGAAGTTCATCGATTTCATTTTGCGCAACACAGGCGAATATGATCAGGTAGCATTTTGTGGTGACGGGTAAAACCAATTATCAAGCACCTGTTACAAATACCTGTTTGTAAACATTTCACGTCTTCCATTACACAAAAGGCACCATTCATAATTCGTTTACTTTCACAATTTTGTATAGTTGGGGTCTTTTTTCTCTTTTTTGTGAGGTGTCATTGTGTCTCCCAAACAATAGCCCCTGATCAGTGGGCGACACAAGCTATTCCGAAGTTAACTCCAAGAACTCTGGTAGTATTTCAAATTTTTCGCTGACTCCATATTGTCCATGCGACATACAAAATTTAACAAATTATATCTTGTTTGACAGAGCTCAATGAGCTCTGTCAAACAAGATGTAATTTTTGAAATTCTCAGTTGTATTGTGGGAAAACATTTGCTGCTGAAAACATTGTTGTTTTGACTTCAGAGTGCAGGGAGTTGAAGAGTCAGAAGCGGAATACACAACAGGGAAACTTCGCTGCGAGCTGCTGACTTTGTTTTTGTTATTTGTTCTGCAAACCAGTTTCAAGCACATTGATGAAGACAGACAACTGGCTCAAACCTACCCTAGACATTTTACAGACAGACAAATAACAAACATTTTACATTAATGTAAAACATGTCTGAAAGAAGGTACATCGCTTAAGTTATGTTTTTTGTTTTGACAGATATGCAGTAAAGGATGTTATATATGTGAGTATGTTTTGTGTCTATACCGCTACGATAATGGATTGAAAAACAGCAGGGTAATTTGTTTTTTCGTGATAAACATCTTCAAATCCAGCGATGTCCGCCTACTGTGCATCCTGTTGGTGGAAGATATATGTGAAATTACCTTTTTATTTACGAACAATACATACTGCTTTACCGGCAGCGTTTAATTTTGGAGCTGTGCTATCCTGCTCAAAACATACCGCGCATCTTATTGTTGCAACAAAGGTGCACTTTATCTTGCTTTCCTCGTGTATTAGCAGCAGGATAAATCTGATACGTTCTACGCCACACATTTCAAGCCTACCTGGGCTCTTAGCATGGATAGGCCTGAGGGGTGACGGAGAAATTAGATTTAGACACACTCTTGATATTTTATTAGTACGAGACCAGGTAGGCCTAAAGTGAGACATAGTAGTCTCTTTGTTTATTGGGGATTAACGATACCTTCGAGCAGCGGCGATTTACTATCTCGACACAAGACAAGCAGAGTTAACAGCGGTTGAAGTAAAGTGTGCCATCGATGTGCAGTACACCTTAGTGCACAATGCGACTGTGCATTCGCGCGGGCAATCGGGATTACGTGTCTTTCCCAAGGACACAACACAGTTACAGGGACCGATCAGGACTATTTAAAATACGCTCTAGCCTCGGGGCCTATTTTTTTCAATTCATGCGCCAGATTTCAATTTACGGAGTCACACTGCTGTTTGTAACACACACTGCAAGTATGTAATAGCTGTCATCATTTTCATTTAGTACACTATAGCAAACATTAATCTTCACTGTGATTTCTGATCAAGTCTTGGATGCCTATTTAGGCAGCCAAGACTTGATCAGAAACCACAGTGAAGATTAATGCTTGGTAATTAAGACTTGAAGTATTAACTTAAGCACTCTACAACAATGATAAATGATAATCATATTTATAATACATGTAAGAGTGTCTCTCTCGATTATCCATCGAAAGAATATCAAAATATGATCTGAGAAGTTACGCGCCAACTGAGAAGCCTATTTCTGAGATTTAAGAACCAGGTCCTGATGTTTCAGAACGAAATACGCATTGGCGCATGCCTAGGTCGGTCCCTGAGTTAGCTGGTCAGGATGAAACTGTCGACCTTTCAGTTCAGAATCTAATGATCTAACCACTGAGCCTCCACGCTCCTCGAGACGTTGTAGTACATAGACATCTAGTAAAACAAAGACAGCAATATACTACTTTGAACTGGATGCAGCGTTTTATTCCAGCCGTTAGTTTAAAGATCCTCGCTAGTTGTTATGTCTACCAGAGTTTGGAGTGCGGCATAATGTTTAGCTAAGATTATCATACAAGGTGGTTCCACCACTTTAGATCGTGTTGTAACTAATTAGCTAATCGGTAAAATACTCAATATTACATGTAGGACAGACATACGTGTGACGAAAATAATATATACTTTCCAAAATCACCTCTCCTAAATACAGTGGTGACGATTTTAGCTCCTAGGGAAGCTCATCTTAACCCTTTATCCAACGAATCGGCCGCATCCGCCCGCGTAATATGCAAATTCAGCAGTTGAAAAAATATTATTTTTCAAAAAATTGCAACACAACCATATCATGTGACCCCTCGTTGGAACGAGCTCGTCGAGCTCGTTCCAACGAGGGGTCACATGATATGGTTTTGTAGACATTTTTTGAAAAATTTGAAAAGATGATATTTAAAATAATAAATTTTGATATCGTCTGCGTTGGGTAAAGGGTTAATAAAGTTAGGTTAACTATGTTTTATTTGACTCATGTGGACAGAAGTGAAACCCGGAACAGGTAATACATACAACGACACACGCGTGTGAATGGGTTAATCTGTTTCATTTGCAACTAAAATCGTTCACTTGGCAAAACCATTTCGGGCCAGCGTGAAAGTTGCATGTCTCTTCCTTTCGAATGAATATACAAGTATCTAGCCTCAACTTTTGCGCACAAGAAATAATCACATTATAAAATACGAATTCACTCTTTAATCCGAAACAATTGTTAATGTATACCAAACAAGATACAACAAATTCGATTTAACAATGAGACCACACGAACGTAATCTATTATATATGTGGGATATGTTAGTGATTCCGTCCGTGCCGTTTAGCTAGAAATTCCAGCTTTGATTATCTCCCTTGATATGTAATGTTACTTTTCCGTCCTTGCACGGGTGGGCCTGCTCGCTGGGAAGTGTCTTTTCCGTCTTTGGACCGGTGAGCCAGATAGTTTTTCATAAATGAATACCACACCAGTTGGTCCACATTATAACTTCGCACTCCGCCACTTGATGTCACGTACTTACAATCATGCCACTCCAGGAAATGTAGCGTCTTCATAGTCATGGATATTTACACTTCAGCTCATAAATGTAAAGTCACCTCTGTAGGACAGAAAACGCGATCTAGCCATTAAAGAGGCAGTTAACTCGCGTGTAATGTCGAACAAACAAAAATTGTGGAATTGCGCCTGTGTCCCAAACCCGTGTCTAACAATTAAATTGAATTTGGACAGAGTGGGAATGCAAGAGAATGCATCTCAGAGGCTCGTTTGAAATTGTCACTTCCCGACTTCGTAAGGGATTTTTGAATCACTTGGTTTAATTTCGCATAAAGAAGACTATAATTGTAATTCGTAATCACTGGGGTTTAATTTGATCAAATGATATTTCCGCAAATAGATTGAACGCCTGATTGCAGAGAACATGATTTGGTAATAACATCAGCTGCTTCATTAATTGGATGTGACTGCATCATATCAATTGAAAAGGAAAAAAACATTTAACAAATGTTAATCCTTCCATACGGCATGCACAGATATTGCCGTAGATAGCATACTGGTCGTCGACAAAGGATGAGTGATTTAATTGTTTAGGCCATTGGACCGTAGAGCTGTAGTAAAGCATGTATGAAACTAATCTCTTATTAATGACCAGAAAGTTACGCCATGAGCCAGGTGACCAGTGAGGTCATATAGGATACTGTGGCAGCTGAGGTAAGTGTCCGTGTTGTGACGCCATCCATTTTATTTGCTTGGTTTATAATATTGCTCATGGTTACTAGTACTATAGAGTCGTTTGAGAAATTACTCCGAAGGTTCACTGTCAGAAGGTCTCTGTGACTCATCTGGGTATTTGGAAATTACTGTTCAGTGATTGTGGGGACAATAGTAGACTATTGGGGTGCTGTGTGTGGAACCAGTGGAGACTACCGCGGTCCAGCGAGGATCATTGTTTGGGGACCATTATTTGTGGACCAGTATCGATATGCAACTGCCAATGGACTTCTGGATTTGTGTCTTTTAGCACAACCATCTGCCACTGTTGGCTATCGTTTGCTCCTGTCATTATCATCAGATTTACGTTAATGGCACCGTCTCTGCTTCAATCACTGCCGTTTCTACTGCATGTGTCTAGTGTCTGATACCTGTTACCCAATCTACTGCAAAGCATCTACTGTTGACTTCTTTTAACAGACCACAACTACTGCTGGCGATCAGTCTTATATGTGTGGCGTTTACTGCAGCTGAAAACTGGCGTGAGCAAAAGAGTTTCAAGAGTAATGCTCGAAAGGGTGACTGCTCGTATTACTCGACGACTCATCTGAGTATTCGGGGAGAGTAGTTTGAGGATTAGAGGGGATTATGGGAAGAGAGAGCACCCTCTATTAGGGATTAGTTGGGATCAGTTGAGGATCACTGATTTGGGGACACCTGTTTCGGTAACCAGTGTAGTATATAAAAGTGCGGCTGTCAACAAACATTATCAGCTATTAAGCTGGCCATCATTACATTGATCGACTCTCATCACTGCTATTGGTTTCTACAACTGCTAATGACAGGCATCTCGGTAGCCACAACTATTGCAGCCCCAGAGGCAGCGATTTTCGTTGGCCCATACTAGTTCTCAAAGGTTCTCACCAGTGCCAAACTACTCGACTTCGCTGGTAAACAAAAACCCAGATGGGTCGTCGAGTCGCAGAATTGCACGGACGACTCTCCATCTCCTTCCTGTTCTCAAATAGAGTAGACGGCGACCATTAGCCTGATAATGACAGTCAGTAGCTGTGGCGATGAAGAAGCATCGCAGTAGTATGGATAACGGCTAGTAGTCCATGGGTGAATAGGTAAGGATGGAAGTGATTGAAGATTTGATAGTTTTGACAGGATAACCAAAAGTAATAGCTGGTAGTGAAGTCTCATAGCCAGCAACGGTGGCATATCCTATACTGGTCCATATGCCACTTGGCCACACCTGTCCCCAATATTCCCCAAACAGTGGTCGTCTCACGTCACTATTGGTACCCACTGGTTTTCAAACAGTAATATCAACACATTGCTCTCCACTAGTCCCCAAACTTTGGTTCACGGTGGTTCCACAATACCCAGAAGAGTCGTCGTATCGTGCAGCAGTCACCCGTAAAGTCTCCAAAAATCTTGGACCTTGGATCTTGAAAAGCAGTAAGATTCGATTCGAGATTCGAATCGAGTCGAAATCGTCTGTCTGATTCGATTCAGGATTCCAGTCGATCGGAAATTTGAGATTTGTAGGCCCTGCTGTTTTTACAAAATGACGAATTGAAATGAATAAAAGGATGGAACGAAGCCCCGATATCAACATATTCATTCCATTCCTTAGGTCTGCGTTATTGGACTTTTAATTTGTGAAATGTGAAATAGGCGAGAATAATTTGACAATTTCTGTAGATTATTACAAATCGTTCTAGAATTTCACATGGTAATAGCGGGGTTTGTATAGCACTAGACCAATGATAAACAATTGCCTTTTACTGGGGTGGGTGGGGGTGAGTTGAATGGATGGACACTAAAATTTCTGTGTGTTCGGTAACATTTCACAATGTCACTCCCCACATGCCAGTGGTGTTGGGCTTTTAAGCGAATATCTGGACGCAAATTTCAAAATCAAATATTTTGTAACTACCAGATGCTCATAATAATGTGGCACGATCCGTTGTGTCAACACAATGACAAAATTTTGGTTCCGTGTTTAAATCTGTGTACAAGCCGTTTGTCCGTTGCCTCGGTTAATAATTTATTTAAACCGGGGGTGGGGGTGGGAGGGGGGCACCATCTCATTTAAAAGTAGAATAGATTTGAAACTGAAGCGCGAAATTACCCTTCAGAGGTACAATACTCAGAAAGGATAAGAGTATGAAAGTTTAACATTTCAAATTAAAAAATGCAAAAAAGTTAGACAATAGATGCATAAACTATACAATGGAGAGTGAATTTGTAGATGGGATCATTGATAATTCACTCCTACAGTCCCATAGGGTAGTGGGATTAAATTGTTACTTAACATCCCTACAAGTGCAAAATAGATTTGTTAAATTTCAGAAAACATTGTCAAGACCGTTACACCCAGGTTACTAGCTGTACACAACCGAAGAGGTTAATGACCTCTCGAGTCCTATCTATTCACTTGTTTAATTAAGGTGGGGGTGTTTCCTTTAGTGAAAACCATAGTATATTCTACTCAACGTTTGCTGAGCACCAAGTACATCCGACTACCTGTTCTACGTTTGAGTTGAAATATTGTAATGAAAAGTGTATATATTTTTTATTTAATTATATCTTTAATGATTTAAGTACAGAAATTAAGGTTTTATCTGTGTTTGACATTATTTTTTAACTTTTGAATAATATAACCATGGAAAATGGATATTATTGGTAAAAGAGGAAATTTTTCAATGTGCCAAAAAGTTGACGGAGCGAACTGGTATGGCTTCAATATCGAGTATGAGACCCATTACTGTTAATTACAGCTTGACAACGCCTTCTCATGCTCGCAGTCAGGTTCATGGTGGTCCTTTGTGGGATGTTGTTCCATTCTTGGACCAGCATGGCACAAAGCTCCTGGACACTTCTTGGCTGGACTGGACGGGCTGAAATTACAAGCTGCAACTCATTCCAGACATGTTCGATTGGATTGATGTCAGGGGATCTCACTGGCCAGTCCATACGCTCAATCCCCTCCCTCTGTCGGTACTCCCCGACAGCATGGGCAACATGAGGACGGGCATTATACGCAATCAGAATGAATCTATCACCCACTGCACCTGTATACACTCTGACGTGAACATCCGGGATCTCATCAATATACCGTTGTGCAGTCAATGTACCACGTTCAAGGACACAGAGCTCTGTACGTCCATCCCAGCTGATGCTGCCCCAGACCATGACTGAGCCTCTACCATAGCGGTCATGTTCAGCAATGTTGGCTGCATGGAATCGCTCTCCTGGTATTCTCCATACCCTAGAACGCCTATCTGTGTAGTCTAGGCAGTACCTTGACTCATCTGAAAAAAGGACAGGTCTTCTCTGGTCCATCCAGCGTGGTCCATGACCCATTCATATCATGCCTAGTGGTGGTTCTGTGACAGCGGAATGCGAATACATGGTCTTCTCGATCGGAGACCACCTTCGTGCAACCTTGCCCGGATAGACTGTGTCGAAACATTTACCCCGAATGTATTCTGAAGGTCACTGCGAAGCTGGGTTGCTGTGGCAAAGCGGTTCCTACGGGCCTGAATGATCAAAAACCGGTCTTCAGCTGAAAATGTTGCCCTGGTTCTGCCACCACCATGCCGTCTTACTGGTGTGCAATACAGCTGAAATCTTGCCCAGGATCTGGTGATCACCGTATGGTGCACACCAAGGGGGGCTTCACCAACCTGACGATAGGTAGTCCCTTGCTCCACCGTCCCTACAGCCCGCCACATTTCTGCTTCAGACAAATATCTTCTTACATTTGCATTTGCCATATTCAATCATTAAAACACAAGGGTTTGTGTTGAAATAAGACTGAATACCCTACACATGTCATGTACATGTGGACAGTACACGAAAACATCATAAAAATCAAGGGGTACATGCTTTCCATGACTGTCGCGAAAAGTTTGCCTGTCAAGAGAGCTAATGTAAACACTGGAGACCATCTCAATACATTCCTCACTCATATCCACCAAAAATATCGCAAATATGTCACAAGCAAATTTCACAATGATAAGGCAAATAGTTGGTGCTTAGCAAGCTTTGAGTGGTATATGAACAATTTTAAGATTATTCGGATTGAACAAATTTATCATCAAAATACAGCTTACAGGAGGGCGGTGTGAAGCATTTTGGATTAACAAACTTCAAACACTAGAACCCAATGGGCTCAATAGACAAGAATGATTCCAAATACTCTCATTTATAAACTTACTGATGGTGGTGGGGGGGGGGGGGGGGGGGGATTAGAGTGAAGAGCAATTACACCTACAGGCGCGTTGGTGTTGATTGAACATAACGTGTATATGTTATGAGATTATGGTCGTTGTGTATATGTGGGTGCGTACATCATGCGTATGGGAGGGGAGTTGGCTGGGGGTGCATGGACACCCTAGCCTACAACTGTTAGTATAGACATTATAGTAGGGGCCACATATAGGTCAGTGGTGTGTGTGTGTGTGGGAGGGGGGGTGGGGGAGTATATATGCTGCAAAAGTGCGTGGGCACAAGACATTTACACACACTAGAAGGATCGGGCGCGGGGGTGAGGATAATTACTACGCAAGGAAGTTACAAAAAGATTACATTTTTCATTAGCGGTACTGATATCTGATTGACTTGGATTGGGTATTGAGGCGGAGATATGGAGGCGCATTTTTGAGTGATTGAATGACTCGGGCCAAGGAGTGGCTGGATTTGTGAATACGGTATACGAACTAACTTGCCTCTGCCTCTGTTACCAGGACAAGGTTTTAGTAATAGTGTGTAATTTATATTTGCTTGTTGCGTAATAGAGCTGAATATATCTTTACTTGTTGCCGCCCAAGGAAGATATTATACGGTATTTTTTGCATAATTTAGATTTGAATACAAAGAGCAAAGTGAAGAGCGGAACATATCTTTACTTGTTTCCACCAAAGGGAGATATTATACGGTTATTTTGCGCATTATAGACTCGGATACGGGTAACAACGTGAAACGGGGAGCATATCTTTACTCGTTACCACCCAAGGGAGATATGATACGGTGATTTTGCAAGCAATACTCTTAAATATGGAGAACAACGCGTTTGAACGATTTGGGTCAAGGAATGGTTGGATGCTTGAATATTGTATGCGAGCTCGCCTCTGCCTCTGTTACCAGGGAGAGGTTGAGATAAATGATTGAATGCTCGTAATTCTAAAGCTGAGGACACATTTTAGGCGTGATAAAACGTAATATATATCTTCACTTGTTGCCACCGAAGGAAGATATGATACGGTATTCTTTGTGCATAATTTACACTTGAATACAGAGAACAACGTGAAGCGCGGAACATATCTTCTCTTTTTGCCACCCAATGAAAATTTGAAACGGTGATTTAATAAATGGGTTCTTGATCAGGAGCTAGGTGGTCCCTTGCCAAGTAATAAATCGATCTGAAAGACGTACGCGTATCTCGAACAATTTTCTAAAAAAAACAAAAACAGTCGAGCTTAACTATATTGTTCGTAAGGGCTCAAGTGTGCGGAATGTGTTTTTCCTGCGTCAAATAGCTTGCGAGCCAACGCCTCGTGTAACATGTTTGATATTTTCTGACTCGCGAGTTCGATGTCTTATAGTTTGTGTGGGAGGGCCATCCAGATAACTTCCGGCGAATACGTTATTTTTATAGCATGTGGCAGAGTTCTGCGAATCCAACCGACCACATCACACTGTCATATTTTTTATGTGACTTGTCCGAAACGGCAGCTTCTACAGTGGGATACACACGTACCTATAGCAGAGACATGGGTGCATTTACAAGATTAGATTTGCCGAGTTCAAAAATATGGAGAAGAGAGGGGCAGCGATCAGCGGAATCACCGCATTTATAAAGAGTTCACATGCGTAACACACATTTTACCTCGAACTTCCTCATATATCGTATCTGGTACCGGTCAAATCATTCCCAATCTAAAACGTACGCGGGTACAAATATACAGAACCGCATATACGTTTGAATGGGATAAGAATTATCGCACTAGACTGCTTTGGCCCAGGATATCCTGGGCCAAAGCAATCGAGTGCGATAATTCTTAACTCATTCAAACGTATGCGCAGTTCTGTATTTATCACACACCTCCCATGTAACAACCAGTCTACACGAAAATTGAACTAAAAGCACTTTTTAACTGGACATTTGCTACGTTTTCTGTCGATGTGATAGCTTGAATGTACGATTTTGGGGTTTAAAAAGTGTGTATAATTTTGATAATTTTCTTGCTTGGGGTAAAAGCGTAAATATAGGTATATGCCGGACCCCGAAAAACCGATATGTCAAGTAAGTCGTATGTGTATCTTAATTGAAATAAATTAGACAAATGTGATAGCTTTAATGGAAAGGAATCACAATAGGGACCTGAAACGCCAATTAGCGCTTATCTGGTCTGAAACAATGATCTTGCCTTTTAAGCTGCAAACAAAAGACACTCGTTTAGCCATCCAAGGTAATCAGTCATCTAATTATAAGGTTATTAGTGTCGATAATCCCCCATTCTTTCATAGTGCACGTGTAATGTGTGTGTTACATGTATATGCACTTCCCCAATTTTTGACAGGGTACTGTAAAAAATGTCGAAGTATAGCAAACTTGAAAGAATTGGAAAGAGAATATTAAATTAAGATAGATTTAAGCAGCTAAGTTCAAGAGAAGCAATTAAAATGAGATTTAAAGTTTTCGCTATCGAAATAAAAATCGGGGGATTTCTCGAAAATATCATTCAAATCAGAAGGCGTTAAGACTGTGGGTCGTAGGCAAGTTGATAGGGATGTCTCATGCTATAGGTTAGAGGAGATGGCACATCGGAGCGAAAGTAAAGGCATGTTGTAGTGTAGGGAAGCCACAGAGCTCATATTTAGAATAGGAACAGTCGCAAGCCAAGTCGGTGGCCATATCTGAGTGTAGGATCAGAAATAGGAAGTACGAGCTCAGGGAGCTATTGGTATTTAGGAAGACGGCATACCTTTAGTAGAAGATAAACCATACTTAGGCAGAGTAATATTTGCCCGTATGAACATTATTCTGAGACAAATGGAGGGGAGCGTTTAGCCCCATTGGTGGCGACTGCTTTAGTGAAAAGCGCTCAATAAAGTGACATTAAGCTAGTGGCCGTACGACGGCAGTGGTAGAATGACATTCCGTCACATGCTAGAGGGAAGGCGATATATGTAAAGTAACAAAAAGTTAGTGGCCGTGCAACGGCACTGAAATTATTTATTTATTGGTGTTTAAGGTCACATACTTATTCACAATGGTTAATCTCGACCGTGACAGTTTTACGGGTGGAGGAAGCCGGAGTACCCGGACAGAACCACCGAGCAACGACGAGCAGCTGCCAGCTCCCCAACATCGTAACTCCGCACTGTACCACATGCTGGGTTAGACTGGTTGAAGACATGTGCACCATCGACGCGCAGTACGCCTCAGTACACGGCGCCATCGTGTCCCCATGTGGACAATCGAGGTTAAGTGCCTTGCCCAAGGACACAACGCGGGAGTCCGAGTCGATCGCTCAGACGGTCACCCATCCGAGGACTAACCGGGCTCGACGTTGCTTAACTTCGGTGATCTGACGAGAACCGGTTACCGCAACGCCACCGCACCCCCCTCCCCCCCCCCCCCCCCCCCCCGATGACGGCATTGAAGAAGTGAAGTGAAAATGCGACCAAAGTCGAAACACCAGCGAAAAGGAAGGGAAACCAGCTACAAAAGAGAATGCGGGCCCGCAAGTGACTCAAAAACTGTGTAGGTGGGGTGTGATTGACGTTTTTGTTTTTTCTGAATTAATGGATTTCATGTAAGTCACAAATTACCATAATTATGTTTATATATGTATATTCAAATTGTGGTTTTCAGTGAATCCCTGTTAATTTATGCTTTTTGAGGAAAAGTCATTGGCCCTTTCAGGACAAGAACCACCCCAACAAAATCGAAACGGACGGGTGCATCACGGTCTGACAAACGTTCACTCACGGATTCAGGGGGCACTCCTTGAGTTTTGGCTGAAAACACGGCTTGAATCTATTTTCCCGAGCAACGACAAAGCCCGGTTTCCGACATTTTCTTGGTTGTCAATGAGGCATCACTGTTAGTTGGCGGGGGTACCAGCCCTAATTTACTTTTTAATTTTTAAAGAATTCAGTTGGTCAAAGCCAATTGACACCGATCAGTGTCACGGCCACAATGATCGAATTTCAAATATTGACTAAACTAAAATAACACATCAAAAAGTTTTTACACAGCTAATACGTTCAGCACACTCGATCATTATAGGACCAGTTGTGGGAAGTGTTTGTCAATGAAAAGGCGGGCAGAATGTTATTTTTATTTTGTAAACTTTTGTTTCGAATCTGATTGTTTAAATATCCTGGGTGAATAAATCTGAATGAGAAACCAGGAATTTGCAAGCGATCTCGACTCCGGTGCATTCGACAAATCATTGACGTGATTTATTTAGACGGGTTCCTTCTCTGTTTACGTTAGAAATGAAATCGAACGTGTTTTGTATCACCACATGTGCGATACAACTTTATTTTTATCGTACAGGCAGAAGAGTGAAAAGACTGTGTTTTACATTAACAGGTGTGTGGTAAATTGTAATTCTCGTTTGGTTTATTGTGCATAAATTGTCCGTCATTTCTTCGTTGTTAACGAGACATCACTGAAAAATATAAAAAGAAGGAAAAATGCATCTTCAGATAAGTTGGTGATAGTAAATCATGTGACTGCAGATTGGAGTCCGAGAAAGGCTGAAGTGTTCAGGTCTGTTAGAAACACGACTTGTAAGTAATCTGCCTCGCAAGCAATATAACTCAGAAGTACAGTGACCTTAAGTGGTTTATGGTTTAATTTGCAATTTGCTGGTGGAAGGTAAATATCAAGTTTTGGCCATCCTGTCTCCCAACAATTCCACTTACGTTGTGTACATATTATGTTCCAATAAGACTAAAAAAAACCCTCCTCTGATTGGACGAGAGCTCTCGCTTAGTATATTTTATATTTACGGCTCAAGTGGCAAATGTTACTGTTTGACGTTACCGAGCGAAATATTTTAAATGACGTCTCCCGTCAATTGCTTCATCAACTGATTGACTATAAAACTGGATTTTTAACTCGTGCAGCAGACGGAGTTCCGGCGAAGTGTTGTTTAAATTACAAACCGATTTACGATTTGAACTGAGATGGAAGGAATTTATCTGGTTGATTGATTATTTATCCAGTGCCGTCGGAAGATACACGAGAGGTTTATTTACTGAGCCTGTGATAGTTAAACGTTGCCTTGCAGAATGCAACTTTTAGCGATCACAGGTTTAGTAAATAAACCTCTCGTGTTTCACAATGTCGGTTTTGTGCTATGAGTAGTGTCTTATTGGAACATGTACGTTATTGTGATGAATTGACGGTAACATGGTCTGAGGTTTGCGGCTCGGAGTTTGTGTTCAACCGAGACGCGAAGCGTCTCGGTTGAACACAAGCTCCGAGCCGCAAACCTCAGACCATGTTACCGTCAATTCATCACGATAACTTATAATGTTCCAATAAGAGTAAAATCCTCGCCCTCTGATTGGATGAGAGCTGGCGTAGTTTCTTTTATGTTTACGGCTCCAGTTTCAAATGTTACCGTCTGATGTCACAACGCGAAATATTTGAAATGACGTCGCCCGCTTCGTAATTGTTTCATCAACGGAGTGACTAGCAAGCCGCTGGAGTTTTCTGGATTTTTTACACATGTACAGACAGTGTTCCGAATGAAGTTTTGTTTAAATTACAAACAAATGTACGATTTGAACTAAGATGGAATGAGTTTATCTGATTTATTGGTTATTTATTCACTGATGTCGTGGGGTACACGAGAGGTTTATTTACTAAACAAGGCAACTTTTAACGATCACAAGTTCAGTAAATAAGCCTCTCGTGTTTCACGATGTAGGTTTTGGGCTGTGGGTAGGGTCGTATTGGAACATATACGTTATTGTGATAAATTGACGGTAACATGGTCTGAGGTTTGCGGCTCGGGGAGTATGTACAACATCGACGCTTCGCGTCTCGTTTGAACATAAGCCCGAGCCGCAAACCTCAGACCATGTTACCGTCCATTCATCACAATAACTTATAATGTTGTCAGTGTTTGTACACATTAGTCTTCTTCTTGCTTTTATGTGATGGGTTTTATGCATACAACATGAAATTGGTCTAATAATGCGAATAAAGAAGCCGAAAAAAGTTATATATAATTGAAATACGCAGAAGGTCCCCATTCTGTCTATAATTTCTGTACATTTAATTGTAATTATGTTAGAAGAACGATTTCATTACACAACAATCGAGTCCGGGGGATTTTATATAAATAGATTCTAAGAAACCTTATATATCAGTTGAAGTCATTAACATGATATCGATTGAAAGTTCGAAATAACTTAACGCTGATGGATAGATTTTTTGGTGGAAGCAAACGTAAAAAGTTTTACTGTCAATATCAAATGATGCTTTGGAATTATCGATTCAGAAATGTTAAAACTGATGTAAAGAAAGGGTCGTTTATCAGGTTATAAAATTTCGTTCATATATGATTTTTTTTATTTAATTACAAGAGGGTGAATAAGAAATTTTATGGGCTGATGAAATTGGTGAGTGTGACATGCGCGAAGCAATGATTCTATAACAGAGGGTGCTCTAGACAGTTTTGAGGGAATATTTGAAAGGCGATTGTGTGGGGTCTTGGGGCCTCCCGTGGTCTTAACTAGAACCCTAGTTAGTACTATATCCCACCCGACGCCCCCGAAAACATTTTGCAAACTTTGACGCGCTAGGAGCGTGTGTACCTCCTAAATTGGCGTCCATTTTGGGGCTCTTTGTTGTATGAAACTTGCATTGGGCCGATGGTTTTTAAGGGGGTGGGGCGCAGCGATACTTTTGGGGGTCACCCCTCCACCCCCCCCCTCCCCGTGAGTGAGGGGACTTATTTATTTCTTCTATCAGAATATTCATTTTATATGTATTTACTGGAGATGGCATGTCCTGCAAATTGTGTCATTGGGTTATTTTGGTGATCACCTATCAATGTAATTAATGTTTGACGCTCTATGTTTTCACATTGTATATCTACATTCATGTAAGATGATCTGGTTGTCTAATAGTTCTTCCGCCGAATCAAAGGTGGTGACCAATTTTCAATACCTTTCTGGAAACGTATTTAATCCAATAGTAGCCCATCAAGCTTCTGGAATGAGAATGTATTGTCAACTCAATGTCGCATTGAAGTTTGGTTAGAAATGTACTCATCCAAGTTTGATTATAGTTTAACATTTCGAGGAGAAAGTTTAACCCTTTACCCAAAGTAACGGTCAAAACCGGCCAGCGCTATTCTCAAAAATCGCCAATTAATTTTCCTTATTTTTTCATTTTTTGTCTCAAAAACATAGGTTATGACCCCTCGTTGGAACGAGCTCGACGAGCTCATTCCAAAGAGGGGTCATAACCTCTGTTTTGGGGACACAAAATGAGTTATTCAAGAATTTTGTTTGGAAGTGTCGCCTGCTTTTCATCTTTTCATGTTATGTAAAGGGTTATTGGAAAAAGTACTAAGATCATTAACCTCCCCCAGAAAAAGTTGAACCCTTTACCCAACGCAACGGCAAAATGGCTAGAGCTATTCTCATTGCCAATTTATTTTCCTTATTTTTTTATTTTTTGTTTCAAAAACATAGGTTATGACCCCTCGTTGGAACGAGCTCGTCGAGCTCGTTCCAATGAGGGGTCATAACCTATGATTTTGAGACTAAAAATGAAAAAAAAGTAGTTATTCAAGAATGTGTTTTGCAAGTGTCGTCTGCTTTTCATGTTAGGTAAAGGGTTAAATGAAACAAAATTCCTGTTCAGATGTAAACGTCTAGGAAGAAAGTTAGATAACAGAGAGCGGAACACGTAGTCAAATCACACAAAGAGTTATAAAATAACAGTTTGGACACATCGAATAATATAAGACCATTCTGGTATAGTTGACGTTAAGAGCTAAGGAACCAAACTTGAATTTTGTTACGAAGTAGCATTTTGTAGCTGAAAGATTTAGGTAAGTAAAACAACATCTTACATAGCTCCAGAGAATATAGTTGGAAAATTATCGTTTGAGCAACAGTAAATTGCTGAGATAGTGACAGGTTCGTGAACATACAGTACATGGAGAGTGTATTATCATTAAATCACCCGCAGAGTGGAGATTTCTCCCGAGCAATAATTGCAGATTTGTTGCAAAGCATGACCATCACAAGCAATGTTCCAGTCAATGGACCTCCGGGTTAAACCCGGAGGTCCATTGGCTGAAACGTTGCTTGCGTTTTTTGTCCATATGTACAGACTTGAAAGTTACAGTTTGGGTGATAACTCCACTCCGCGGGTGATTTAGTCACAATCCACTCTCCACGTACTGTAACGTTTGGAACAAAGCTTTCCGGGTAAGCGAAAATGGAATTTACCCTATGTTTGTAGGATGTAGCGATTGGCTATGCGATCCATATTGAATCGACAGCAGAATTAAAGCATGTGTCTGGGACGGCATTGACAATGTATTCGAACGTTGATGTAAGACAAGCTACGACAAGAGAACCCAACGAGGATTTCTTGTGAGATATGTGAGACAGTGAACGTACAAATTACCGATGCGACACCCAAAGACAAACGAATAATCGAAGGATGGAAATGCGCGATAAACAAGTAGACATCAATAATTTACAGCGAGACGGTGGGGGTCCAAAATTGGGATTTGGTTGTTTAAACAAATGATATGCTGGTGAGTGATATGCCATTGGAAAGGTTTCAGAGAGCCATTTCTAATAGTGTTTCACATAACAGCATTTCGTCAATAGAATTAAAGATACATAAATATGTTGTCCCCTTCAATATAAACAAACAACAGATACACACAATTCAGGTGCAGAAAGCTACAAAGAAACTCGATGATTTACCAAAAGAGGATTTTTTCTGAATTGCTGGAAATCACATTTTTAAGTGCATATTCCATTTCCAAAGTTCATAAATGTGTTTCTGCGCTCGAAAAATTGAACGAGGACAAACATTTTGAATGTGGATAACGCCCATACTTCAAGCATGGTACACCCTATAGACCTGGGGACTTACATCAAATCACTCGAAACTCGCTGAAGAGTGAAAATATGGTTCAAGATTACTAACGTCACCAGGGGTCATTGAGTGCAATTTCATAATTTATGAAAATCGCGTTTTATAATCCCTGATACATTCATGAAGATTATATATGTATTTCATCACTCCGAAAAGTGGAAAAGCCAAAAATGTCCATTTCTGGTTCCTTTGTAAAACATCTTAAATTCTGTGCATAGAAATTAGTTCTGATTTCTTGAAAAAATTATCGGATTCCTGTATGAAAACCTTTAAATGCTGTTTACAAAAAAAAAGCAAAACATTTCTTATTTCTTTAAAGATATTTTACTTCCGAAAATAAGTGTCCGTAAATTCTCTTTCCATATAGTGTAGTTCTCATGCTTTCACCATTTTCACACAGCGTCGAATTTACAGTTAAAACTAGAAGTCGTGTCACGAACTGTGCGCTTATCTAGGCTTACTTGCGCGTAGGAATTGCGCGCAATTGCCAGATCGAATGGCATTCAAAGCACGGCAGCAAACACAGATAATGTTTCTGCCGGAGGTCCATTGGCTGAAACATTGCTTGTGCACAGGCCATATGTACAGAATTTGATAGCCCTACTATGGCCATAACATGTAGATTAACGCGCAGATCGGCGTGCTATCTGTGCGCATTTCATGACAGGACTTCTAGTTTTAACTGTATTTACTGATCACAGTAAATTCTGTTTTTCTAGTTTGCATTTACATTGTTCACAGACCAGACAGTTTCGATTTACATTTCTGATAGAAGCATTATGCGCTCTTCAATAAATGTACGAAAAGAGAATGTCAACAAAAGATTCTTATAAACTTTTTATTCGGTATTTTAGGGCGCCAAAGTGTACAGTACGGACGTCGTGGACTGGTCACGTTCCACGAGTGAGCAAAATTTCCATGGATGCAATAATATTAGATTCCAAACACTAATTATAGGAATAGTCATTAAACATTTAATTAATGGGTAAAGGCCAAGAATAGAGGACCGCGCGTTTTTTAAGATATTAAAACATTTTTTACAACTCTTTTGGAGTTTCTTATCATTCTAAGACATGTTTTACACAAAATTAGCCCAAAACGCCGATACCTACTGACAAATATCATCACTTTTAACCCTTTTTACATTCCGTTAACTTTATTCTCCAAACAATTTCAACAACAAAACCTGCGGTAAACAGGTACGCGATTCTTTGTTTTTTTCCGCTATCGTGTATACTCCATTTGATCGGAGTATACGAGGGTGTAATTACAATGGGAGAACGAATTAGGGTCAGTTTGGGATGGATACGGGTTAGCTAACCCGTACCCATCCTAAACTGACCCTAGTACGCAAAGAAGGCAATGATTAGAATACGGCGATCAATGCATTAGGTTCAGTTTAGGATGGGTGCGGATTAGCTAACCCGTACCCATCCTAAACTGATCCTAGCATGCAAAAAGGTAATGATTGCTCCCCTGTGACGTCACATCGCAACATCCACAGCTTCATTTCAGAACGCAATCAGAAATTCATTTTGTTTCAAAAACCCGTCACAGAGAAAAGGGTTAAAAGTGATTATTTTTGTGAGTGGGTATCGGTGTTTTGGGCTAATTTTGTGTAAAACATGTCTTAGAATGATAAGTAATTCAAAAAAGTCGTGAAATATGTTTTATTTTCTTAAAAAACGCGCGGTCCTCTATTCTTGGCCTTTACCAATTAATGAAGCACCGTGTATAAACCGGTGCTTCACTAATTAAAATTTTGCTGATGATGATTTTTATTACCTGGTAAATGTATGCGTGGACATCACATCCCACGCGTGGATTACGACCGGTCCACGGCGACTGCACTGCATTGTGTTATTTTGCTTACTAAGAATAAGTATGTCAAAATGTGCATCATAACTTGTTCGTACCTGAGGATTAAGAGTGAATCTATTAAACATCACACACAGCTCATGGCCTAGCATGTGTTTGATCAAGTGTTGTCTACCTGTGTTAACAGACGACACTTCGTCGGCTGAGTGCTAGAATGTTCTATGTCCCATAGGGGACATAGAACATTCTAGGACCCAGGCGACGACTTTACTAGAAACAACTTCTTGTATTTTAAGACTCTCTCTCTGTTCACTATTGTCCAGACAGTGAGTGCAGATAACAGAGCACCGACCTTTCTTACCTATCAGCATTTTGTTTCTGTTTATCTTCTAAACTGTTGAAATAAAAGCAGTTATTTTTTTGCTTGACAGTTGGTTTTCCTCCCAACTTCCCTCCACCATTTTTTTCCCACAGTTGGTAGAAAAGGTAAAGAATATTGATACTTAAAAGGTGTTGTCTAGTTAGCACTATATACAGTTTATTCTATAACAGTCAACCGATCTGTGGTATCGTATTCCGTCGAGTTGATGAGACCTGATCAACCAGATCAAATAAGACCCCACAAGCGTCGCGTTTGATCTGGCAGATGTGGTCTCGTCAACGCGGCGGAACATGACTACCCAGCCTAACTGACTACTGTAAACTCTGTTTATTACATGTATTTGACAGTGGATATCTACCCTTTGAACCCGAAAGACTGCTTTTTCGGTCCAGGATCGTGATACGACCTGTACTCATAAAGTAGATAGCGGCTAAGTGAATGTGTGGGGTAGACCATTCAGTATATTAATGATATATCAAAACATTGATTGATCTACCCCAAATAATGAATATGGAATCTTCTAATTCCTGCCATTGAACTGATCTGGAAGATACCACTGGGGTTTAGAAGGTCAAATACTGAATACGACACCTGACATATGCACAGAAAAGAAATTTAGGTATGGCTTTTCAGAATGTTCATAGCAAAATCACTCTGAGTTTTTACTTAGCGTTGTTAAAGTGTCGCCTCAAAAACATTACTTGAGCCTCGTGTTAGACAGACAAGATACAGATTTGGAAAACTTGATACTCTCCTTTTCCGGATATCCAGAATTGATAACCAAACTAAAGCCGTATTGAGGATCTTTTGTGGCAAGCTTATAATAAGGAGTTATATCAGTTGTTATAACAACGTGTTCTCCACTTTTTTGCTTGCAATTTTGGCAAATAAAATATGTTTAACTCTTAACCCGCTGAGTATGTTCGAGATATTTTTCATCAAATCTAGTCATGGCTGCTTCAGATCACCCATCACGAGATTGGATGAAACAACGATTTAAGTGTAAATCAAGAAATCATTGGTGAAACAATCTATCCAATTTAAAGGGGGGAAATTTGCTTATATGTGCAAAACTTATACTTATTTCAGTGGCAGGAGAAATCCGGTTCAGGGATATCCACCAGCTCCCTCTCTCTCTCTCTCTCTCTCTCTCTCTCTCTCTCTCTCTCTCTCTCTCTCTCTCTCTCTCTCACTCTCTCTCTCTCTCTCTCTCTCTCTCTCTCTCTCTCTCTCTCGCGCACGCGCGTGCGGCGCTCTTGTAGTTTTCTGTTCGGTTTTGATAAACATGTGATCATGACCTCTGTGCCACTATCTTTCTTTTCCATATTTTTCTGGGCGTACAATTTTCCTCTGTTTTGGACCGTCCACAGTTTGTGTGTTTTTTGTCGAATGAAACGTCTTAAGAAGTTTGCTCGATCGTTTTCGCAACGTTGAAATGGGCCAGAAGCTGTGCACTCAACAACTTTCATTATGGTATATATTTACGTTGCTCTAGCATTCTATGCGCGTTTCGTGCTGTTGTTTTTAAGGGATCGTCCGACCAACCTTTGGTCAAATTTCAGAAAGAAATAACCTTGCTAAATTAAATAGCAAAATGTTTGGAAAGAAACATGGAACATGTGGAAGCTGGAATTTAGTATGGAATTGCTCTCATATAGTTAGGATCTCTACCTGAAAGTCAGCTATGGCATAAGTAAGAGACCAAACTTTTGACAATAAAATGACTGAATAGTTGTATTTGCAATCCTTCTTCACGGACTAGGATAAATCTTTTTTTTATTAATGAAAAGAAAGAGCAGTAAGACTAATTCCAATCCATGGTATTACCAAGTGCTGCCATTTTGTCATGCTTTTCTTTTGATGAAGTAAGTTCAGCAGTGATTAACCCCATACATTTCAGAGCAACGGGTTTGGAGACAGAATGGACTTCATCTTTGAAGAATGAAGAATGTGCAATGTGAATATTTTGCAGTAATAATACCTCATAATTCTTTGAAGTTGATTTAATATTCTTGACAAATTCATAAAACTGATTTCATTGATAAACTAGGGGGGAAACTACCCTAGGTTATTTATTTGGTATCATGTATCTCATTGCTGGTGTTTAGTAATGTCAACTGCCTTTGAATGTTCAACTAAAGTGAACTATGGCAACAAAGATTGGAAAAACCATCAAAACTAGCAGTCCCCCATTAAGACAATTTGTATCAACCAACTGATTTGGTTTCGAGGGTTTGAATGTTCATTCTACGTTTTACTTTACACAATTTGTTCTGAAACTATCGCCTTCAAAAGTAAGCTTCTGAGAAGGCTGACTGTTACCAGAACCGGCCAATTTGACAACAATAGCAGCTTATTTGGTGATTGAATCCAATTCTATAGGCAGTCAATGAAAAGCGCGAACAAAGCCACGGTTATTGCGGTTAATAGGTTCATTTATCTGTAATTTCATAAGTGTTCGGACCTCATTTAGGCAATCTAACCACGAGGGAATATTTATGTTGCAGGTGCGCTTTCGAGGGTACTAATTTCATAATACCTATAGAATATACCCATAGTAGCTTGGTGTACCAAATGTTCACCACGAGTGGTGAACATTTGGTACACCAAGCTACTATGGGTATATTTTATTTATACCATGGCAGTCAGATTATTAAGAGTCGCTATTATTTTTTCTCGATTTTACTGAGCACCACGCACATACGAGCGAATCTGTTTTTGTTAACACGAGCATCGGTGGGCGGTACTTCCGCTGTCAATTTTATCGTCGAAACGAAATGAAAAAAAGAAACTGAGCCTTTTTCGTTTAATAACATAATAACATACTATTTCGAGTTGTGCATGCTTTATTAACATGAGACAATGCATGTTTGTTAATTTTTGGCAACTTATGGGGTAAATTCATTTAAAAACGTAATAAATAATTGCCACTTCCATTTCACTCTTCACGAGGCGACGTGTGATAAATTTAGACAAGTTTGCATTCAGGTCGACGTCACCAAAGGTCAACGGGGATGTAGTTCTACTGTAAGTGTACATTTTTACTACTGAAATCCCATTGCTGGCGTGTTCACCACGGTTGGTGTGTAAATCTAAAATTTATGTCATAGGCTTTTTATAGAAAGTAGAATAGGTAATCATGGTATAGACAGTTTTTCTACGCTAAGACCGATAAGATCGGTATAGATCACTTTGACACTGAATATAATTGCGTGGCAAAGAAAGTTAATTTTACAATTTTCCAAACTTTCATTACAGATTGACTGCTAAAACCGTTGTTGTTCTATTATTTTGAACTCTTTCGGTACCAGATAAAACGTGAAAATTGAATACCGGATGTTCTGTGATAATTAAAGTTCGGCCTTCAGTCATATGATACTTTCATACAAACACAACTATGACGAATACCACTAATATTTGTGTGGGTATATTTTTGTTTTCAAACGTAATTATTAAGTTTTATATTTTACGTATCGACAAGAACAAAATAATAATAATACGAAACAGAGGCGTAGTCACTCGTTTCTAAAAATGGCATCCTTGGATGAGGAAGAGGAAACTGAAAAGTTGTCCTTCAATTTCGACTCTTTCCTGTAGTAATGGCATTGTCGATGTAACTTTCCCCTGAATGTACTGAACGTTTTCATCGCCTTACAGACTTGAGAAGAGTGTGATTGTTTCTGCAGTTCTTAGAACTTTGAAAACAATGTTTTGCCCATGTTCACAATTTGCCTTGTATGTTTACAAACCGTCATGTGATCGATTTCCCCGCATGTTTTTTTCAGATCGAAGCTTATTTCTTTTTCGTGCATTTTCTTCGGGGTGTTTTTAGCACATCAGAGACGAAATGGAAAAAAAATATGCTTTCTCTCAGTCTGTTGTTCGAAGTCTTTCATTTGGGGCACAGTTATTGGAATTACCGATCTATTTGTGAATTTTGCAATTGGTTTCTTATGCCTTTGGAAGCTTGTCTTTCATCAAACACCTTTTTCTTTTCGCGAACAAGTGAATATATTCCATTTCCTTGTACCCCAGTTATTATTTAGATATATAATATGCCTATATTTAATTATTTTATCGGTATTTCGAGCTGGTGAACATTTCAAAAAACTTCCAAACGTTTTGTTGGACGACCCCTTTAAGAATGTGGTCCTTCGAAACATTTGATTTCATTTGCGTAGTTGAGAGGAACTCTGTTTCCTGGTCGTTAGCAGTTATGTTATACACATGCATTGAGGGTGTCACAAGCTACTTTGGTGAAATTATATTTTTCATATTAATCTACTTTCCACTGGACCGTGGATTGGTCTGAATTATACTTAATAAGTAGATTAGTGTGACCCCTTTTCTAATTAACCCTCAGCACACCCAGATTTAAGGCATTAAATCTTTCCTATAATGCAACTAGGATTTTAACCAATTCAATCTTTTTTGACAGACCTCGGCGAGGCTGGATTTTGTAGAAAAATTGCATGTTAAAACTTTAATCTTTCGGGCCCGGTGTGTATGGGGGAGGGGGGGGGGGGGTCGTCTCACCTTCTCACATGTGAGTTCTCAATAACAGGATGAAACACCGTGCGCACTGCTTCATGAGCACCCGGAAATTCCTTGGTGCTCTGGATAGTCCCGTACATGAAGCCCTAAGGGATCGCGGTAGCTCAGTGGTTACGCCAATGGACATCAAACCGAAAGGTGCATGGTTCGGTCCCCACCGGAGGTAACTGCGTTGTGTCCTTGGACAAGGCACTTAATCTCGATTGCCGACGTGGGGGCACGGTGGCGCTGTGTACTAAGGCATACGGCACGACAATAATGTTCTTGACTTCAATCACCTCTAGCCCTGCTTGTGCGGAGTTAGTAGTTGGGGAGTTTGACGGTTGCTCAAAAATGTTTGGTGGGACTCTTCGGATACTCTGGCTTCCTCCTCCTGTAAACTGTCCGACACGAGGTGACCCTGGCTGTCGAGAATGTCGTTAAAACCCAATAAAAAATATAAAGCTCAAATGAGATTTCATGAAGCATGCGGTAAGTAACAGGTCGTATTGTACACCTTTGACCACATCAGCAGACATGCACTTCAACAATGTCACGGCCCGCTACGTACTAACTTAACCATCATCCCAGTGGATTTGATTTGTTTCCGTTTTTGTCAATGAGTGGGGTACCATCGACAGCTTAAAACATTAATTTATTTATTATTATTTATTTATTTATTTATTGGTGTTTAACCCTTTACCTAACAGGAAAAGCAGACGACACTTGCAAAAACAATTCTTGAATAACTAAATTTTTTCATTTTTTGTCTCAAAAACATAGGTTATGACCCCTCGTTGGAACGAGCTCGACGAGCTCGTTCCAACGAGGGGTCATAACCTATGTTTTTGAGACAAAAAATGAAAATATTTTGAAAATTAATTGGCGATTTTTGAGAATAGCGCTGGTCGGTTTTGGCCGTTACATTGTGTAAAGGGTTAAGGTCACATATTTCTGTACAATGGCTAATTATGTCCACGACAGTTTTACGGGTGGAGGAAACCGGAGTACCCGGAGAGAACCACCGAGCAACGGCGAGCAACTGTCAGCTCCCCAACATACTAACTCCCCACAAGCAGGGTTAGCATTGGTTGAAGACAGGTGCACCATCGACGTGCAGTACGCCTTAATACACAGCGTCACCGTGCCCCGACATGGGCAATGGGGGTGAAGTATCTTGCCCAAGGACATAACGCGGTTGCCGCAGGTGGGATTCGAACCGAGGACCTCTCGGCTTGCACCCTGCACCTCTACTAACTGAGCCACCGTGCCCCCTAAAACATTAATCCTATCAAGCCTGAAACCCTGAATTTATTTATTTAGTTATTTATTGGGGTTTAACGACACTTTCCACTGCCAGGATCACCTCGTGTCGAACAGTTTTACGGGTGGGGGAAGCGGGAGTACCCGGAGAGAACCACTGAGTAACGGAGAGTAACTGTCAGGCTCCCCAGCATAATAACTCCACACAAGCAGGGTTAGCATTAGTTGAAGACAAGTGCACCATCGACGTGTAGCACTCCTTAATACACAACGCCACCGTGCCCCACGTGGGCAATGGGGGTGAAGTGTCTTGCGATGTCCTGAATAATAATGTTTGGTACAATACTGTGCGCAACTCAAAAGTCGAATTCAATACGCTTTGTGGTGAAATTCAGTAAGAGCATTCACGCTGGCCCGATTTTTTTTTATATTTTATTTCTATTTATTTTATTTTTTTTATTTTTATTTTTATTTTGTGCAAGTGGCATTTTTGTTCGGTGCCGAATGAACTGTTGTTGGTGCCAAGTGAACGATTTTACTGCTAAGTGGGATATGATTGCAAATGAAGACAAATTAACCACGAATCGTTCCTTGAGTGTTACAATGCGCCTTGTTGCACTCAGTGTGCAGTATTACAAATTAGTATTACTTACTGTATGTTCCGAACCCCCACGGAGTAAATAGGCGCGTAATAAAGCGTAATAAAGCGAAATAAAGAGATTGACTTTCTATTTTCAGGTTCCTATTATTTACATTAAATTTCTGGTGACACTGCTTTTGTAGTGATATCCACGGATATGTGTGCCGGCTTCGGCGGACAAAGTGTCCGCTTACTGTTGTGATCATTTTTTGGTCTTTTGGGCGGATAAGAAATCCTCTATTTTATCGGATTCAAGGCGGATATGATATTCGCCTAACAATGAGTGAGAAATTATTTATTAATTGTTGTGTCAGGCGGATACGTTGTCCGGCGATTGTTGTTGTATTATGCCCGTTACAGTAGCGACATTTATTCCTTTTGATGTTACGAAATCCAGCCTACAGTGGCAGATTTTATAACAGGCAAAGTGTTAAAGGGGTCATTAGGGCCTATAGTAAATTCTAATAAAATATTATAAGAGTACCTGGAAGTACGCGGCAAGTAGAATATAATCAAATAGAACAGAAAAGTAAGAAATTATGCTGTACAGGAGATCTGATGAGAATTGCAAGCTTTGTTATTACTGTCTATCAATCAAAGTATCCATTGTTCTGAGCAGACGCCAGATGCGCTTTCAGGTGTACATTCCAATGGATGTGAATTATAAACTAAACTGTCAATGTATTAGCTACGCTTTGGAGAAGCTAGGAAAGGCCTCTCTATAATGTCATTCATGCTCAGAGGAACCAAAACTGTATCCTGATAGTGACGACTATCGGACACTTTGGCATGTTAAGCTGTCAAGTTTGATTGGGTGTTTTTCCTCTGCATGTGGTGAAGAATTTTAACTTGATGAGAACATAATTAGTCGCATAATGTTTAGCCAGTTTCAGCCGGTATTAGCTTGTTCTGAATTGACTATCTCTCGCTCTTCTTACATAGGACATTCTCCAGGACTACGTCCTTTGAAGCTTGGAGATTCTTGTTAGAGTATGGGAACGGAGTGGTAGAGGCACTTCTTTAGCAATAGGTGCATCATGTCACCTGATCTGCTGATTGCCTTAGTCGAGACCTCGTGAATCATTATAAGCATGAAATCGTAATTCTGCTCAAAACCAGCCACGTTCCACTGTGTATATAACTGCCAGCAGAACCTGAGAACACACCCCCGATCACACTCATAAACGGTACGCTGTTAGTATCTCCTGCACACATTAACCCTTTACGTAACGGCCAAAACCGGCCAGCGCTATTCTCAAAAATCGCCAATTAATTTTCATTATTTTTTTCAGTTTTTGTCTCAAAAACATAGGTTATGACCCCTCGTTGGAACGAGCTCGTTCCAACGAGGGGTCATAACCTATGTTTTTGAGACAAAAAATGAAAAAAATTAGTTATTCAAGAATTTATTTTGCAAGTGTCGTCTGCTTTTCATGTTAGGTAAAGGGTTAACAGAGATGCAGGATTCGTGTCTTTCTGGCTATAATTTTTTTCCTCCTGAGACTTCTATAGTGATGCCCACATTTCGCATTTCGCGTGTCAATTCCTGAGACTTGTTTGCGAATCACGGAACATCGGCAAAATATTAACTATCATGATGATCTATCGGTTGCTAATCATTTCGCGTCGAACAACCAATCTGTGAAAGAAATTAGGTCCACTTATTAGAAGGCCATCTACAAGACACTCACCGGGGGAGAGTAATTGAACAAAAGCACATTTGGTTTTTTGATAGCCTTAATACAGGACTTAACCCTTTACCCAACGTAACGGCCAAAACCGGCCAGCGCTATTCTCAAAAATCGCTAATTAATTTTCAAAATATTTTCATTTTTTTGTCTCAAAAACATAGGTTATGACCCCTCGTTGGAACGAGCTCGTCGAGCTCGTTCCAACGAGGGGTCATAACCTATGTTTTTGAGACACAAAATGAAAAAAATTAGTTATTCAAAAATTATTTTTGCAAGTGTCGTCTGCTTTTCAGGTTAGGTAAAGGGTTATTAAGTGAAGCTCTGATCTTGATGCTTTGAGATTATTTTGATAATTGGTGAAGTTCTTAAGACTTTGTATTTAATAAAAGTGTTGACAATCGGAAAAGGATCTGTTTTTCCCAATTTGTCTTCAACTCAGAAGAAACACGATAGTACGCGGATGCCAGGGCCAACTTAGAAGAACCAACACTTCAGTCTCAAAGACATTGTGGTAAGCAACTGAAGTACAAACTGTTTTATAAACCCACTAGACGAACATTGAGCCACGGACATTAACGCTCACTATGGCACATAGAGGGATAAAACTAATTACTTGAGCCTGGGGGGGGGGGGGGGTCGGGGGTCTGAGATATAGCTAGCGATAGTTAAAAATCGCCCCTTGAGTTCCAATGTGTTCTATGTGCCAGAAGGCACATAGAACACATTGGAAATCAGGGGACGAAATATACTCTCCCAAAAAAGAAAGTGTGCATGCTAAAAAATAACACTAAAAACAGATATATATCATTTTCATTCATGGAAATTTTATTCAATCACAGATGAATCAATTTGTGATCAACACGAGAAATTTCATTACGCTACGACGAATACTCTTGGTGCCATGGAGAGTCAAAGACACTAAGGGTCAAACACAAAAGTCACACACTCAATATCTGGTATGACCTCCGTCCGCATCGACTACTGCTGTGCATCTACGCCTCATGGAAGCGAACAAGTTAGCATGGAAGTGTTGTGGGATGTTGTTCCATATTCTGATAAGCTGTCTTTGGAGTTCCACAAGCGTTGATGGTGCATGGGGAAGCCGGCGTAGCTGACGTTTCATTTCGTCCCAAACGTGCTCAATGGGTGAGATATCGGGCGAATTTGCGGGCCAGGGAAGCACATCTACTTGTTGTTGCTGCAGATACTGTTGAACAACACGAGCTGCGTGGGGTCGGGCGTTGTTCTGCTGTAGAATGACGCCGGGGCCGTGACGTTGCAGAAATGGGACAACAACAGGTGTAAGCACTTCATCACGATATCTGGCTGCATTGAGATTGCCATCAATAATGACCAGCTCAGTTCTGTTACGGGCAGAGATGCCACCCACACCATGAGAGACCCTCCCCCATAACGGTTTCGCTCCACGACACATGGATCTGCGTAGCGTTCGTTTCGACGTCTGTACACTCGCTAGCGGCCATCTGATGATGAAAGATAGAAACGACATTCATCTGTGAATAAAACACGTCGCCACCAGTGTAAGGGATGCCTGAGATGTTGTCTACGCCACTGCAGTCGAGCACGACGATGACGTAACGTCAAAATCGGACGAATTGCAGGTCTTCGAGGACGTAAGCCGTATTCTCTCAGCCGGTTGATTACTGTTTGAGGATGTTCCTGGCTGTCGTCGTTGCCGTTTGTTGCCGGTTCCGGAGATGGACGACACGGATATACCGATCTTGTGCAGGGGTGGCAACTCGGGGTCTCCCGGAGCGGGGTCGGTCTCGAACGTCATCATGTTGTGCATGTCGATGGACTAGCCTGTCTACAGTGTTACGGTGGCAGTTCAAATGCTGGGCAACCTCTCTGTGTGTTCTGCCAGCTCTAATCATACCCAGGGCAAGGAGACGTTGATTCATTGTCAATCTTAGCATGCTAATGTGGAGTCGTTTTAACAGCAGCGCAAGTTTGAATGTGAACGATAGGAAGGCCTTAATTTAGTGTTTAAATACCCAAGGATTCACACTGCTGCATGAATTTTCAGACTCTCCACGTGCAAAACATGCCTTTTCACAAACGTGCAGCACGTCATTTAACGTTAATCAAATTTTAACGTGGAAAGCTGTTTTTGTGTTCAATATAACTTATTCATGAACAGGTTAACACTCTTTACACCTACGAAATTATTTTTTTGGAGTTTGATCAATTTCTACAATGCACACTTTCTTTTTTTGGGCGAGTATATAGTAACACGGGTTCTATTCACCTCGCAGATTTTGTTGGCGATAAAATGTGTTCTTTTTGTTGATATTTGTCAAATGAATTGCGAGTGTCCTAATAATTGCCTTTAAAGACGTGAAGGCGTGTAATAAACACAAAAGGACACGCGCGTGTGAATGGGTTAATCGATATGGCACTTGTGCCATCGCGGGGGATAAAACTCGAGGCCTGCGGCATTTCGTTCTATCCGTCCGCGCTGGCACTCGAGCCATATCGATTAACACATTCACACGCGTGTGAAGTTCTGTGTATTTATTTCCTGATTATATTACCTGGATATATATTACTACAGAACCAATGAGAACAAATAGCAGTACTAGTGAAATGTCCATTAGCACTACAGTACGTGGAGAGTAGATTGTAACGGAATCACCCGGGGAGTGGAGTTATCACCCACAGTATCACTTTCAAATTCTGTACATGTGGGCAAAGAACACAAGCCATGTTTCTACCAATGGACCTCCAGGTATAAACCGGAGGTCCATTGGCTGGAACTTTGCTTGTACTTGTTATGCTTTGCAACAAATTTGCAATTACTGTTTGGGTGGAATCTCCACTCTACGTGTTATTTAATGATAGTACACTCTCCACGTACAGTACCTCTCTATTAGATTCATCGGAGTCGAACACCACCGTTATAAACAATGCCGACGGCCGCCCACCAAAAAAGAACTTGCAGTATATATTAAAGCTGGGATCCCATTTAAGCTAAGACCCGACCTCGAAGTGAATACGCTTGAATGTACATGGGTCGAAGTTTATATTACGTCCAAATCATTCTTGCTCGGCGTTTTCTATCGAATGCCAAATAGCAGCGTGGAACTATGAGATATGATTCTTGCATCAATTGTGAAAGCCAACGACTCAGGGCTTCCGGATATAATTGTTACTGGTGATTTCAATGATAATATCCTCCCACCAAATAAGGGTAAATTTAACGATGTCGCCGATTGTTTTCATCTCATACAAGTTGTATCTGAACCCACGTACTTCACAGAATCGTCAGAGACACGACTTGACTTATTTGCGGTTAGAGAGTCAGTCACTGTGTTATCATGTGAAGTAGCTGACCCATTTACACCAGACCTGATACGATACCACTGCCCTGTGCACATTACGGTGAATCTTCCTAAAATAACCCATAAAAGCTTCAAACGCAAAATTTGGCTACACGATGACGGTAATTTCGAGGGAATCAATAACGCTCTGGCATGTACCGAGTGGAACGCAATCTTTTTACATGTTGGTTTGGATACCATGACTGAGATGTTTTGTAACAAAATTCTCGACCTGGCATGCAAAATTAATCCCAAACAAAGTGGTTACTATTAGGCAAAATGAAGCTAAATGGATGAGCAACGAAATCCGACGATTAATACGACAGAGAAAACGCCTTTATAGACGAGCAAAATCGAGTGGCCAGCCTGAGGCTTGGGCCAAATACCAGTCTCAAAGAAATGAAGTTGGTTCGGTGGTACGACAATCGAAAATTGAACATTACAATAAAATTCAGACCCTAGTAAACAGTAATACCACCACTCAATCGTTATGATGGAAAACACTCAAATTGATACTACGAAACAAAGTTACTGAAATTCCTAATTTGTACTACCTGAATAAAAACATCCTTCGAAATGCAAACCAAGCTGAAACCCTCAATGATTACTTTTGTAGTATAGCGACGCTGAATGACGAACATGACAGCCCCCACCCCGACCCTACGCGACGGCCCTACTATGGGCAATATTATATTATGTCAAAACGACGTGCGTGGTTCGCTAAAGTCATTGGAAATACCTAAGGCATCGGGGCCGGATCTTCTGAGCCCACATCTCTTGAAGGAGTGTACAGCTTCATTGACGGGACCACTGACTAGATTATTCAATCTTTTGCTCAGACAGTCATACTTCCCTCTTCAATGGAAGAAAGCTAACGTAATACCAGTCCTAAAAAGATCCCTCTAATCTAATATCTAACTATCGTCCAATATCTGTTCTCAGCTGTCTTGGTAAAGTTTTCGAAGGTGTGTCTTTAAACAATTGTGGGAGCTTTTAGATGAGAACAATATAACCAGTACCTTCCAGTTAAGTTTTACCCCACATGACTCAACAGTACTCCAACTCACCGACATCTACGACGCATTCAGTCGTGCACTTGACGAAGGCAGAGATGTGAGGGTTGTATTTTGTGATGTCAGTAAAGCTTTCGACAAGTTCTGGCATAAAGGTTTAATTTATAAATTGAATAGAACTTGATTTCTTTATATCTTATTTGAACGGGCGATTCCAAAGAGTGGTTGTAAACTCTGACACCTCATCTTGGAAACCAGTTAGCTCAGGGGTTCCCCGGGGATCGATTCTTGGGCCTTTGCTTTTCCTCATATACATCAATATATGATATCACATCAGACTTTATTTGCGGATGATACAACCTTGTATTTGATTGTTGATCATCCAGACAGGGCCTCTCTCGTCTTAAATAACGGCCTAGCCAAAATTTAACAATGGGCACAGACGTGGTTAGATGAATTTAATCCCCTTTTGTGGATAGGCGTAGTTCATGCTTGATCGTAAAACATTGGAGAAAATATACTTTGCTTTTATCCGCCCCCTACTTGAATATGCTGACCTAGTCTGTGACAACTGCACTAAACAGGACTCTATGAAACTCGATAGTATTCCAATCGCTGCTACACGTATCGTAACTGGTCCTACCTTAAGCGCTAGTAAAGTTTCTCTTTATGCTGAAACTGGGTGGGAACGGCTTGAAAGCAAGACGAACAAAGCACAAACTGGTTGAATACTTCAAAATGGTCCATAGTATGGTGCCCGTTACCTATCCAATGTAATCCCTCCTCCTGTATCGATTAATCAACCTCATGACCTGCGTACATTATTATCAAAATTATCAAACATCTTTCATTCCTTCGACAACTAAACCATGGAACGACTTACCCGTTAGTGTTAGAGACAATAGATCCTTGGTTGAGTTTAAGAATTATCTAAACCGGAATGTAAGCCGCCTACCACAATTTTTCTCACATTAGACATCTCTCAAAGTACAAATTTATCATTGTAGATTACATCTGCGGTGTAGCAATCTTAATAATCACCTTTACGCGAACCACCTTGCGGACTCGCCTAATTGCCATAGTAAAACAAGGAAGGTGGGTAAGCGTCACAATACCTTTTCCGGCAGGTTACAAACACCTTGGCAACGTGTAATATAGTTTAACCACTTAACATTTCTTACTAAATTGTCGCACATACACCAACATACGGAATGAGCCTTTAGGCCGTCTCTCTTATACAATTGATGAAAGTATATTGCTGTTTGGCTGCGATTTTTATAGCAGTTTGGATAATCGAATATTTTTTTAAGCTGTTCACAAATTCATTCTCAAAACCGAATGGTTTTCCTGAGATCCATCCTACATGTATATATTTCAGTTGTGGTGCAAGACGTACATCGCAAGCAATAACTGATTTAATTTTATAACTGTAATAAGGGATAATGTGAGCCTAGGGTCAGAGGTGACCATAATTAACTAATTAACTAGTTAATTAATTAACAAATAAACACCATTCCAAATCACATTGTGTTTTAATCCACACAACTCTCTTTTCAGATAAAGTATTTTAGGTTAACTCTATGCCCAACCAGTAGTAGGATGTTCGAATTACTAATAATTTTCATTTTTCGTCCCGGAGGCATGGTCTGTGATCCCCCGTTGGGACGAGCTCGGCGAACTCGCTCCAGCGGGGATCTCATGCCGAGCTCCTGGGACGAAGAGTGAGGCTATAATAAGTTGTGATTGGAGATTTTTCGAACTGTGTTGGCCGTATTCCGTTGTGTTGGGCAAGGGGGTTGACCATTATCATCCAGTTGACGGACCTAGATGTAAATCAGTACTTCCTGTAATTGAGAGCTTGCCTTTTACACTTTATCGTGTTATTCCCGGTTTCGAACCAACACTTACTGTGTTGCCTGTGTAGGTCTTCCAATTCAGGGAATTGGGCCCAGTGTCTCCCGCCATCTGTTTGCCATGCATATTCTGGAATATATGTTTTTGTTTGACCTCTTACACGACTGCGCTGTGTTACCTTCTTCCACCGTGAGCTTAACACTGAAGTTGCCACGGCAATCCCGAATGGCGTATATGGCGTATAATGTTCATATGCCACGAGGTGAGACATCTACCATCGTGCAGGGGAAACACGGGCGGGGTTAACTATTGGAAATGCTGGCTGGCTGGATTGGCTTATTTGTACATGCCACAGTCTTATTGATGGCCAGATGTCTGTTCGCATTTATGCAGAGAGCCAATGAGTTTATGCAACAGCCAAGGTCATAAGCCTTCCTTTACAGTCTGGTATTTTCACTGTTTTCTTTCTTCTCTCTCTCTATTTTGAGTTCTACTTTCTTGAATTTCTTTCAATTTCCTATCAAGCTGTCTATTGGTAACTTACCGAACTAACCAATGAGTACATATATGTTAAGTCTGAAATCGGATAGTTGTATTGTAACAGATGTACAGCTGTCGATCATCTCGTATATGTTACCTATAAATGTACTATGAGTGGAAACGACCATGTATAGGCTAAGAGCTTTCTGTCGGATCCACACACATCCTATGTTGTTACGTGTATTTTTTGTTTTGAAAGTTGGAAATAAATATTGTTTAAACTAAAAAAAAACCTCAATAATGGACAAACGAAAATACTTCAAAAAGCATACACACTAGAATTGGTATCATGGGACTAAATATTTTCCAATAGGCGACCATTATAACGTTCAGGCGAAAAATAAATACGATCGCATCACTTTAATTTTAGCATTCAAATATCTTTGCTAAGTATAGACCTTCAGACAACTTTATCTGACCAGAAAATAGGGGGTAATGCAACAAATAAGAGAGAAAGACTGACAGGAAGGTAAGTACCGGTCACGTGCACATATTTTTTCGGGGAATTCTTCCATAAACACACCAAAAGTCAGTTGTATTTTTTAGGTTCAAAAGTCATCACATCACCTCTTTGTTTATCTGGAGTATTCAACAATAATGCAAGATGTCAACAGAATGTTTCAAACGTTTATTGAAACAATATATTTTCTCAAGGTTGCTTACTTTTAGAGATTGCATTATTTCCGAGTGCAACATTTCAAGGTGGGTAACTCCAATTCAAATATTTAATTCAACGATACCCCCTCAAAGGGTGGTCAAATTACCGACAAAACTTGCGGTCTATTTGATCACATGCAAGCGATGACACACACAGTATGCTGTAGAAACGAAATGAGAATTCAGAATACGCATCAAGGAACACAATATACAACATCAAGAAGAAGCTCAATAAACCAGTACCTACTAACCACGACAACTCACCCAATCAAAGCTTCGACCCTGATAACGGACTTTCCTCGGAAAGGAATTTTAGACAGAAACACTTACTAAACGCACAACTCTGCTTTCGCGCACTACGTTTCTAAATCTTTTTTGCCTCCTAAATTTATCAGTGTGAGCTTTGAAAATTTTATTCAGAAAGCATCTACATTTTCGGCGTATTTTTTATTTCTTTATTTTACAGAAACGGTCATCGCTTTGTAGTCATAATTTTTACTTGGGCCCGAATTGGAAAACAAACGTACTGAGGTCTCGAACGGATCAGGAATGACTTTCATCTGTATCCAAATCCTTTAACCCTTTACCTAACGTAACGGAGAAAACCGGCCAGCGCTGTTCACAAAAATCGCCAATTAATTTTCATTATATTTTCATTTTTTGTCTCAAAAACATAGGTTATGACCTCTCTTTGGAACGAGCTCTTCGAGCTCGTTCCAATGAGGGGTCATAACTTATGTTTTGGAGACAAAAAATGAAAAAAATTAGTTATTCAAGAATTTCGTTTGCAAGTGTCGTCTGCTTTTCATGCTAGGTAAAGGGTTAAAACACAACTCCTCGCATGATGTCACCAACAACCTCGAATCCTTCAGGTGAAAAATAAGTTTTGCTATTCGTTAAGTCACTGGTAAGTAGACACGTCGACTGCTCGCGTAAAGCAACGACGAGCGTGAGTTTTTGAGTGAAATCAAGGGAAAATGAAGACCCGCCGATAAGGTGGTAGTGTCAAAACTATTAATTCAGTTGACACATAACAAAGCGCCATGATTATTTTTATTATTTCCTGTTACGTATAGATTATTTGACAGGCGTGAAGTTTGCCTTGTCTGTGTCGTCAAACAGCAATTTTATCGAAACCGACCAACTGAAATACTAAACAACAAAGCCATTTTACCATTTTAGGTGCTAAATGCTGTCCATTTGGTGCCAAAGGAATTTTTGTGCAATTACATGCAGCACTGTTGGCACTTTCACTTTGAACCTTATTTTTCAACATATTCGCCACAATCATGTTTTCTGATATCGATTATGCTTTCTTTACAGAATACAGTACCACACGGGTGTAGAATTCGGACAGAATCGCGACACGGCCCCTTTTCGGTCGAAATTGTCTTTCTGCTTTTCTCTCCACATCACTGGGGGCACGGTGACGCTGTGTACTAAGGCGTACTGCACGTCGATGGTGCACCTGTCTTCAACCAATGCTAACCCTGCTTGTGGGAGTTCCAGATGTTGAGGAGCTGACAGTTGCTCGCCGTTGCTCGGTGGTTCTCTCTGGGTACTCCGGCTTCCTCCACCCATAAAACTGTCATGATCATGGTTAGCCATTGTGCAGAAATATGTGACCTTAAACACCAATAAATAAATAAATAATAAATCTCCACATCACTCTATAGTACAGCTGCCGTGGAGTGGTCACTTTCCACGGGTGGGCAACATTTTCACGAACGCAATAATATTAGATTCCAAACACTGTTTATAGAAATAATCAACAATAATTTAATTAATGAAGCACAAGGAAAATTTGGCTGACGATGATTTTTATTACCCGGTAAACGAATGCGTGGACATCACTACCCAAGTGTGGATTACAACCAGTCTACGACGAGTATACTGTACTACTGTAATAACATAAACGGAGACAGAATTTAGACTGAATCGCGAGAGATTCCCGATTCAGTCGGAATTGTCTTTCCGCTTTTCTCCTCACAGCTCTATGGAATCTCGCCGATGAAAAAGAATTGCGAGAACATTGCATCTGAGATGCTGTCCTCGTTTATTTTTCTTGATTCAGTCTTGATTGTGCAATATGTTATGAAATTTTGACCCACCCGTTAAAGTGCATCGCTACTAGATCGCGATCTGATCGTGAAAGAGACTACTTTTGTGTTCACGCTACTACAGTACAGTCGCCGCGGACTTGTCGTAATCTACACGTGAGCAGTGATACCCACGCATGCGTTTACCAGCTAATAAAAATCACCATCAACAAAATTTTAATTAATGAAGCACCGGGTTATACCCGGTGCTTCATTAATTAAATTTGTGGTGCTTATTTCTAATATTAAAGTGTTTGGAAACTAATATTATTGCATCCGTGGAAATACTGCCCACCCGTGGAAAGTGACCAGTCCACGGTATACAGCATGAATCCGCTTTGAATGACAGTCAAATTCCCACGAAGGCAGGGCTGGGAACAGAAAACGTTTCAAACGTTAACGTGTTAAATTATTTTAACAACGTTAAAAAAATTTAACCAAGTTGATAACGTTTAACTTTGAAGATTATAATGGTATAATATGTAGCATTGCGTCATTATCTTGTGTTTACCCAAGCCGGATCGCGCGTGCCGATGACGTCGAATTTTGCGCCATTTGACGAAATTGAAGAACACGAATAATTTAGATGTCCGTAGCCCTCCTACCAACGTTGCCGAAGTTAGCCTGCCGATATTTGACGATACACCAATATCAGCTTCATCCGAATGCCTATTTTCCATGTAAGGACTGGTATTCGAGGAACGGCTGATGTCTCTTTCTAAGGATACGGCTGCAGCGATTGCATTCTTAAATGTAAACATCGCTGAATGTTAGAATTTACGATAACCTGAGAGAACTATCTTAACTACTCGTCCACTGAGTTCCATTATGTTCTATGTGCCAGTAGGCACATAGAATACATTGGATCTCAAGAGACTGTGGGTAAGTTCAATTATATTCAAATTCAAATCAATAGAAATGGCCTAAGTTATTGAAATTTTGTTCATTTTAACATTGAACGTCATTTACTCGTTAACGCAGAATTATTTAACACGTTAACGAGTTAAGGACAATTTTAACTCCTCCCAGCCCTGCACGAAGGGTTTTGCTTTCTTTCATTCCCTTGTCCTACGTGTAGAATATCCACTTATGATACTCCGAAAAAACTCTAGCAAAAAATTACAATCGCTTTCTTCAAATTTAACTCACAATTTAACATAACGCTCGAAAACGACGAGAGCTTTTCACAAAATTCGCCATTCAAATTTTATGTTTTCGACTATTTTCCCCCAACACATATTATGACCCCCCTCGTTGGATCGAGCTTCGTTGAATACGATCCAATGAGGGGTCATATAAGTTAAGTTTGTGATGCGAAAAAATGAAACTTTTAGTTATTCAAGGATTTTTGTTCTACTGTTGGGTGTCGCCGTATGTGTAGATATAGTCAACATCCTGTCATCAACTTTGATTCTTAAAATTGTATCGGCGATTCTTTCTATAAGATTAAATATTCTTCGCGGTCGCTCTGGCTTCAGGATGTGTCGATCGTCATGATCAGAGTTAAAATTACTCGCCCTGAAAAGAACTAAACAAAACAATGCCAAAACACAATATAAGGCGTTATATTATGTATACAACATATTGTTACAATTACAGACACTGTATTGCGGGCGTTAGCTAATACTTTCGACATGTTTCAAACAATTAAAATGACTGTATTTTTGTAACAAACATTGAGAGCTTTAGTTTTTCATGTCGTTTAAACACACTTATACGTAAGTAGTTTATCCCATACACAGCCGTCATCTATATGGATAAATAGCCATTTTTTAAAAATAATAATAATGTTATTTCTCGGGCCCTGCGAAGCTTCTAAAATCGATTCGAAATAGTCGCATGATTCGATTCGATTCGATTTAAATCGCACCAATTCGAAAATTTTCGAATTGTCGAGATGTTCTCAAAATCCCACAAAGCCCTACAACGTGTCTCCTCTTGAACTCTTCTTCCTGTTGATAGAAGAAGAGTTGTTCAAGTACGTTCCTTATCCGAAGTTACATTGATTCCGTTCTGGAAAATATTCCGATTTCAGCTTGTTTTGCACGAGTCGTCGCTGCACACAATATTTGTGTGGAGACTGACAACATTTACGGCTGTAAGAAGGTGCAATATCCATAACTTGATAATAGGGATCTGCGAACCGTTCGAGATTCGGCTCGACTCGAAACCATCGCCGAGATTCGATTCGACTCGATACCTCACCGTCCGATTCGTATTTTTCGAACCGACCTCTGTTCAAACGGCGAATTATATGTGCACTCGCTCGCATCAAGATCACGCCGTCATACGCTAACGATAGTGTAATAAATCGCTCTCTGAACGTATTAGCTCTCCAATTTTGTTGATTATTAAACCCCCGGGCTACCGTACGATCTCTGAGGGTACAGGGAAGATTCGTCCCCGGGAATATTCGTCCCCGGGTTTTTGAGAATATTGTATGTCTATCTTCACTATTAGTGCGCGATACTGTGTTTCGCGAGACTTTGAGTTTGAGATTTTTTATCATATTTTCCGACATGCCTTGTTTGCTTTTATAATAATGGTATTTGGTGCTGATGAGGCTGAGCACGAGCCACGACCACCAAGTGGGTAGAATAAAACTGCGAGTCTATGAGTTCAGAATCAATTGGTCTGGAATCGAGTATTCTCGCAGTGCGAGAATACTCGATTCCAGACCAATTGATTCTGAACTCATCCAGCATGCAGAGTACCGGTATTGCAGACTATGGAAGCACGAATGTCGCCGTCGCGCCGGTTTCAAGGTTCGAGATTCGACTCGACTCTATACCAGAGGGATGATTCGGCTCGAGATTCGGCTCGAAGTTTTATCCCCGGCTCGCAGGTCCCTACTTGATAAGTGTTTAGATTCGATTCGAGATTCGATTCGATGTGAAATTTGAGGTTCGCAGGGCCCTAGTTACTTCACTTCAGAAATAGGGTTCATCGAACTGCCAAAGCCTATATAATGCCTCCCCATACAAGGGGCATCGTAAAATTGACCGATTGAGGGGTGTAAACTTGATTTGGCCTGATTGTGATGGACGAATTCCCGACTGATTAAACTTTCAACTACATCGTCAAGGCGTGCCTTGATGATGTAGTTGGAATTTTAATCAATCGGGATTATGGACCAAAAACTCAAGCCTTCTTTGAAATGTATTTTTGGATATAAAAAATATACATGTAGCCGTCGTGACGCAAAATTTTAGTACCGGTACTCCAAATTGGTCGTGCTGCCCTCCTACCCAAAATCGCGAATCGAGTATTAAAGGCCTCCATTTGTATGACCTACTGTGTGTGTGTGTGTGACAAACTTCCAGGTATCAATTTTAGTCTCGCGAGAAAGGGCATGATTACAAGCAAGCGAAAGCGAGTCTATATCTAAGACACCCATCCCGATGAAAACGTCCAAACCAGTAAAATAATTGGGAGTCACACCCTCAGCCCAACCCTTAGCGATGCCCCTGACCATACATAGTAACTTACAAAGTAGATGTTAATGAAAGTGCAGGGGCATAGTGCAACTGTACATTCCATTGGTGAATTAGTGTGCTACCAGTAACCAAAAATATCAGTTAACCTACGATATAGCTTATTTCCGTTAATTTCATCAGTAACACTAAGAACATTTCATTTTTAATATTGTTTACTGCTAACAGTTCCAAATTATATGCCTAATAAACGGGCGCCCCGACAAAGCGTTAAACAACGGCCTCTCTTCACTCTGCACAGCCCCTCCCCAACCCATAATGTTTTGGTTAGGATTTTTAACCCCTTATCCAACGAATCGCCCGCATCATTTCGCGTTATATGCAAATTCCGCAGTTGAAAAAAATATTATTTTCCAAAAAATTTCAACAAAACCATATCATGTGACCCCTCGTTGGAACGAGCTCGACGAGCTCGTTCCAACGAGGGGTCACATGATATGGTTTTGTTGAAATTTTTTGAAAAATGTAAAAAAAATGATATTTAAAATAATAAATTTTGATATCGTCTTCGTTGGGTAAAGAGTTAAACTGATATAGAGCACAGACAGGAATCCACGCGATTAAACTAAATTTACTCTTTCCACGAACTAAGGTAATACTTTCCCCCCGAAGGTTTATTTATACATTCAGAAACCGTAACGTCACTGATGTCATATCGCACTTTCAGAAGACGTTATGGTGCAATGCTTCCAATATAATTCAACATAATAAACGTTGAATGTGTTAGTCCATGAGTTTTTAATTTTTTATACGAATAACAAAAAAAGCGTGTCTGAACCCAATAGTTGAGTTTCGACCGCAGTAGTTACTTTTGGGGGTGTGGGTCCCGTCTTTTTCTTCATTTTATATTCATTTCTCTCTTTTAAAATTTTGTTTTCGTTTTTACAATTAGAGTCGTGCTTCTTTTTAAGTCACGTCTTCAGGTTGGTAGGTACGGAAGCCTATTAGCTTCACGTCGGTTTTAGTTATTAAATTGTAACTACAATTTATTAAATTGTAACTTCAATTTAGCTAAATTGTAGGTACAATTTATTAAATTTTAAGTACAATTTAGCTAAATTGTAGGTACAATTTATTAAACTGTAACTACAATTTAGCTAAATTGTAGGTACAATTTATTAAATTATAGCTACAATTTAATAACTAAAAACGACATGAAGCTAACAGGCTTCCGCAGGTAAGTACCATGAGGATTGGGGGATTTCAAGATGAAATAGTCATGTGCGGTCGAAATGAGAAATGGGGAATGTCGCAGTTGTAGTATTTGGTAGTCAGTTCTAGTATTTATTTATTTATTTATTTATTTATTTATTTATTTATTTATTTATTTATTTATTTATTTATTTATTGGACTTTAACGACACTTTTGACAGCCAGGGTCACCCGTGTCGGACAGTTTTACGGATGGAGGAAGCCGGAGTACCCGGAGAGAACCACCGAGCAACGGCAAGCAACCGGTCGACTCCCCAACGTACTAACTCCACATAAGCAGGGTTAGCATTGGTTGAAGAAAGGTGCATCATCGACATGCAGTACGCCGTAGTACACAGCGCCACCGTGCCTCCCGCGAGCCAGTTCCAGTGTTGAACAAGTCAAACAGGATATTTGTTAACACTGCTGAATTATCAATAAACATTAGGCTTTCGGGAAAACAACTGTTTCCATAAGAATATAATATAGTATATAAACTTAACCCTTTAAAACAGAGAGGCCGCTTTTTCCGGGCCAAAAACATATAAGTCATAACATGAAAAGCAGACGACAGTTGTAAAAAAAAATCTTGAATAACTAATTTTTTTCATTTTTTGTCTCAAAAACATAGGTTATGACCCCTCATTGGAACGAGCTCGACGAGCTCGTTCCAATGAGGTGTCATAACCTATGTTTTTGAGACAAAAAATGAAAAAATAATAAAAATTAATTGGCGATTTTTGAGAATAGCGCTGGCCGGTTTTGGCCGTTACGTTGGGTAAAGTGAATGTGTGAGGTAGACCAATCAATATTTTTATTTGAGGGTAGGCCAATATTAATTCGCCTACCCTCAATTAATGAATATGGACTCTTCCATTTGCTGCCATTTAAATGACATGGAAGATACAACCAGGGTTGAAAGTGTTAATCCCACCAATAGTATAACACAAACTACCACCTCCAATTTTCTGATACACGCGGATCCTAGTTGCGTTATGTGTGAACAGGAGCAAGTATTGCATAAAACTCGAGGAAATTAAAAACGTTTTTTTTTTAAATATTAAAGATCAATAGAGCCAGTCTGAGCCCATTGATCGCTATATAATCGCTGTTAAGCGCGGCGTTATCATACAAATATTAAATGGAAATACAGCGAAAGCCGCGTAATTTCAATGAAATACGAAATTTCATCTCCGCCTCGGTGATGTATGTGCGATCACCTTTGGTTCCCGTATTGACAAAACCTCTGAGAGTTATATGCAGAACAAACCAAGCAACGTGTTGAAGAATTTGCCAATATGTGAGAAGCTTTTAGCGATAGATAAGTACCGAAATAATTGTTTGGTATTGGGAAATTGCACTCTTTGACAAGTTTTCCCCATTCGGAAAGGTCAACGCTGAGCGTTTGCATAAAATCCGACACGTTACTTTTACACACCCTTCTGCAAATGTTCATTCATTCCTCTGAGCCATTTACCACAACTTTCACGCCTCTGTCGACTAAATGACGTTGGTATTTCAGTCGCACAGCTATTTTTTTATCCTTCCTTTCACAAAAACAGAGTTTAACCCTTTCAACTCTGATGGTATCTTCCATGTCAGTTCAATGGCAACAATTGGGAGAGACCATATGCATTATGTGGGGGTAGATCAATTAATAGTTTCAACGTGCAGCCGTAGGTCTGCACGTTGAAAATATTCATTGGTCTACCCCCACACATTCACTTGACAGCCATCCTACCTAATGCCATTATGACGTATCATGTTCCTGGACCGCAAAGGTGGCCTCTCGGGTTCAAAGAGTTAATCCGTGGAAACCTGTCCGATTGGAGCAAACTTAACTATAATCCTAGAGTCCCCCTCCCCCACCCCCCCCCCCCACCCCAATAAAAAGATCAGTGACGCCTGGCAATGTTGCGGTCACGATTAATGATTGTGCAGAAATATGTGACCTTAAACACTAATAAATAAATAATAAATAAAAAATAAATAAATAAATAAATATGACAAGTTTATTTTTATTCCATTGTGTTTTTCTACATATCTGCAAAGGGTTATTGTCGAATAAGGTTGTCAGAGTACGGTCTAATTTTGAAAGAGGGAACATTTTGTAATTTTACAAATGTGAATGTACTGGTCAATAAATGTTAAGACGAAGTGTATTAAATATGAAAACTTTTACCTAACAAAATGGTCATATCCGAATAGTGCTATTCTCTGCAGTCACCATTCAAATTCTATTATTTTCTAAATTTGTGCCTCCTAAATATAGTTTGTGACCGTTCATATGAACGTATTCCAATCCATGTTTTGGGGCAAAAAAATAAACCATTCGGTCATTTAAGAAATCACTTTTACATGTGGCGTCTTCAAGTGGTGTTAGGTAAAAAGTTAAATAGAGCAGCCGAGGAGGACCAGAAATATAGGCGAATTCATGACTGCATGCATGAAGAATGGAGTTTGAATCGTGGGCATCGCTGAAGCGGATAGCAGTATTAACCTTGTAAAACGTTCAGAGCGTCTATCTAACCTTGATGTGGACTAAACCTAAAGTATTAGGACACTCCCGTCAAGCTGTGATAGTTGGACTGGAAATAACGCGCGCGCATTCCTGTGGAACGGTGAACTATCGTTTAGGTCACGCGTAAGTTACTTTATTGCTGAAATACGCGAAAGAACTTCAGGTTACGACAAAAGAACACAATATAATTAAATTCTTAAAATGACACATGTTTTACCTGTCAGATCCGCCAATCTTTCGGTCTTACAAGACTTACTTGTTGCGCATTGCATCCAAAAATGAATATGAATGGAATTGCATGCCCTTTACATCTTAATGGAATTTTCGCCAAAATAAATAGCAACCAATGACGCGGGATCTCGCTAAAGCGAGATCGCGCGTTATTGATGCTATTTATTTTGGCGAAAATTCTGTTAGGACGTAATAAGAATGACTGGCATAGTAAAACAAGGGAGGCGGGTAAGCGTTACAGCACCTTCTCCTGCAGGTTACCAACACCTTGGCAACGTGTAATATAGTGTACCCTGCTAACAGGTTACGATGTAATATCTTTGATTATTTGTAATAGTTACGGTGGAACTCGAGAGACAGTTTATGGAATGCTTCTGAAGATTGTGTTTGTCAGGGATTGAGTAGGTTGCTTTGGAATGAAAGCACTAGTTTCACGTGTGTTGTGCATTTGGTAGTTTTGCCGTGGGGTTAAATATTTATATGAGTACCGGACGGTGAGAAAATTCACTTCGTTTTGTGAGGGAGTTTAGACACAGCACACCCGCTTATTGTTTTAGGATACCGAACATATAGAGTTTCCCCGTATGTTATGAGTGTGAAACATTTAATTTAACCCTTTGAACCCTAGTGGTATCTTCCATATCAGCTCAATGGCAGTAACGGGAAAAGTCCATATTCATTATTTGGGGGTAGACCAATTAATATTTTCAACGTGCAGCCTTGGGACTGCACGTTGAAAATATTGATTGGTCAACATCACATCTTCACTCAAAAGTCAACCTACTTAATCAAATTATGAAGTATCATGTTACTGGTCCGGAAAAGCGGCCTCTGGGATTCAAAGGGTTAATTAATGCTGGCTGGTCAGTGACGTAAGTGCTAATGCATGAATAAATACGGGATTAACGAGAAAATGTGCGTGTGAGAAAGAAAGTAAAGTGGAGAGAGTAATAGAACGTTGAACGGACAGGACGGCAGATTGTTGTGCGGAAGAGGCCGTCGAAAACAAAGTTGTGAAGATGCTAGTAGAATTTTGCTAGCTAGTGTGGTTGTGTGCACGTAAAGAAATCTAGAGTGTGAACGGAGTGGAGTGAGTTCTGAAAAAAACCTTTGAAAGCAGGAGTTACTAGGAAGGAACAGACGTTTCATGCTAAGCAATAAATTTAACCTTCTTGAGGTGGCAACATTCTACTAATCAGACAATTCACTTAAGTTAATCTTAGCAATATTGAAGCATAAAGGCACGCACCATGCGGCTGGGTCGGAGAGACCGATGTGAGAAAAAAAAATGCAGTAACATTGACTCAATGTAAGTCATACATTCGAGCAGCTCGATGAGGAAGCCAAATTAGAGAGACCAGCTTGTACAGCATCCGTCGGAATAAAAACATCCATGGGGCAGTGTTGTGTAACATGGGAAGATATTATGTGACTTCCTTGCTTTTCAAAGAAACCAAAGTCGAACGACTGGGGACTAACTCATTAATATTAACCCAGGACGTCCAGAATTCAGTGGGAGAAATACACGTAGTCCAGTAGTGAGTGAACTGTGAGCGCACTCACAACATTGACTTAAAGTTGAATGCAGAAGATAGCGTTTTTCACCGGAGACGGATTATTGTGAAGTACGAAGACCGGTAACGGCAACGTGGTCAGCAAATCAACACTTGTGCGCCAGAACAGACAATCACTTCAAATGGACTGAGGTAATTATTTTGATATCGGGGCTTTCGTTTCTTATCATCACGTTGATTTTTCATTTATTTAATTAAACGCATATTCAAGTATAATAGATCATAAGCATAACGTTGTTCTTCAATTCAGACAGATAAAATCAAGTATACCAAGAGGTCGTACCCGTGTTTCTTATTTAGAGATGGCTGCGAGTTTGAAACAAGGCGTGAGGTTGTATGGCAACTTTTATCCCATGGGTTCTTGTTCCAAATAACCACCACTAGTAAATTCAGAAACATTACGTCATTATTACAATCATAATTTGACAGTGTTCGAAGAATCAAAGCTCTCTACATTTCTTCAAGGCGGTAAGAGGACATCATCGGAGGTGAGAGAATGCATGACAAAAGATATAGACGAAAGCATGCAGGGATCCCAAGAGTATTTTGCATGATGTGGCTGATGATGGAAGTGTTGATCCAATGCATGATATCTACCAGTTTTTTTTATTTCTCCCTCAATTTTGTCTGTCGCGGTGCTCAGAACCAAGCTGTACGATTTCAACCAAATTTGGCATTCTTATGTAATGTCATAAAACCTAATGAAATGAGGTATCGTCATGTCTGTGAAAACGCGTATTTTCAAAATATTCTGCCAAAACCTCTCTGAACAAATTTTGTGTTTTAAATTTTTCTCTATGGCTCAGCTCAACATAACTTGGATTTGGTCACCTGAAGAATAGTACAGTTTGAAATATTGTGATTTCAGTAAATTCTGCAGTTTCTGCACTCATTCTCTCCCCAAACCAAAAGTGTATAGTTCAATGTGCTTTCTATACAATACAGTCTGCCTTTTCACGTTAAAACTTGGGAAAGCCCGTAATTTGTCAAATTACAATTCTCTAGTTTTTTTTTTTATTTTTTAGTTTTTTTTACTTTTTTTTCCGCCATCAATTTTTACTGTTGCACTGTTCAAAAACAAGCTGTATGATTTTAACCAAATTTGGCACACATATGTAATGCCATACATCCTAGTGAAATGGGGTATCGTCATATCTGTGAAAACGCTTATTTTGAAAATATTCTGCCAAAACCTTCAAAATTGCACCATTTTTCAACATAACCCAAAACAAGCTGTACTTTTTCAACCAAATTTGGAAAACTTATGTATTGTCACAACATCTAGTGAAATGAGGTATCGTCATATTCGTGAAAACGCTTATGTTCAAACTTTTCTGCCAAAACCATCAACATTTCACCATTTTTCAAAAGTCTCAAAATTGTTTACAGTTATCGAGTTCAAATTTTGAAAAAGTGTTGGAATGCGGTTGTGCGAATCAACTTGTACTAAATGCAACAAAAACTAAATATATTTTAATTATCCTTCCGCCCAAAATACAATAACAACTCACCAAAATATTTTAATAAATGACCAAATCATAAGTAGAGGAGGTTCAAATAATACAGAAAAATCTCTTAAATTCTTAGGAATACATATTGATGATAGTTTATCTTACAAACATCATATATCTCAACTGTCTTCGAAGATTGCTCGGGCAAATTTCGCACTAAATAGAGTGACGACAATGCTTCCCCTGAAGCTCTGAAAACACTTTATTATGCCCCAACACACACACATTTAGTGTATGGGATAAATGTATGGGGAAATTCTAGAACGACCAAAAAGATACTGCTTCTTCAGAAACGCTCCATCCGCATGATAAACATTAAGAAATATAATGCACACACTGATCTTCTCTTTCGGGAAAATAAGATTCTTAAAGTAAATGACCTCTTCAAACTTCACGCGTGCCTGTTTGTTTTTGACTGGTATCACGATAACCTACCAGTATCCTTTAGACATTATTTCCTCCCTGTAGTCAACACTACGGGTAGAGCTAGTAGAAGGAGCGATACTCTCCAAATTGATGGAACAAGGGCAAAGTCTCTTGGGAATTTTCCAACACACATGTACCCCAAACTCTGGAACGATTTAGACCTTGATTTACGTTTTATAAACAACAGAAACATTTTTAAAAAACAATTAACCTCAAAATTATTGTTCCAATACTCCGAAAACATCGACTGTAATAATACTTACTGTACTGACTGTGCTTTCTAACAATAGGTAGAATATTTTCTGAATAAACCGAGTGGGTATGTATTTTTAGGCATTTTCAAGATTATACCAATTTAGCGCTTTCCAAGCACAGTGCCGACAGACGTGGGCAGTGAACTGACAATAGGGGAATTTTGTTCCTGATCTACTCCTGTTGACGACTCCAACTCTCGGCGTCGGTCGGTTTGTGGGGGGGGGGGGGTCTCTCTCTGAGAGCAGCCCACGGAGTGGCGTCGGGGTTTGGAGTTGTCAACGAGGGAGAAGTAGTTACTATCGACCCATTTCTGCTGGTACTGTATACGACTGGACAAATTCTCGTCTCTTAATTCAATTCTCGTCTCTTAACTCAATTGTGTTAGTTGCACTATTTATTGCTTGGCGTTTAAGGTCACATACTTATGCACAATGGCTAATCATGACCGTGTTAGTTACACTAGCCCTCAACGACCAAGAACAAGTATAGATGAACAGTTGTTGGATAGTCCGATTCTAATGTTGCACGATATAATCCCCGGTAGATGACAGGTAGACAGCCAATCTGGCTATGTCGTCTCCCTGCGGTATACAGGTTTATCAGATTATTTTTGTTCTATAATTATGTAAGTGTATTCTTGTTCTATAATGATACATGTATAATTTTTTGTTTTGTTGTATACTGCTAAATAAAGATTCATTCATTCATTTATTCAATTTTCTGTTATAAGTTTTGGTGTCACACAAAATCCAACACATGTTATGACAGCACTATCCAGAAAAAACATTCATGTTCATGAATTTTGCTGCATTCTACATGTATACTCATTTTTCCTGTCATTAAATCCAAACCCACACTACTTTATTTCCGCTGAAATGACTATTAAAGTAACTAACTGTTTGCCAAAAGATGTTTTGCACATGTAGAGGAACATTGGAGTTCATGTTTTAGTCTCACATTTAACCCTCCAGGACACTGATTGATATAAAAAGTGTATCATTTGAAAATGACAAAATTGGCCAACTTTAGGTGCTTTCTTTCTATCATTTGAGAAAGGGTTAATTTCAAACACATTGCTTTGCTATATGCAGTCTGCCTTTTCACATTAAAAAGATGGGAAAGCCCGTAATTTATCCCCAAAATTACTATTCTCTAGTTTTTTTTATTTTTTTCCGCCGTCAAATTTGTCTGTTGCACTGCTCAAAAACAAGCCGTACGATTTTAACCAAATTTGGCATACTTATGTGATGTCTTAACTTCTAGTGAAATGCGGTATCGTCATGTCTGTGAAAACGCGTATTTGCAAAATATTCTGCCAAAACCTTCAAAATTTCACCACTTTTCGAAAGTCTCAAAATTTTTTACAGGTATTTAGCCAACATTTTCCACACATTTAGAGCATAATATGATTCACCGCAATCACCACTCAAATCTTTCAACATTAACCCCAACTGGCCAAAAACGACCTGAATATAGCATTTGTTCTTCAAAATTGACCAACATCAAGGGCAAATTTCGCAATTGCAAGGTTGCTGTTGCAATTATTTTGGTACGTGTAGATGCAACAATGATCGTAGAAAAAAGTTACTGTTTACTTTTTAGTTTCAGATTTAACCCTCAAGCACAATGAGGGTGAGAATAAGTGTACTGCTTGAAAATGCCAAAATTAGCCATCTTTGGTTGCTTTTTTATCATTTAGGAAAGGATTAATTTCAAACACTTTTCATGTACGTATTCACAATTGACTACCGAGCATATTTGCTGTTGTAAGTTAGGATGTAATGTTTAAACATATCCCATTCTGGTTGCATAAAAGTAGGTGCCGTCTAAAAAAAAAACTCCCATTTTTCAGAATTTCAAATGTTTAGGTGACGATTTACTCCATTTTTAATTGATTGAGCTCTGAACGTTTTCTTTTGCTGCATGGCGCAGTCAAAGTATGACAAATTTTGTTTTTTTATATTATTATTAAAAGTTTAACCCTTGGCAGATTTGAGACTTCCCATAAGGGTATAATTGTTATTTTCACCAACTTTTGCCTGCGATTCATCAGCACTGGAGCCCTATTATATCAAAACGTTTCCCATGAGAAGATAGGGCATTCATCCAAGAACAATTTTGCTGCTATATGTTTTATTCCAAGTTTCAATCCTCACCTAGTTGTCAGGCCTTGAATTGGAGTACCCTCAACTTGTGCATGTTCATTCAAATACCAAGTTTCAAGATTCAAGATTCCTCCATGTCTCTTATCAGACAATCAGTCTGTGATTGGTGTTCACACATTTACGGGCATAATATGATACTCTAAAATCACCACACAAATATTTCAAAATTAACCCCTATTGGGCACAAATGATATGAATATAGCATTTTATCTTCAAAGGCAAATTTCTCTAATTGCAAGGTTGTTGTAACAATTATTTTTGTATGCATAGATGCAACAATGCTTTCAGAAGAAAGTTACTGTTTAGTTTTTAATCTCATCTTTAATCCGCAAGCACAATGAGGGTAAAAGTACCATTCGAAAATGCCAAAATTAGCTAACTTCGGTTGCATTTTCCTGTCATTTTGGAAAGGGTTAATTTTAAAAACGTTGGTAGGGATGCTTAATGAACAAATCCGCTGCTGTAAGTTATGCTTTGGAGCTTAACTCAACATATGCTTTGGCCACTTAAAGAATAGAACTGTCCGAAAAAAATTGATTTTCGGTGAATTTTGCAAACATCTGTACTCATTTCCTCTAATGGCAAGGTTGTTGTATCAATTATTTTGGTGCAACAATGATTGCAGAAGAAAGTTACTATCTACTTTTTAATCTCAATATTTAACCCCCATGCACAATGAGGGCGAGAATAAGAGTACCGTTATAGAATGCCAAAATTAGCCAACTTTGGATGCTTTTTGTCTATCATTTTGGAAATGGTTAATTTCAAACACTTTGCTTTGCTATATGTAGTCTACATTTTCACATTGGAAAGTTGGGAAATCCCGTAATTTGTCCAACAAATTACAATTCTCTAGTTTATATGCTTCATGATATTTTACTATACAATATTCAACCCAATTCGACTGCAAGCACGTACGTTTCAAAACAATAACAAAGATCAGCTAATCGTTCTTTGAAGCCTGTACTAGCCAAATCACTCAAACATTAAAAATAGCCCCCACTTTCCCACGATAATTAAACTATCTAGTTGTTCAACTCACAGATGAAATTTAATAATTATAATACTACAAATGAGAATATTCTAATATTTTTCATTAATGTTAATTTTTAGAACATTTTAAATGTCAATTTACAACAAGGAATTTGGAACTGAGTGAATCAAAAAAAAAACTTCCTGTGCGAATCGATCAACAAGGTTTTTCAAAAAAGTTCAAGACTCAGTATTATTCTCGGAGTCACTTTCTATACATCTAATTATTTTACTTTAGTATTTTATTATTATTATACATTTAATTTTTCAGTCATAGAATCACCACAACCGCTTGTAACAGCATTAACTTCTTGTACTGACGGTAAAGCAGGCACTAAATCGCTTGTAGCAGTACCGAATGCGAAGTGATGCGCCGAAGCGTGACTTTATTTAGGAAGCTATTCCTCGTTAACAATCAAGTCGATGGATATCGAGAAATATCTTTTAGATAATTTGCGATAATTCACAGGTTAGCACATAATAAAGTTCTATTTTATATATTTAATATAAATTATCTTCAGTGAAGTTTGCCATTTAAGATTTTAAAGTCTTTGACTCCTTCTGAAATGTTGATCCTATCTCCCCCGCCCACCCCATATCCTAAGCAAAACCCATTCGTGGTCTATGAGACCCATCAGTGCATGACATCTACGAAAATCCAGCTACTTATATATTTATCGAGGTTTAACGAAACATTCAACAGTTAGTGTCATATATAGTCGGACAGTTTTACGGAGGAAGCCAGCGTTCCCGGCAAAATCGCCGATAGCGAGAAGTAACTATCGGGCTTTCCGAATTACTAACCCCACACAGTCAGCGGTGGCCTAGGCCGAATGCATGTGTACTCATCGAGCAGTACCTCTAAGCCCACTGCTCCACGGTGCTCCCACTAATTGTGATTAATTGTCATATGCTACAGTACAGTCGCCGTGGAGTAGTCGTAATCCACGCGTGGGCAGTGATGTCCACGCATGCCTTTATCAGGCAATAAAAATTATCATCAGCAACATTTTAATTAATGAAGCAGCGGGTTGTACCCGGTGCTTCATTAATTAAATATCTGATTAAATATTTGATGATTATTCATATCAGTAACGTTTGGAGTCTAATATTATTGCGTCCATGGAAATATTGCCCATCCGTGGAAAGTGACCAGTCCACGGCGGCCGTACTGTATATAGTGTAACCTGCTCACAAGTCTTACGTCATGTAGAGTAACCGGCTCACAGGATTAGCCTAGGTTGGATTCATGTCAACTCATCGAGCAGTACCTCTCGGCACCCCGCTACATCGTGCTCCCACGTGGGCAATTGTGATTAAGCATCATACGCTATAATAGTGTAACCTGCACACAGGTTTTGTGTTGTATATAGTGTAACCTGCTCACTGGATTAACCTAGGCTGGATTCACGTGTACTCATCGAGCACTACCCTTTACCACAGTGCTTCACCGTGCTCACGCGTGGGCAGTTGTGATTAAGCATCTTATGTTAGAGAGTGTAACCTTCTCATGGGTCTTATGTTATAGAGTCTTAGTAAAAGAGCGTAACCTATGTTATAGAGTGTAACCTGCGCACAGGTCTTATGTTATAGGGTGTAAACTGCTCATAGATTTAGCCTAGGCTGGGTGCATGTGGACGCATCGAACAGTACACCTCAGAACAGTGCTTCACCGTGCTCCCACGTGGGTAGTTGTGATTAAGTCTCTTGCGTTATATGGTGTAACCTGCCCAGGGGTTTTATGTTATATAGTGTAACATGCTCACAGGTTGTCCTAAGCTGAATGCATATGTACTCATCGAGCATTACCCCTCAGCACACTGCTCCATCGTGCTCCAACGTGGGCAAATATGATTAAGTGTCTTATGTTTTATAGTGTAACCTGCCCACAGAGTTAGGCTAGGCTGAATGTATGCATACTCATCGAGCTGTAGCCCTAAGCACACTGCCCCACCGTGTACCCACATAGGCAATTGTGATTAATTGGTAGAGTGTTGGAAACCAAATTTGGGCTGTATTCTGAATACGGACACTGCAACTTAAAGGCTTCATGGTCAGTAGATGTGCTTCATATTATCGATTGAAGTTAAATTATTTATTCCGTAAAGATTTGCCTTGTTACAATTTATGGGAGAGTGCCTACAGGCACTCTCCCATAAATTATATCAATTCAAAGATATGTGAAACAATTTTGATGATTAAAAATACTTTAGCACTCTACCAGTTAAGTGTCTTGGTCAAGGACACAACGCAGATGACGCAGGTCCGGATCGAATCAACGACATTTCGTTTTGGAGTTCAATTCTCTATCCAATAAGCTACCGCGCTACCCAACTGCGTATTAAATATTTGTTGTCCGTAATGTATCATCATAACACTAAATTACAGTTTTATAGCGCGTCAGAATCTACCTTTAAGAAAAAACAAGTTGCATGGAGTAGCAATTTAAGAAAAAAGTCATAAAACTATTTGTTTCGAGCAATCAAGCCGTGTGTTTTGCATAAATATTTTAGCTTTCGAACTGAGTTGTTTTATATTGTATTCTGTCATTAATTGACTCAACGTGGCCAGTGGAGTTGCGCGATAAATAGATTCCGAACGAATTCTTAAGTTCTCTTGGTTATATTGGTCTATTGGATAATTTTAGTGTGTGGAGATATTTTCAGTGTGGAATATGGTGCTGTAGAGGTAAAATCACAATGTTTAATAATTCAAACTTCTGGTGAGTGTTTTATTTTTTATTTCTCAACCCTTTGAATCATAATGGCATATTACATGCCAGCTCAGAGACTTCAACTGACAGAGTCTGTAATATTTGTTACCTGGGGAAGAGCAATCAAAATTTTCAAAGCGCACGTTGAAAATGTTGATTGGTCTTCCACATGCTTTAACCGAGTAACTATTACTTCACGCATTCGGGTAGTATCACTGTCCTGGACCGAAAGAGGCATCCTTTCGGGTACAAAGGTTAGCTTGTTTTCAGTGTTTAGGACTGAATTACTACCGGCAGTGTTTGTTTCAGTTGCATATTTTATCTGATTTTGTAGTGTTTATGTAATTTTTATTCCATCAGATCCTTCCGTTCTGGTGGACACTGGGCGATTCTTAAGAACCACATTCTGTTTTACTCTTGATCGCGGACAAACAAAAATGTGCATAGCTACGTTTTTATTTTCGCCTCAAAAACATATATTTGAGAAATTCAATGAATGACAATTTTTATGAATTGTGCTGGTCGTATTGTCCGTTATGTTCGGAAATACTCATGGAATCTAGGGGGCCGATGTCCTCTCATTCATCAAGAAGACAAGGAGACAAAGTCACCTGGTTCAGCTAGGGTGGGCGGCGGGGGTTATACGAGGTGTCTGACAAACACCGAGACATTCTATATGAAACTCATAAGATAAGAAACCAACAAAGCTACAAAGAAAAGCGAGTGAATCGGCGAAAAGTGCCAGATGCAAATTTCATTGAAGAACAAAATGCTTGCAACCATTCAAACGCAGAATAGGCTCCCGGGCCTACAGTTAAAAGTAGAAGTCCTGTCATGAAATGCGCACAAATAGCATGTTGATCTGCTCGTTAATCTACGCGTTATGACCATAGTAAGGCTATCAAAGTCTGTACATATGGCCTGTGCACAAGCAATGTTTCAGCCAATGGACCTCCGGGTAACCCGGAGGTCCATTGGCAGAAACATTGCCTGTGTTTGCTATGAGTAACCAGGAGAACCTGCCATGCTTTGGTTGCCATTCGATATGCCATTTGCGCACAATTCCTACGCGCAGTTAAGCACAGATAAGCGCACAGTTCGTGACAGGACATCTAGTTTTAACTGTACGTTGAATGCTTTGTCTGATTCATTGCTTTTTCTGACACGGATTTTATTGAACCGCGAGGACCATGATCTAACGTAATATTCGTTCAATATGTTCTTCAAAAAGCTGCGAGTTAATTATTGAGAATATTTTGATGGTGATTCAAACGCCATCACAATTTTCCACACACCCCGAATAGTGAGCGTCTATTGGAGTACGAGCCCTATAAGTAACAAGTTTAGCCGTTCGGCGTTGCTCGTGATAAGAAGGTGCTGAACTCAGTAGTCATGACGTTTTGTCATGTCGCTGGATGGGATTAAACAGAATAGTGTGTAAACTAGAGAAACAGAAATTACTGCATCCAATAAATTCAAGTTTGTGTGAAAGGAGTTAAAGCATCAAAAATAAACAAAATAGAAAGAGAATTTATGGAGAACTTAGTTTTGGGGTGAAAATTTTTTAAAGAAATTAGAAATCGGTTTTCGTTAATAGTATTTAAAGATATTCATACAGGAATCAGATAAATTTTTCTAAGAAACCAGAAAAGGCATTTATGTGTACAGCATTCAAAGGGTTCGATCAAAAAATCAGAAATGGACATTTGTTGCTCTGCTACTTATTTGAATAATGTTTAGAGCAGTAATGTGAGAATGGAAAGAGTTATAATTCTTCTCACATTGCATGAAATAAAATCTTTGGAACCCACATTGAAGTCTTGAGAGGGTTAAAAGCATTGAACTGAATAATTTATAATTTATTTCCTTGTGAAACAAAAGGTTTCTCTCAACTTGATTTGAGGAAATGATATCTGATTTAAGTAGCAGAAAACACCTAATGTTTGACAGCTAACTCCACTTTCGTAATCTGATTGTTTGCATTGTCAACAGTGTGAACAAATGTAACACCATTGCTTCGGGACAATTTACTGTTACGAGAAATTAAAGGCTGTGAAAACCCTGTGGCCGACTGGGCCACACTCAAGGGATCTAGCGACTTGAAAAACATAGATGGCCGAGGCCGAGAACGTGTGACTATCTATCAGTATGCCAACAATCAGCGAGATAGGACAATTCGTTTTCGAGTTATCGTGCTGAGAAGGAAGCGCATAGAAGGCAGTAGACATGGGAATAAGAAGAAAAAGAAGTAGAAAAAAGAAACCACACGAAAACAATAGTCTGTGTGTTTCACACTGACTAATGAGTTGACCTCCTTGATGTCTATATAAACGAATGCTCCACCCCATCCAACCGCGCTAAACCCATTGCTGTTTATACAATTTGATTGCTGCAAAGCTCATTGGTCACATTTATAGAAAAATGCCTTACCTTCCCCCATCTTATGAGGCGGAGGGGAGGAATTGTTGCTATAAATAAGCCGTGTTCATTGAAAAAAAAATTTCAGAGGTTTTCAGTTTTCTAACGCCTCTCAATCGCTGATCGTTTTTTGAAGGATATACTTTGATGTCTGCGAAAAGTGAGAATGTTGGTTTTGTGCGCATTTACAACAAATATTAGTTACTACTGAAAATAATAAATGAGAACCCAGATTGGAAAGTTGATACCATGTTACTACTTTTCATACAAGGCTTTCGTTTTATGTTTGATGATGTGAAAGCTGTTACGTAGTGACTGCAGTCACAGCGTAACAGCTTTCACATCACTAAGCACCATCAATGGCAGAAATTGACTTTACGATGTCTTGAGGGGTGGGGCGGGGGCCAATTGAGATATGACGTTTCTCGATGATGTCCCAGTAATCCAGTTGTTTAGAGAATAGTGGCTAAAGTCCATGCAGGCGTAATCTGGGAGGGGGGAGGGGAGGCAGTCGAGGCCTATTCCAAATTACTCTTGGGACAAAATTACTCCAGGGTGCCCAACTAGGCTACATGTCTCGAAAACTGTAACAAAGTATGAGCAATGAAAGCAGAGAGAGAGGCACAATAGTATTTATATAGAAAATATATGATTGCGCAGCACCTGGAGAGTGAATTATTACCAAAACATCTACAGAGTAGATGTCCATCCGGACAATAACTCTATGATTTATATGTACAGTCGCAAAATGTTAGCAATGTTTCGGCCGATGAACCTCCGGGTTGAACTCTGCTTGTGCCGTCCATACTTTCCATAGAACCCGTGAAACTTTGGGTATCATCTGAGATAAACCTTGCATTCTAACATGATAGAATAATGTCGAAAGCGATCCCCATTTGGATGATATAAACCTGTACTGGTACTCCCCACAATGATAATTTCAGACTTCTTTGAATTTTTAAATCGAATTTTGTATTTTTATTATTTTTTTTTTTTTGTGATTGGGGGGGGGGGGGGGGTGGAGGCAAGAGGCACATTTTTCATGTTACTTCATTTAGCTTATGTTGCTTCGCCTTATTCCGAGTTCGTGGTGAACTGACAATCAGTGTGTATAACATAGGAACCTCAATACCATGTTGTTGCCCTCGTTAGTAAGGGCCTATTCATTTCGTCCAAATAGTGCCAAGTATGAGATGGACTGAAGTTTAATAAAATAAACAAGTAAACCCCGCCATGCAACCACAGCTTCAGTTTCATAACTGCATCCTTTCCTTCCAAATCTGAATTTCTACTAAAAGTAGCCCGCGAAACTAAATACAGTTTGTTAATTTCTGATTGATACAAGTGGGGAAACCAGAGAACGTTGATGAAAACTACTGGGCAGCGACAAGTGACTTTCTCCAATATATTACTTGCTAATGACCGATTGCAGAGGTGTTTGGAAGGGGAGCCGGGGTGTGTATTGGTACCTAAATGTAGGAACCCAGAGATGGGATATTATCCAGGCACTGTGTGAAACGCCCAATCTAACGACATTAAAATTAAAAACGAAGCTTATTCCTCCATATCGTGCTTAATCTCGTTACATATTTGTGAACGTCGACATTTAACATGCGGGTGTTTAGTATTGTCGGCTACATTAGGAAGTTTCGTGAAAAAATACTCCTGCCATTTAGTAAATAAACCTCTCGTGTATCCACGACGGCACTGGATAAATAATCAATAAACCAGATAAACTCATTCTGTCTTAGTTCAAATCGTAAATCGGTTTGTAATTTAAACAACACTAAATCCGGAACACCGTCTACTGCACACGTGAAGCATCCAGAAAAATGAAGCTGCTTGCTAGTCCCTCCGTTGATGAGGCAGTTACGAAACGGACGACGTTATTGCAAATATTTCGCGTTGTGACGTCAGACGGTAGCATTTGCCACTTGAGCCGTAAACATAGAATATACTAAGTGAGCTCTCGTCCAATCAAAGGAGGAGCATTGAATCGTGTTTACATATATAGTACGTGGAGAGTGTATTATCACTAAATCACCCACAGAATGGAGATTCCACCCAAGCAATAATTGCAAATTTGTTGCAAATCATAACAAGCACAAGCAAAGTTTCAGCCAATGGACCTCCGGGTTAAACCCGGAGGTCCATTGGCTGAAACATTGCTTGTGTTTTAGTCGATCTATACAACATTTGAAAGTTATAGTTCGGGTTATAGTTCGGGTGATAACTCCACTCCGCGGGTGATTTAGTTACAATACACTCTCCACGTACTGTAGAGTGTGGAACAGAAAAGATACCTTGTGGGTTGACTGGGTTCTTTTGCCCGGATGAAAAGGCTGTGCTGGTCTTAAAGTTCAGGTTTTGCCGCCCAAGACTGGTCATTTCCAATACGAAATCGTCAGTAAGTGATTTTAAAAGATCGTGTCAAGCCTAAGTATTGACCCTTTGATGAGTTCAAACCTCTGCACCGTGTCAAAATACCGATATTTCAAGATGCATATTGTTCCCATAATGTAACTAGAAATTTAACAATTGAGTCTTGCGAAACAAGATTAAATTGATTGAATTACAAGTAGCAAAACGGGAAAACTTTTCACTTTCACATTGAATAGTTTGATATTTCGGCATTAGGGAAAGGTAAAGGCAACTGTCCAACATTTTATCAGTTGGTGCGTTGCTTTGGCTCTAAGGTTATATCGGAAACTTTATAATAATAGGGTTAATTATCTCATTATCAACTTCGTCGGACACGTAGTTTGACCCCGAGGTCATTTCGCCGTTCGACTCTGAACATGTCTAGGGCGTAATGGAAAATGCCAAGTTTAAGCTTTTGTGGTTTCGACCCCTTTACAGCGCAAGTTCATTCAGTCTTGATCTTGACATGTTCGATTTTAGTGTCCCTTTGGACACGAACGTACTTGACGAGATTCAGGAAAAGAACAGTAAATACAGTATGGCCGCCATGGACTGGTCACTTTCCAGGATTTGGGCAATATTTCTGCGGACGCAATAATATTTCATTCCAAACACTAATTATAGGAAAAATCATCAAAAATTTAATTATTGAACACTGGGTCAACCCGATGCTTCATTAATTAAAATTTTGCTGCTGCTGATTTTTATTACCTGGGAAACGCACGCGTGGATATCGCTGCCCACGCGTGGATTACGACCAATCCACGATGGCTATACTGTACGTAGACCCGGTGCTTTCCGATTTGTTAGGATTAGATGTTACCAGGATCCGGTATAAAGCGTTCATTCGTGTTCAAGGGGTTGGTACTGAAATGGTTAACCGGATAACCGGTTTGAAACCGCTTACCTACCTAACCGATTAAAAAACGTCAACCGGTTATCCGAAATATCGATAGTGATCGTCATTCCATGGTTAAAACGTAGTAAATCTGCCGCTTCTCCTTTGGGGTAGATTACACTACACCTCGAAGCAGCGCTGTATATATTGAGAAATAATCGACTTTGGCGTTCAAGACTTCGTTAATGATCGGCAATTTCCGTGAGTACTGAGTAACCGCAGAAACTATTCCGTAGTATGTATACAAACGAACGTTGTCGAGTACTCGACAACGTTCGTTTGTATACACACTACGGACTAGTTTCTGAGAATACTGCTTTCCAATTCCTATAGTTTTGATCCCAGATTCGGTGAAATAATGGCTACGGTTAACCGGATATTATCCGGTTATAGCTCTCGGTTAGTCGGTTGTGAAAATGAGCCAACCGTTTCATCCCTACAAGGGGTAAGCCATCAGACCAATAATTTTGCGAACTAATATTTTCCATGCCAGTCCAGTGATATGAACTGAAAGAGAGTATACATTTATAATGTCAAGTAGATCGGTTAATGTATTTAACATGCTTCCTCGTGGCTGAAGGTTGATGTATTAGCTGGTCTGCGATGCACTTTTACTGAGCTGTCATCTAATTTTAAACATCTAACACCTACAATGTGTCGTAGAAGTCTCAAAGTAGTAAAAGTTCGCCTTTTCGAATTTCACATCGTCCCTTCGGTGGAATAAGGTGTCATCTGCAATGTTCCAGTCAAACGGCGATGGGTGCTCTACCGTAATTTCGAGCTTTGAACTCGTACTTACGATACAACTATTGGAGAGTTATCTCGGATAAAGCTTTGCCATTGGCCGATAAATTGTTGAAGTTGTGGACAGAATTGATATGCAAAATCTAAACAAATATATATAAATGGGAATGTTGATCGTTGATTAATGAATTATACAGTTATTATTTAGTATTATTATACCTCATTATGAAACACAATGCTATTTTCCAGAGATCACTGGACAAAACGAGCCACCAGTGACAAACAAGAGCATTTTACTGCCTTAGTGATCTGTTTTTTAATCACCTACACGGAAACTTGCGTTTTATGCGAGGCATTAACCCAATGCTGAAGAACATGCAACTGAAACTGGAACTTTATTTATTTTCAGTTGATGTCATTTAATTTGCTTACACGTTCTGGACATGGAGAATGCATCGCAAGCCGTGGATGTAACGAAATTGCGACAAATTAACAAAAACTGATTAAGCATACTGTTAAAAATCTAATTAGGAGAAACTATTTAATCACTGAAGCGAGGCGTTCCTAGAAACGGACTTGATAATTTGATTGGACTCAACAAATATCATAGCGTGCCAGCCTCGTTCTGAGATCAGCCATGTGAACGAAAGAGAAAAAAAAAACATCCAATATCAAGAGTTACACAGGCGGGAAAGCACATCACCCCAAACGTTTTTCCCTTGTGAAAAACACAGTCGATGATGGAACAAACAAAAAAAATTGTTATTACTTCATTTATCACTAAAGGGTTGGAAATTGGTAAAGAGGCATTGATTTTCTTCAATAAAATATTGTTAGTTATCAACTTTACAAAAGGCAGCATTTAAGTGGATAAATACTCCATATCGTTGCGAGTCACTCGCGATGGTATGAAGCATTTACCTAATTAAGTACTACCTTTTGTAAAGACCCGCGACCCACTACAGTTAAAACTAGAAGTCCTCTCACGAATTGTGGGCTTATCTAGGCTTAATTGCGCATAGGAATTGCGCGCAATTGCCATATCGAATGACATCCACGGCAGGTTCTCCTGGTTACTCATAGCCAACACAGGCAATGTTTCTGCCAATGGACCTCCGGGTTACCCGGAGATCCATTGGCTGAAACATTGCTTGTGCACAAGCCGTCTGTACAGAATTTGATAGCCTTTACTATGGGCATAACGCGTAGATTAGCGCGCAGATCAGCGTTCTATTTGTGCGCATGTCATGACAGGATTTCTAGTTTTAACTGAAAGCCCAGTGGATTAACGGTAATTAGTCGATTAATCTATTATTATCTAAGTGCCACAAGTAGATGTACCGACATCATTCAGCCTGGTCATTAATTGAATCTGTGGCTTAGATATAACTTAGATGGCCTCCCTTTTCGCCCATCGAAGATTTCGTCAGAACTTTACTGTTTTGTTGGATTTTTCCAGGACCAATTATCCTTCCACTCTTGAAATAATTGTGAGGTCATTTTTCATAATTGGATCAATTTATTTGGATCAGTCAGGGAAGTATACCACCCTCAGGGAAGTATTCCACCCTTCCCTCCCCCATCAGCGTTTTGGCACCAACACACTTTGTTGACACTAAAATATGCAGAATAAAGTTTCGGCCCAGCGTGAACACTGATTCACATGTAATGAACAACATGACCAGTCACGATTGTCCATTTAAATCTCGCAGTTTTGGAGACCATTCGTGCTTGTCGTCAACGATGAGAGTGAAAAGCATATATTTGTATATTCTACAAACCACAGCCTTCCTCTTGGTAAATAATAAGTGTATATTTATTTGAAATTTATAGAATTTCGGACTTGGGGTGTTCGTAGTAACTTCGTTTGTCGTTACATATAATCCCTTAAGCTATGAGGAAATGTAGAATTGAATGATTTTATTTCGTAGTACAACATGCTTACAAATACAAACTATAGGCAGCAACATTCAATTATCTTAAATACATGGTTGCACTACAAGGAGATGACATAGCCACTAGGGCTGTCTTCCCAATAAAAAACAAGTTATATGTAACATGTGAAATAATCCCAATAACAACGTGTATGTAAATTAAAAAATAAAAAAATGGATGATTAATTTTTAAGATCTTTCCATATAAAGAAAATAATTTTCCATCGTTTTTTTTTAAATGAAACAATTTAGGGACAGTTAATAAATAAGGATGAGATTACAGAGCTAGGACAGACAGTCGTGGCAAACTGGAGTATCACATCTCACGCGAAGACAGTACGAATTCAAGAACTGCCCCTTTTTGAAAAGTGGTCTGGAATATTTTTGACCCGATGGTTAACTCATTCATGTACACCACGCTGAGATACCATTTTCTCTTTCCCTGTGGATGTGCTCAACAAATAAAATGGGTTAGGAAAAGGCAATTTTGTAACAAGAGTACTATTTATAAGCAATAACGGGAGTGGTAAATTACCTTCTTAAAACATATTGACATTCACCGAAGCCAGCCATACATCTCGACTGCTGGTGCTATCCTGATTGGATCGAGAGACTATCTTCTTTGCCTGATGAGTAACCAATGTATTGATTTTTGATAACAAGTTTACTGTATGCTGGTAAACGACATCTTGTATATCAGTTCTGTGCTGTCCAACATTTGATGGGATGACGCATTGTCCTAGCCGAGTATTTGTGAAATTAATATTGGTAAAAACGTTCTTATCCGAGGAAGAAGTTTTCGATGTCCAGACAGAGACGCTTTCCTCTTGATAATGATTACTTTCATCAGAAACGAAACACGTCAATGACTTCGTGTTTTTACCTTTTAAATCATGATGGTTTTGTCCACGCCTGTTCGTTGTCATCAATTGGATGAGTCTATATTCGTTATTGGTGGAAGACCAATCAATATGCATATATTTTCAGCCACAACCAAATTCAATGAGCAACCATTTACAGTACGTGGAGGGTGTATTATCACTAAATCACCCGCAGAGTGGAGATTCCACCCAAGCAATAATTGCAAATTTGTTGCAAAGCATAACCAGCACCAGCAAAGTTTCAGACAATGGGTCTCCGGGTTAAACCCGGAGGTCCATTGGCTGAAACATTGCTTGTGTTTTTTGTCGAAATATACAAAATCTAAAAGTTATAGCTTGGGTTATAACTCCACTCCGCGGGTGCTTTAGTTACAATCCACTCTCCACGTACTGTACTTAAGGAATTTAGGTCGCATAACTATCTTGGTCCGGATAGACGGTCTTTCGGGTTCAGAGGGCTAAGATAAATGTGAAAAGAAACAATATGGAGAAAAGCGTCACGTGCATTTTTTTTTATTTGTAGTTTATGATAAACTCTAAGTGCACTTGCATTCTATACCACACAAAAGATATGCTGAAACTTCCAACAAAATATTTTATAATTTAAATATTTAATAATATCATTTTTAAAGACCATTTTTTATCTCGATTCTTATTCTGGTGCAATCCAACCTCTACACATACTATACTCACAGTTCGGTCTTTTTCTAGCGTAAATGGACTGAAACCTTATATATTTGATATTGTGTCAAAAAAGAAATGAGAGTAAAGTCCCTGTAATTTATGTCAATGAAACTGATGTAAACAACAACAGCCATCGTGATGCATGTTGAGAACTAAGGATGTTTTCAATATCGGCAATATCGGTCCGTCATGTTTTTTTGGAGTTTGTTTGTCCCAGAGACAACTATTTACAGCACTAATAAGACCTCACCTGGAATATGGTAACCTGATTTGGCATCCACTACAAAATAGACTGCATAGCAATCGAAAAGATTCAACGGCGAGCCACAAAAATGATCCCAGAATTGAAAAAACAAGCCTTACGGGGAGAGGCTGAAAGCTAGTGGACTACCAAGCCTTGCTTATAGAAGAGCCATAGGAGGAATGATAGAAACATATGGATATCTACATGGCATGTATAACATAAATCGAGAAGAGCTCCCAACCATGTCTAAAAATCCAACCATTTCTTCCATAAGGCAAAATTTCTTCTCTGTAAGAATTGTAAATAATTGGAATAATCTACCGGCAAGTACTGTGAATGCAGAGACAATAAACTCATTCAAAAATAAAATTGGCAAAAACTGGGCACACCACAAATATGGAACAGACCATGACATTTTCAATAATGCATGCTCACTAAATAAAAAGTTTTCAAAAACGTCGATTTATACATGTGAGGAACATTTAAAAAGCTTTTATTTAGCCTACAAGAACTGAAGAGTATGGTAAATGGTAGATACCCAGACAATCTGCTGCATAAACACAGAAATCTCAGTGTCATGAATGACTGACTCTGTAGACGATAATACGTGGGACCCGGGACTTTCGACAAGATAACGAGAGCGAAGTCCATTACCATTATGTGTCCAAACATACTCTGTTGAGCATATTATCTGACTTAAATCCAATTTACAATACAAACTTGTTGTAATACGAAAAACGGAAATACTTTTATCTCATCATAGAGAATAAAAAATGAAAATGAGAACAATTTTTGATCTGCAAGTTATCGCTCTGGACAACTCGTCGAAGACAATAGTGCGCTAGGCATGGATTGTTTTTGTAGAAACACGAGCTAAGAACTCAGCCACGTCAGGATGAATGCTCGTATTAAAATAATAACTGTGTATCATTAACAGGAATACACGGTCATTCTTTTAAGAATGCCGGGTCATTCTTAAAAGTAAAGCACAGTTATTGTTCCTAGTGGTTATTCTTTCGAGCAACAAGTTAGATGAAACAAGGGGAGTTGTAGTCAGAGTGTTTTAACTATTTTTGGGAACTTCAGTAATTGTTTTCAGACAACACTCTTCTTGAATGATACGATGCAACTTTGTGATCGCATTAGAAAACGAGTGGCAACTGTAGCTCATCGGGTTTTACTATACTGAATTAAAATATTCAGAAACATGTCCCCTTTATTGCAACTCGAATATTCTAAATGCAATTTGCGGATATACCTAGTCCACACTGTGTGCCAAATCAAGTATATTCAGAGCAAACCCCCTGGGTCACATTTGAATGTTACTGGGATTAAGTAGTTTTTAACACAATGGTACCATGTTCTGAGTTAGACACCCCCATAGCCAACATTATTGACTGAAATGGCTCATCATCATTTCTAGAAAAACCTGTTCGCAATGTCGACATGATAGGTTTTTGTTTACATCAGCTTAATTAATATGTTAATAACTTCCAACCCTTATTGTTTTGTAGTACAATGTATACCATGATTACCTATTCTACTATCTATAAAAACCATGACATACATTTTAGCTTCACACACCAACCGTGATGAACACGCCAGCAATGGGATTTCAATTGTTAAAATTTACCCCTACATAGGAACTCCTTCACGGGTTGACCTTTGGTGACCTCGCCTTGAATGCAGACTAGTCTGAATTTACCACTCGTCGCTGCGTGAAGAGTGAAATGAAACCGGCAATTATTTATTACGTTTTTAAATAAGTTTACCTCCTAAGATGCCAAAAATTAACAAACATACGGTGTCTTGTGGTTATAAAGCATCCACAACTCGAAATAGTATGTTATTATGTTATTAAAATGAAAAAGGGCCCCGTAATTTTCGCGCTTCGTATTCTATTTCGTTTCGGCAATAAAATTGCCAGCGGAAGTGGCGCCCACCGGTGCTCATGTAAACAAAAACAGATTCGCACGTGCGAATATTGATTTATTCAACATTTAAACTTTTATTAATCTGACGATCATGGTATAAATAAAATATACCCAAAGTTGCTTGATGTACCAAATGTTCACCTCTCGCGGTGAAGTGGTATTAACCGCGCGCCAAAGGCTCGCGGTTAAGACCACTTCACCACTCGTGGAGAACATTTGGTACACGAAGCTACTATGGGTACATTCTATATTTATCCAATGTTTAGGTCGTAGCTCAAAAACACAAAAAAGACAGAACTGTTGACATTGGATTTGCAGAGGTTGTGCGTCACAACAATGATAATAAGTACCGAGAATAAATATTATTTAAAAGTGAGTTTATTAAATGATTTAATTATTAAAAAAACTTTGCAGCTCTCGGTATGTGTTAATTATGGTATTTATAAGCCAAAGGAACAGAAAGGCATCATAAAAGAGAATTAACAGCCACTTTTTCCAGTGTGCCATTTGGTCTGCTTTTTCATATAGTTTATGTTGTCATTCCCCTTAACATATCTATATTATTGTCACGCTTCTACAAGATAAGACCATTGACGGCAGGTTACAGTTTTATAACCTTTTTGATTACCACAGCGGACAGAAAATTCCGATCGGATCAACATTGTATCGATCCGGTCGGAATAATCTTTCCTCTTTGCACCCCGCAGCACTCTAGAATTTGACCATCAAAAAGAAATGCGATACACTGAATATGAGTGGCTGCTTTTCTTTGTTTTCGTAAATCGATCTTGATTTCGGAGTATTCGCTTTAAGAAATCTCGACACACAGGTTATCGCGCCCCAAGTGCGATCTCATCGATAAAAATACCACTTGTGTGATCACAGTACGGTATGTTGTGGTTGTAGGGAGAAAGATCTTCCTTCGTCCAAATATCATGGTCATTCAGCGCGTTGGCTCGGTGGTGGACTGTTGGACTTCTACATGTATGCAAGAGGTCCCGAATTCGATCCCCGTCCTGAATTTTAAGTACACCTACCACAACATAAGGGCTCCATATTCTGTCGATGTATGTCATGATCCTAGGTAATAAAATAATGTAGTTTTTGTGGATTGTCTTTGTTACAAGTTATGGATGAGTGCCTGAAGATATTCTACAATAAATGATAACAAGGCAAAAACAGATGGAGAAATTTTGTTTGAAGACCAAACGTAATTTAACACTCTACAGATAAAACTAGAAGTCCAGTCATGAAATGCGCACAAATAGCACGTCGATCTGCGCGTTAATCTACACGTTATGACCATAGTATGGCTATCAAATTATGTACATATGCCTTGTGCACAAGCAATGTTTCAGCCAATGGACCTCCAGGTAACCCGGAGGTCCATTGCCAGAAACATTGCCTGTATTTGCTATGAGTAACCAGGAGAACCTGCCGTGCTTTGGATGTCATTCGATATGGCAATTATGCGCAATTCCTACGCGCAATTAAGCCTAGATAAGCGCACAGTTCGTGACAGGACTTTTAGTTTTAACTGAGCCATCTATGGAAGTGCCTGCTCGTGTTTTGCGGTTTTAGATGAAGGAGGACATTCTATGCAATGAATTGGTTGACAAGAAATTGTGTAGGTGCCATTTCCTCCTACTGCCCGGGAATGTATTGCAGGTATTTATGATAGATTCAAATGAAAATCGATGAAACGGTTTCTACAACATTTCCTGACTTTGTAAGAGTGCATGTCACTAAATCGAAACATACTCAGTGATTTTCCATGAATCATCAACAGAAAGTTTCAGAAGGTGATGCTTCATCGAACAACAGTAGTTGGTATATCCTATACCCCTAAAGTGGGAAACCTGTCTTACTATTTGAACGAAAATACTTGGGGGACGTGATACTTATTCTCCGTTCCTTATTAGACATTTGTTATCAACCAATCAAATCGGTTGATAATGCATGTCGAATAAGGTATTGGGAATAATACGTAACAGCTGTCACGTCCTCAAATACTAAATTAAGCATGAAATTTTATGTCCATTGCCGCGTTTCTGTCTAACGCTTTTATGGGATATGTGGTAAGAGATTAAACGCAGTGGAAGCCAGTGCTCTCCTGTAGTCATTATCTGTGTAATTATGGCCAGTTAATAGGTAATTGTGGTGAAAACAGTACATCGCACATGTTCTGGACACACACCCGTATTACGCATCTAGTCTGTCACCGAAATGACAGGATATGCCGAAATGTGGGTCTTTCAAGGGAACTTTAAAGCGAATATTAAATTAAGATAGATCTAAACGGCCAAGTTCAAGAGAAGCAATTAAACTGAGAATTAATGTTCTGGCTATCGAAATAAAAATCGGTGGATTTCTCAAAAGATTCATCCCAGTCTGAAGGTGTGTAAGGTTGTGGGTCGTTGCGAGTAGATGGGAATGTCCCATGCTGTAGATTAGAGGAGGTGCGGCATCAGTGCGAAAGTATAGGCACGTTGTGATGTAGGGGAGGCCACAGAGCTTATATTTAGAATAGGAGCAGTCGCGGGCCAAGTCGGTAGCCATATATGAGAATAGGATCAGAAACACGAAGTACGAGCTCGGGGAGCTATTTGCATTTAGGTAAACGGCGTTACATGTTTTAGAAGGCAAGCCATACGTATGCAGAATAGGCTTTGCCTGTATGAACAATTATTCTGAGATAAATGGAGCGGAGCGTTTAACCCATTGGTGGCGACTGCTGGAGTGAAAAGCGTCCAGTAAAGTGATAATAAGCTATGGCCGTGCGACGGCAGTGGCAGAGTGACATTCCGTCACTTGTTGGAGGGAATGCGATATAGTGAAGTGACGACACGTTAGTGGCCGTGCGACGGCAGTAATAAAGTGACATTCCGTCACTTGTTAGAGCAAAGGCGTACAATACGTTAGTGGCCGTGCGACGGCCGTGAAAGGATGAAGTGAAGAGGCGCCCAAAGAACAAACACTAGCGAGAAAGAGGTAAAACCAGCGACAGCAGAGTATGCGGGCCAGCAAGTGACTCAAAAACTCTGTGGGTAGGGATGACTGGCGTTTTGTTTTTCATATTCACTGGAATCCATGTAAGTCACAAATTACCATATTAATTTTATTTATATGCATATGTATTAAAATTGTAGTTTTCAGTGAACCCTTGTTGATTTATACTTTTCGAGGAAAAGTCACATTGACACCTTCAGGATAAGAACCACCCCCAACAAAGTAAAAAGGGCGGGTTCGTTACGGCGAGACATACGTTCACGCACGGGTTCGGGCAACACTCCTTGAGTTTTGGCTGAATACTCGGCATGAATCTATTTCCCCAGCAGCGACAAAGCCCGGTTTTTGACAGTTGCGATAATCTCTTAATCATAAGTAACACACATGTACGGAAAAAAGTTGTATGCACTTCCCCGATTTTTTACAAGGAACTGTCAGAAAGTATGACACCTTGAAAGAACTTGAAAGAGAATTTTAAATCAAGACAGATCTATAGTGGCCAGGCTCCAGAGAAGAAATTAAAATGCGAATTGATTCCTTTCGATTGAATAAGAGTTGGGAGGTTTCTCGAAAAATTCATTCCAGTCTAAAGGCGTGTAAGACTGTGGGTCGTAGGCAAGAAGCTGAGGATGTCCCATGTTATAGGTTACAGGTGGTGCCACATCGGTGCGAAAGTATAAGCACGTTGTAATGTAAAATGTAAGGGGTGGGGGGGGGGGCACAGAGCTCATAATTAGAGTAAGAACGGTCGCGGACCAAGTAGGTGGCCATATATAAGTGTAGAATCAGAAATAGGAAGTACGAGATCCGGGAACTCACGAATATTGGCATTCAGGGAGACGGAAATTCGGGAATAACCTGTTATAGAAGGCAAGTCATACGTAGACAGAATAGACGTAGCGGCTGTTAGAATTAAGACATCCAGTAAAGTGGAATAGTGGCCGTGAAACGGCATGATGGACTGATATTCCGTTATATGTTCAGAGACAACACACTGCGTCGAGAAGATCAAACACCAGCGACAAGGAAGAAGCAACCGGCGTTAACAGAGAATGCGGGCCGGCAAGATGACTCACAACTGCGTGGCTGGGGTGTGATTGACGTTTGTATTATATTCATTGGATTCCATGTAAGTTACCAGTTCTGTTTTTCTACATGTATTAAAATTGTTATTTTCAGTGAAGCCCTGTTGATTGTGCTTTTTGGTGAAAAGTAACTGAAACCTTCAGGATAAGAACCACCCCAACAAAAACGAAACGGGCGGGTTCGACACGGTGAGACATTCGTTCACGCACGGATTCAGGCGACACTCCTTTAGTCTACGCCGAGGACGCGGCGTGAATCTATTTCTCCAAGCAACAACCAATATAGCAACAAGAAAACTGGCATTCTTCCTATCTACTGGGTAACGCGGCCATTGCTAGGAAGTTATCAGTCTTAAAATTCTACCTTCAAAGAGGGAGTTTTAATTCTGTTGGGAACCAAAGGGGAAAAGTAATGACATCGCCAGCTCAAGTGACCATCAATTAGGGAAACCTTTCTCCATATACTTGTAGATTATTTTGCTCCCATCTCGGTTTTGCTTAACCCTAAAACGTCCAAGGACTTTTCTCTTTTTATTTCTTAACCCTTTACCTAACGTAACGGCCAAAAACGGTCAGCGCTATTCTCAAACATCGCCAATTAATTTTCATTATTTTTTCATTTTTGTCTCACAAACATAGGTTATGACCCCTCGTTGGAACGAGCTCGTCGAGCTCGTTCCATCGAGGGGCCATAACCTATGTTTTTGAGACAAAAAATGAAAAAAAATAGTTATTCAAGAATTATTTTTGCAAGTGTCGTCTGCTTTTCAGGTTAGGTAAAGAGTTAAACGTTTTCCGAAAATCAATACATGCATGCAAAGTGTGTCAGTCTGAAAAGCAAGAGCACCCAATGCAAGTTGTGTAGAAGCAGAGAGTAACGAACGTTTGATTTACCAAATTCACGCTCCCAAACCTCCAGTCAATTTCTGCGTGGAATTCGACGCTGTCATAGCCTGAAATTAATCTAGCATTTAGATAGGCGATCACTTATATTTAGATACACTCGTCTGGAATGTTTCAGTTGGCTGTGAGAGCGTTGTGTAGTTTTATGATTATGCCGCTTAGTTCCACTAATTGGAATAAAGATCTTAATGTTTTCAAAGTAAATTAAGTACATATTCATTGGAATATGTACAAATGACGCACGGAAGAATATCCGTACATCTTTTTGGGTGAAGGAATATCATATATATTTTATTATTCGCTAAACGATAGATTATCGAAGAAACTGTGGAAAGATAGAAATCGTATCCTCCACTGTGAAGATACAGAAATTTTCACTTTCACGGTATCATAAAAAAATGACGGCTTTCAAAGCATCACTTCAAGGTGAATACCAGTCAAATTATCACTGGAAATGATCCATTTGTTGTAAAAACGTATAATGAAAAGTAAATCTAGTGTTTTTGATTGGATACCGATCATTTCCAGCAATACTTCAACGCTTATTCACCTTGAATTGATGCTAGAAACCCGCGTGTACAAACATGGCCTGAAAGTCCGTCATATAAGTTTTTGATTTGGTACGTCCTTTCAAAGGACGTACAAAACCAAAAACTTATATGACGGACTTTCAGCCCATGTTTGGACTAGAAAGCCGCCAGCTGAATCAGATCGCAAGACGATATATCTGTTCTGAGTATCGATCAAATCACTTCCCTGTTTCAATGATTCAACGCGCTGTTTACTTTCATGCATCAATTTATGATTGAAACAAGTTGGCAGAGTGTAAGTGGAGTGTAAACACCTATCCGGACAGGGGTATCAATGATAATTTAATCCTACAACCCTAAAGCGGGCTCTAGGATTAAATTATCGCCGAACCACCCCACAAATACAAGGTAGACTCGTCCAGTTTGTTGTATACATTGTTAAACAATACTATTCAAGGCGTCAGTTTCAAAAGGGTTAAAATTGAGCAGTGAAGCCATTTTACGTTTTGCCCCCACTTGCGTGCTACACTGCTTTTAGCGAACTTCAATATTTATTTCACTAATAGAATGTCACAATCAGATGAAGTGTGTGCTTTTAAGCTTTAATTCAATTTATTCTCTACCACTTACGATAGTAATTACAGATTTAAGTGAATGGTGTCCGATTTGATTGGCACCTCATCGATAGAGGAGCATTTACTGGCGGTAAGTCGATGGCCGCATTCTTTGGTTAATTCGTATAAAATAGTTATAAGAGGTAATTGTGCGTGGCACTCGAAAGGGAGTGCATTGATCATTTTCCAGAGCTTCAGAATTGGACAAGTGTAAACAGAACATGCAGTTTTTCAAATGCATCGATCTCTGGCATTTATTTTATTTATAACCATAAATCAACTGAAAAACGTTACCTAGACGAACAACACTAAAAAAAAAAAATTCCTGAATGTCCCGACTGTAAAACTAGAGGAAGGGAGCCCACCCCTTCCCACTTGTTTTACAGTCGGGACATTTTCGTTTGGACTGGAGTCTTAAATATATATTAGTTGTTGTTAGTAATCGTGCACGCTAAAAACTAAAGTGTTAAAAACTACACTTGAAGTGCCGTATTTAACACTTACTAAGTGCTGAACTAGCACTTTGTTCAAGTGTAGATATCCCAGAACTTGACAGGTGTTGACAATAATACCACTTGACAAGTGTAATGTCGCGACACTTGAACGGAAACAACGCAGATGACGCGGATCAGGCTCGAACTCTCGAGCCTGATCCGCGTCATCTGTGTTGTGTCCTTTTAATTATGTACCCACCAAGCGCAAATCCAATTATGGACGATTTTGGAAGAACCACCAATGCTGGTCACATGGGAAGTGCCATCCATTCAAGTTTCAGATGTCTGACGATTGTAATGTCTAAGTGCTTAAAGCATTGCACTTTGAGTGTTAAAATCAAACCCTAAGAGTTAGAATGGGTTTAACACCTTGAAAGTGTCAGTTTTAACACTTTAGTGTTTAGTGTGTGTACTTTCTTACTTAGGGCCTTGTGAACCTCAAATGTCGGGTCGAATCGAATCAGGCAGCGGATTTCGAATCGAATCGAATCTTGAATCGAATCTCACCCTTTATCAAGTTGTGGGTATTACACCTTCTTACAGACGTAAATATTCTGCGAAGGCTTGATTGATGATGAAGTTGAAATGTTTTATGAGTCGGGACTTGAGTCTATACAGTTGGGAATATCAGGTTCACACCCCCACCCCAATCTTCAACTTGCATTGTTTTACCCAAAAACGAGCTTATTAACTCGTTCCAATAAGGGCCATAAGCTATTTTTTGAAACCGAAAATGTGAATGTCGATCGTTTTGAGTAGGGCTGTAACGTTAAGTAATAAGTTAAACGTCGGGTTGGATACCATCATTTCATGCCAGCATTGGACGAAATAGCAACAAGCATCATGGCGCATATATGCAGACTATTTTAGCAGCGAGCTGGTTGTCTTGTTTTTTCAGCCTCGCTCTATGCGAGGTCGCTGAATTGAATAAGACGCCCGGGCGTCTCGTTTGAGGTCACCTTATAAGCTCGACATAATAAGTCAGCCCAGATAATTATATGTCTGTCAAACTCAATATATATGAATTCAAGGTGGAAAAATATTAATGAGAACCTAAATTGGTTGGTCTGGTCTCGTCAACTCAACGGAAACCGACGATCCAGATCAACTGACTGTCGTTAATAATCGAACAAAACACGAGTGAGGTGAAGAAAAGTAATTTTGTATCCACGGCTATACCCCTCAAAACTATTGTAATTTCATATTGTAAGTGAAATGTTACGACTGTAATCTTTCACCAAAATTGTTACCTTTTCAAGAAAAAATGTTTCAAGGAATATACAATAACATAATTATTTTCACACCCGCCTTCTCTGAGAGATAACAGCAGACACATGTAAAATGTTGTTATGACGTGAGTTTTTATCGCTTGTCTGAATCAGTGACTGAAATGAATCAAAGTAAACAAAAGAGAAAAGTGGATGAAAATGTTTTTGAAAAAGCAATCAACGAAACTGGGCGAGTATTCAACCAGATAGAAGCAAGCCAGAAAATAAGCAGACTGACATCTGCAAAATGAGGTTCCCAGGGGGTAAATTTAGTGATGCTACCCTGCTGCGCAGGGTAGCATCACTAAATTTACCCTCTGTGAACCTCAATCTGAATCAGAGTCTCAAAACTAAACAGAATGAGGTTCTCAGAGGATAAATTGGTCAACTGTATGGGATAGCATCATTAAATTCCCCCTTAGGGACCTCATTCTGCAAATGTCAGACGGCTTATTTTCTGGCCTGGATCGAAGTCTTCCCACCATGAATACCTATACCGAGTTTCATCGAAATCAGATTATATTTGTTCATTGTTATTGAGTTCAGAGTGTCATTATCAGACAAACACGAAACACGAAACTTTCAACAATGAGGACGAAGCTACTACAGAAGTTGACAAAACTGATCTCCCCACAATGTGTCCCTTAACCAACATTTAACCCTTTACCCAACGTAACGCCAAAACTGGCCAGCGCTATTCTCAAAAGTCCCCAATTAATTTTCAATATATTTTCATTTTTAGCTCGTCGAGCTCGTTCCAATGAGGGGTCATAACCTATGTTTTTGAGTCAAAAAATGAAAAAAATTAGTTATTCAAGAATTTTGTTTGCAAGTGTCGTCTGCTTTTCATGTTAGGTAAAGGGTTAACAAAATTCGATTACATTTCTTCAAGTTATTGTGTTCACAAAGTCATTATCAGACAAACATCAAATTTGCAACAAGAAGTGATATAATAAATACCGAAAATGACGGAATTACGAGAATATACAATCAGAGGGAGATCTTCCCTCAATAAGCCTTTTTCGAAACTGCCATCTTGGATTTTAATCTATGCAAGGTCACGGGTCGCGGGGTGTAAACAAAGCGACCTCTATATTCGTCGTGTTGAATTCTGTGTCAGCCAAGTCAACTAGTTTTGTGAAATACCAAGTTTAATTTCGTAGAACCGAAGTCATAATTCGAAGTAACTGAAGGGGCAACCCAAGACGACTTTAAACGATGGGATATCACAGGTTTAAAGACTTTTTTACGGAGGCGAGGTCTTGTTCTTGGTGGCAACAGGGAAACACTCGTTGCACGGAATTTCTCTGCTTCGGAAACCCAGGGTCACAGAGTCAGTCATGACACAGCGTGCATTTAAACACCATTTCAGCCGAAAGGAACTCAATTCGAAATAATGAAAGTTCTCATAAAATATTGCCATTGCCATAAACAAAATGCAACCTTGGCTAAATGTTTTTGAATTCGCACTAATGAACCTAATGGGTTCCGAAGCACTTCTACCGCCCTCTTCTCTCATTGCTTACAACGTGTTTTTGTGAAATGTTTACACCTCGCGACCTGTGACCTTTCATAGATTAAAAGCCAAGATGCAGTTTCGAAAAATGGTTATGTATGCGTGTACCGGATTTTATCGAAATTCGATTATATTGGTTCAAGTTCTCGTGTTTACCAAATTTGCGAATGCACTCACGAAACCGATTTCTATATCACCCGCCAAACTTCGTTTGTTTGGAGAATAACAATGTCGATTTTCATTTTGCATAATACCTGATATAATGTGACAGTAACTTGAAGTAAAGAGTTCTCCATTAGAACGTTCACTATCGATCGAAAATCAGTTATGTTTCTCTTGTGCATATACCATCAGACGTTTAATATTTTGAAAAAAACGTCCGGAGACATTTCCTTCATGGTTCTGTGCTGTGAGAACGAAGCCGGATACAGAATTTCGAACGAATTGCCATTGACAGCGGTTAGGAGCCAATACTATAAAACTTTTATAGTTGTATTTTTCAGAATTGTGTTTTCTATTTATGGAAATAACCAATTGAAATGAACCATCAGCATTTTCAAAGATGTCGCAATGGTAAGGAGACGGCTTATACAAGCTAAAAGCTTGCTGCTGAATCCTTTCAACAAATCTCGTTCTTGACTCATTACCTTAATGCATACCATTGTATTGTGCACTCTGTATGACAATCATGTTGTAGTCTATTATATGTATGCATCATACTTTTTCATGAATAAATATTGTTTAAACTAAATACTAATGGTTCATTTCCATCATTTATATTCACTTGTAGAAAAATACAATTCGGGAAAATACAATTGTAAAAGTTTTATAGTATTGGTCGGTCGAAATTCTCTGTCCTCTATCCGACCAGAAATGTTAGGACATAAAGTCGCTGACGCTTTTTTCATTTGTTTTCCTTCATTCGGTCTTCATTTCGTAATAGATGTATTTCATTTGGGACATTTCGACCCACTCGTGATCTGAATGCAAAAGATGGCGTTGTTGCGATCCTAATACCGGATACAAGTATATACACATGTATATATGTATATACATGTATATTACGTGGAACCTGTACAATTCTCAGATTTAGGACTGGCGGAATAAAATAAAAAGAGGTGTGTGCGGTTTGGTAGTTGGGGCTGCGAGGCGTGCTTTGTGTAGAATATTTGTCTATTAAAGCCCTGTTAGCGTTTCTCAGTATAAAATAGTTGATATTGTTTAACGATCATCAAGAGAGGCTCTGAAATCGTCAGATAATCATGAATATAACTGTTAACTTTATCAATGTGCGCTTAGGGGTGACGTTAATGATTTCGAAACATCTATCTCGCGCTGATTTTGAAGTAAGTTCGTTCCCAGATTATTGAGGTTGTTTTTCGGAATTAATTGAAAAATATAACAGCTGTCCCAGATAATTTAATTATTACTAGTTTGATGCAACTTCAAATAAAAAAAAATAGCAGTAATAATAATGCAATGCAATAGTAACGTCTAGAATCCACCGCAGTTCTCTCTGCTGGGCTGGGAGCAGTTAACGTTTCAAACGTTAACGTGTTAAATTATTTTAACAACGTTAACAAAAATTTAACCAAGTTAATAACATTTAACTTTAAAGATTATAATTTTATAATATGTAGCATTGCGTCGTTATCTTGTGTTTACCTAAGCCGGATCGCGCTTGCCGATGATGTCGAATTTTGCGCCATTTTACGAAATTGAAAAACAAGAATAATTTAGATGTCCGTAGCCCTCACTCCTACCAACGTTGGCGAAGTTGACCCGCCGATATTTGACGATACAGCAATATCAGCTTCATCCGAATGCCTATTTTCCAAGTAAGGACTGGTATTCGAGCAACAGCGGATGTCTCTTTCTAAGGATATGGCCGCAGCGATTGTATTCTTAAAAGAAAACATCGCTGAATGTTAGAATTTACGATAACCTGAGAGAACTATCTTAACTACTCGTCCCCTGAGTTCCAATGTTTTCTATGTGCCAGTAGGCACATAGAACATTTGAAGTCAAGAGACGAATTTGCGTAAGTTCAATTATATTCAAATTCAAATCGATAAAAATGGCCGAAGTTATTAATATTTTGTTCATTTTAACATTTAACATCATTTAACTCGTTAACGCAGAATTATTTAACACATTAACGTGTTAAGGAGAATGTTAACTCCTCCCATCCCCGGCTCTCTGGCTAACATCATTACCCCGTATCACATTTGTTCACACCCTTTGTTCATTCTATGACATTCTCAACTCAAATCAACGGAGCATACTGCCTGTGCTCCCCAGACAGGCACACAATGCAAGCACCTCAACAGGCCCCTATTTTACACCTAGGTAGGTGGGGATTGCGTAGTAATGGTGGACATTCCCAACGTCCACAGCTGGCATGTGATGCAACGTGGCAGAATCACACTCTCAAACTTTGCCGATCACACACCAACCACTAACCAGAAGAGTGTCAAATGGATACGGGATTGGAATGTGTCCATGTCAATGGTTGACGGCACGTATAACATGAACGTGCCATTCGCCCTGACCTTTCCAATGCCCTGTACATAAATGTTTTCGAGACATCTTCTACAATATGTAATGTATCTTTATATATCTTACCTCCTACAAGTATCTGGGAATTTCATTGGTTCAAAGACGTCACATGCAGACTGCATATAAAACCATATACTGCCTGTCAACATCAATATACGCTGACAGTTATGGGTAATCTCCCCTTTGTTCATTGATTATTCAAAATGGCGGCAGCCGATAAACGCTTCAAGTTGAAAGATTGAGTGTTGGAAGCCCATATTTGGTCTGAAGTGCAGGTTAGGCAACTTAAAAGTCTTCATATTCTGTGGATGTGTGTCATGTTACCTTCGAAATGAAACTGTTTGGTATGTATGAATTTGCCTTGTTACAATTTAGGCACTCTCCCATAAATTGTAACAAGACAAAGACACGTGAACACATTGTGATAATTCTCTCATCTAATTTTGATGGCTGTTGTTATTCGGTCTGTGCATCGATGCAGCAGTCGGCAAGATATATTCGTTAAACAGTTTGTTGGTGGCCAAATATGCTATAGATGGTGTCAGTTAATTTCATATTGGACGAGAGCGAACCAATATGGAATTAACTGACACCATATATACCATATTAGGCCACCAACAAACTGTGTAACTAATAATATCATGTCTGATAATTTATCGGATGGAGAAAGATGGATTGGCATTTTTTATTTATTTATTTATTTATTTATTTATTTATTTATTTATTTATTTATTTATTTATTTATTTATTTATTACGATTTCAACATCCAAAGGATTTAAGGACAACTTCAGTGTTTTGTCGGAAGCCGGCGTAAAGGATAAAACAGCCGTGTGTTGGCAGGTAAATGTCACACGTTTCGACATATGCGGAGATTACAAGCAGAACTTGAGTTTGAAGTGCATTGAGTGGAGGCACTGACTTTTCATACACCCTAGTACAAATCGAAGGAGCCTCTCCCCGTCATGTGAGAAGGACAGGGTGAGTGTCTTCACCGGTGGTGGGTAATCCTACCTCTCGGTCTTAAGTTTGCAACTGTAAATGTGACCTATTCTGCAACACTTTCGACCTAAACCGCTAGAAGGAAATTGCAAGCTGAACTGGTATACCGTCTGCTCTTTGATGTCAATATACCCAAATATCAAGCAGCAAATATTTCCCAAAGTGCAGCTAGTAATTTAATCAACTGAATATTGTTTGACAGACTCATTGGTCAAATTCCTAGTTGCATTATGGGGAAAAAATCCCGCTCTAAAGTTTGATATTTCGACATCAGTGTGCAGGGGATAAAACAGGCAAAGAGTCTTTCCAAATTGTTTCACATGAATTAGCCGCATCCGTCCGCTTATCTTACAAATTAAGCACTTGAACAAAATATATTTTTAAAAAAAATTCAATAAAACCATATCAAGTGATCTCTCATTGGAACGAGCTCGTTGAGCTTGTTCCAATGAGGGATCACAACATGATATGGTTTTGTTGAAATATTTTTAAAAATTTGAAAAGCAAATAATTAATATAATAAATTTTTGAGATTATGTGTGTTGGGTAAATGGTTAACACAAAACCCTTTTGATTAACAAGAACACATCACCATTACATTAAACGTTCTGTCGAGACCAATATGCCAATGATGACAGATGGGCTTTAAAGAACAAACTCTGATTACTATTAGCCATCAACACTCGAATACCAAATGGGATTTTTAAGCCAAATTTTTCTGCTCGTCACATAAACAAAGGGTGAAAATGAGAAATACGTCACAGCTGTTTATCTGGATGAGCGATTTATACCATCTTCTCACTAACTAAAACATGTAAAAATTGAAATACATGTGTGGTCTTCTTTGCCTGCATCAAAGCAGGACGAATGCATTTGGTTTGAGATATCGGTTTGTGTTCTTTCGTGCAAACATTTTTCTGTGTGAATGTAGCTGCCACGATAACAACCACTTAGTCGGAAATGGAAAACGAGATCTAGAGAATCTTTAGGCGCTTTCAATATGATCTTTTGTTTATATTTACGAAGGACTGAAGAAAGAAATTTTTTAAACAAATGGGATTGAAAGAAGGGAATGTTAGATATTTCACTCATCAGAAATGTGTTTTTTCTCTAAGGCTATTATAACCGAGGAAAATATTTATCAAGCTAATTAGTACGAGACGCCCGCTTGTTGTGAATAATGGTATTCTGTGAAAATAACTAGTAAACACAGAGGCAGCGGAAGCTCGATAAAAGTGGAGGGGCTCAACTTTTCAAGGCTGCCATAGTTCGGCCCAGTAGGAGAAAAGTTGCAATCGTACACGCTAAAAACTAAAGTGTTAAAAACTACACTTGAAGTGCTGTATTTAACACTTACTAAGTGCTGAACTAGCACTTTGTTCAAGTGTTGATATCCCAAAACTTGACAGGTGTTACAATAATACCACTTGACAAGTGTAACGTCGCGACACTTAAAAGGAAACAACGCAGATGACGCGGATCAGGCTCGAACTCTCGAGCCTGATCCGCGTCATCTGCGTTGTGTCCTTTTAATTATGCACCCACCAAGCGCAAATCAAATTATGGACGATTCTGGAAGAACCACCAATGCTAGACACATGGGAAGTGCCATCCATTCAAGTTTCAGATGTCTGACGATTGTAATGTCTAAGTGCTTAAAGCATTGCACTTTGAGTGTTAAAATCAAACCCTAAGAGTTAGAATGGGTTTAACACCTTGAAAGTGTCTGTTTTAACACTTTAGTTTTTAGTTTAAACAATATTTTATTCAAGATGATGTTATATGTATACATTACATAGCAATACAATATATTATCAAAAAGAAGTTTTGCAAGCAGTAAACGGGATAACAATGACATTGATAATTAGAGTTATAGATGAACTAGGATTCGACAGGAAGCCTTAGGCTTATATGAGTCGTCCCCTACGTTTTATGGAACTTTTCGTAAAGATGATGGCAATGATAGCTAGTAACAGGTGAAACATGTATACCACAGCCCAGGGGTGTGAGCACTAGCGGGCCAATGAATCTGGTTGGGTCTCTGACATTGAACAAGAACACCACCAGGCCGCATCGTACTACGTGAGCATTCTAGATGCGTACGTACAGTCACCTGCAACTACATAATGGCTCAATTTCCTTTACATCAGCAAGTGCAGCTGGGGAGTGACGGCAGCTCTTCGGAGAAAAAAAAATTGAAAAAAACGATTTATACTAATTTCATGATTAGAATAAGTTGACCAACAAGCTCAGCCCCTTAGGCAGCGATATACGCGATTGTCTAAACTACACATACGGGAAATCAGAAGTGGTCTAACCGATAAAAAAATAGATGAATAAAAAGATGAAGTCAAAGAGTAAAAAGATACAAGAAGAAGAAGTAAAATAAGATTTCCGTTCCGCACATATGTGTGGAACAGATTTTCATTTTCTTCATGGTTTAGTGTTGCTGAAGATGGAGATTTCACAGAACAGGAGTGTAATAAATTTAGATTATCGCCAGCTAGAATTTGCCCTGAGTAAAAATAACGCAGAATCAAAACTGGCTGAACTCTTTGCTATTTCGATATCATAAATTTATCGTGAAATTGCAGTCTTTCACGCAGCTTTCAGCTGGCGTGCATCACTGTTCAAAGTTGTCTAACACTCATAGGGTACGCTCCTCGTTGTGAGATATATGATCGCCCTATGCTTCAGACGGCAGTATATGAGTGCCGTATGCTCCTACAATCAGACACAAGTTAATACTTGGTCTAATAAATATAAATAAAAAAATACAAGTCAATTGACTTTTACCTCCGCGCGTGTTAACCCTATACAAATTGATAGTATCTTCCATGTCAATTCAACCGCATCAGATATAAGAACCCATAGTTATTACATGCGGGTAGACCAATTAATATTTTCAACGTGCAGCCTTCGGTCTGCACGTTGAAAATATTGATTGGCCTATCCCCACAAATTCACTGAGACTCTTTATTTATGAAGTTACGACATATCATAGTCCCGAACCGAAAAAAAGCCTTTTTACGTTTCAAAGGGTTAACTGGATACCTTATGAAGAAGTTAAAACTACAATTTGTGTCAAGTAAGGGTACATGGAAGTTGAAATTCATCTAATAGAATCGGACTGTCACATCTATGAGCCCTCACAAATTGTATATTCATTATATTGGGGAACGAATTACTTCGAAAAATCACTTGTCGTTTAAAAATACAAAAGGATGCGTGAGAGAAGGAGAGCGAGAGAGAGAGAGAGAGAGAGAGAGATGTACCACGGAAGTAAATAGGTTCCCACAAGAAGTTTAGATAAAGTCATGACCGCAAAGGTTCATAAAGGGCAGAAATAGTCAGGTCGGTTGATAACCAGTTATGATGCATGTGCGGCAAAGAGCCGTGTTGAAGTATCGAGAGTTGGGAGAGCTCCAAATATACTTGACAAATTATTTTTCAAAGGTAGAAGAGCCAAACGAATTCGCGTTTTGGTGATGTGTTCGCATGAACATTCAACCTTCAAAGGCGTGCTGATGGAAAAAGATTTAACGTCATTGATGAGTGAAGATGAACTTTTATTGTGATGTGAACGGAGACGAGAGCGGCATTAACTCCACGAGAAGAGAGTCAGTGTTTGAAGGTTAGTCGTGAAGATGACTGACTGTGTGAGTGTAAACAATACTAAACATGATTTGTCCCAACTGATGGCTCAAGTACCGACTGGCTAATATTCCTACTACGTCACCAAGGAAAGCCTTCCTCATCATGCCTTTATGATATAGTTGGAATGTTATTCAGTGGGGGTAATTTTGTTTATAAAAACTCAAGACTTCTTGGACATTTATCGGTGAACAAATAAAAAGTAGTAGTCTTAACGCAACTTCTTTTGCAATTAACAAGTACGTATCAGTGCTCCCAGTTGGTAATACAGGACCCCCAAACACCCTGAATCGGGTACTACAGACCTCCTTTTGTATGACCGACTGTATGTGTCCAAGTATCAAATCTGGTCTTTTATTATATGCTAGTAATGAATTATCGCAAATTATCTTAAAGATATTTCTCGATGCCCATCTACTCGATGGATATCGATAAATATCCCTGAGTAGCTTCCCAAATTACGTCACACTTCGTCGCATGACATCGCCTTCAACGTCGCCTTGAAGGAACGATTAGCAGATCTTTGTTATTGCTTTGAAACTGTTTGCAGTGAATTGGGCTGAATATTGCACAGTAAAATGTCACTAAGCATATAATAAAAAGAAAATCTACGCTATTTTAGTGAATATCTTTTTTATTTTAATAATATTTTATTCCTTTTATGAGAAAAAGGTTTGGCGAACAGGCTAGGCCTATCCTAACGCCTTACCTATACATAACAGTGCTTTACAATTTTTTAGTGCTGGTGCAGCTGTGCAAACGTGACAGTAACACAATCTTACATATAAAGAGAAATCACCTTAACTAAAAAAATAAGTGAATTAATTAATTAAAAATAATTAAGTAAATAAATAAATATCCGCAGTAATACTTTGTTGTATCATAATATAGTGCGAATCTCGAACGATGATAGTGATGAAGGTCCCTTTTGCCGGTAGGATCCTGGAGAGAAGAAAAATACAGGACTCCTAAAATTTGTGGGTTTTTTGTTTTGTTTTTGTCCAGTGATTGACTATTTAAGACTGGGAGAGGATTTCCATATCTCAAAACGTGAAAGGGGGAAGGCCTTGAAGAAGGGACACGTAAGGATAAATTAACGGCTAGTGTTATAAATCGAATCTTGAAGTGTTTTTAATATATTCCTGCACCGTTTTAAACACATGCTCATTATGGGAGTGTGACTCATGCGGATCCCCGTGGAGTATAGATTGAAGAATAACATCATCAGTACCCAAACTGTCTAACATGGATTGACGTTCAGCTGAATAAAGAGAACATGCGAGTAAGAAGTATCCCGAGTCCTCGTACCGATACCCACAATGGCAGGCAGGGTCATCACTTATGAATCTGTCAAATTTGTGTCAATTTAGATCACTGCACCCCATTCGAAGTTTACAAGGGAGTATTTCTTATCTTCTGTTTCGAACATAATAGTAGCTAGGTGCATTGTAATCATTTAGCGCTGTTTTTTTTTTTTTTAAATATTTCCACACTCTCAGCATTTCTAGTACTTTTGTCTAATCTATTCCAAAACTTCACAGTCGATGGCAGAAATGACTTAGCAAACCTTACATTTTATTTCGCGAAGTAGATTGGAGGATCTTAACCTCTAGCTCTCGGCTTTCTATCCAAACACTATTTTTCTCTTGTCTAATTATGAATTTAATCAATTATATCTTGTTTGACAGAGCTCAGTGAGCTCTGTCAAACAAGGTATATATGGTTAAATATCAAACTGCATTATGGAAAATATTTGCTGCTGAAACTTTGCCATTTTGACATCAGAGTGCAGAGGGTTAATGGATACCGGCTTATATCAGATATATGGCGAGGGACACGTAATCGAATATAATTTGGTGCTTCTGTGAACACAAGTTTGTACAATGTAATAAGTTTATGCCGTTCCCGTCGTCCCATTTTAGTGAATACCGGGAATTATCTCAAGAGTGAGGACCTGAAAGTTTTATTTTTCACGAGCGCTTGCGCTAGTCAACAATAATATTTTCAGGTCCACACGAAAAACTGTACGAAGAGACGACAGGGCGATATTATGAACTGATGAATCCATAACTTCCCAAAGAGAGCTTTCTGTAAACTCGGGTTGTGAGAGCGAGTAATGATCTATCGTTTCTTTATATACATTTAATTAGATTGTTTTGGGGTTTTTTTTTTGGAGAACCACTGTCGATAGACTTTTAACACTTAAAGTCATTCAGGAGACGGACCAGTCCCAATCAAACGCGAACGATTGGGATAAAGTTGTGAGCAGGGGCATGCCCCCCCCCCCCCCCCACCCCAACAAAAAAAAAATTCTGGAGCTATTCGTTCGCACGCATGGCAGCGGTTGGTCAGGTTGGGCCCAGTAGCAGTAGGGCAATCAGCTGCCCCACGAACAGGGGTTTCAATTTTAAGATGTACGAAATTACTAGGAATATTGTCATGCGAGAGTGTATTGTCGGGTGCTCTGCAATCAACGTCCAAGCAGTGTTGTCTCCCTTAGCTTCAATGGATTCATCAGACCAGCGAGGCGAGGGAAGACTGCACGACTTGTTGGAGTTTTCCCTGCAATCAGGGCTCATGATGACGTACAGAAACAGCTCGTCTAGTCATATTATAGAAATTAGGCGCGTAAATGCCAGGCTAATTGTGCAGATTTTGGAAGGGAGTAAGCAGGGCAATTTGCACTATCTGCAGAGCTGCATATACCCACTCCCCCCCCCCCCCCAATGTTATGGACCAGTCACGCCCCTGCTTGTGAGATATATGATCGCATCAGGCTTCATACGGCAGTAAATGAGTGCCATACGGCAGTAAATGAGTGCCGTATGCGTCTCCAATCTGTTACAAGTTAACTTTATAATTGGTTTAATGAGTTAAAATACAAACTGGACTCCAATATGAAACCAACATCATAATGTTTGAAGAGAATCAGTTTCTGCGATCGATTGTGCAATGTTTAGAGAAACACATGTGTTGCCACTCTTGCATGCAATGAACACACGTTTGACTTGCCAGAAGCCCATAAACTACCTTGAATTAACTCATCAACGAAAGACTCAAGGGTGTCATTTATAAATCACTTGTACTGTATGGTATCTGTGTAATTTACAACTTATTATTGGCAACTGTGGTAGCTTTTGACGTTAACTTTCTACTCAGCTCTTTTGTTACAAGACCAATTCGTCTCAGATCTTCTCAGCGTGCGTACAGAATGGATCGCATATTTGCCACTTCCAGTGCAACGAAAACTCGTTGTGGGCAGTACTGGAGGACTTAAATACTATTTTTGTTATATTTCTCCAGAGGGGTGACTGAAGGGTGGGTGGATGGAATGGTGTGTGATGGGGGAACTTGTGAAATCTTAAGAGTTACACATATTGCTTGCCTCTGATATATACAAGCCTAATTTCCCGGCCATTTGGGTGATAAGAATGTGCTAAACTCAGTAATCGCGATGCTGTTTTTTTATCTTATCAATGGAGGGTGAACCGGGAAAGTTTGAAAATAATAGGATATCAATTAGTTGACCTCGTTAATGTCCGTATTAAATACCCGACGAACGAAAAGGAAGGTGTCGCGCAACAAAAGTCAGCAGAGAGATGGGGAGAGAGAGCAAGAATATATATTGATACTGTCTGGAACAACTGTACCGAAAACCGAAACGGGATCCATGGAACTGGAAAAGATCCAGCTTGAAGCAGCCGGAATAGTCACTGAGGTAACTAGAAGTTGTCACAAACAGAGGCGGTGGAGCCAGGGGTGCACAGGGGGGACAATGCCCCTCCACTGTGTTCCACAGATATGTTTCGCAGTTACACAAATTTGGTATGTGCTTTTATTGGGTCATAAGTACTTGGCTCGTGTAAAAAAAAATTCCCGCGTCCCCGTGCGAACCCCAGGAGTTAAAAATAGAAATATTTTCAAACGCCCATATTTCCCAAACCACACGGAGCAGATAACTGTTATTTGGTACGAGGTATCCTTGGGACCAGTAGAATTGAATGGTAAACAAATGCCATCGGTTATGTTAGGGTGTCCTGTTGGGGTTGGGGGGGGGGGGTCGAAAAAATGCTGAGTCAGCACATATGCAAAAATTAAAAAACATCATTTCTCCAGAACCAATGATCATAATCATTTGATATTTGGTATACAGCATCCGGGGGGGGGGGGGGGGGGGTCTGATACAAATTGTTAAACCGAAGCCCATTGGTTCATATTCGGGCTCAATACAAGAGCCCAAATTTTTATATTAGAGCAATATGGGGAATATTCTTTAAAAATCATCTTCTTCAGAACCACCAGTCAGAATCTTTCAATCTTTAGTGTACATCATTGTTATGAGGGTCAGATTTATGATTATTCAATCCAAGTCCCTAGGTTAATATTTTGGCTTCCTATGGAAGCCCAAATTATAACTTAGTGCAAAATGGGGGATAATTTTTAAAAATCTTCTTCTTCAGATCTACCAATCAGAATGCTTTCATATTTGGTACACAGCATCTCTAGGAGGGTCAGATGTAAATTTGTTCAAATTGGGTCCATAGGTTAATATTTGGGCACGCTATGGTAGCCCAAATTTTAACTTAGTGCAATATGAGGAAATTTCTTTAAAATTTTTCTTCTTCAGATCCACCAGTCAGAATGTTTTCATATTTGGTATACAACATCGATAGGGGGTCACATTCAACTTTGTTCAAATCGAATGCCTGGGTTAATATTTGGGCTCCCTATGGGAGCCGGAAGTGGCTATGTAGCTGAAGAATTAGAAATTTTGTATTCAGCACCCTGTAGAGGTGTGTAACTAAGATTAACCCACATAGGTTGTATCGAAGGGCTTCATAGGGGAGGTCCACTTTTTACATTATGATCAACTGAAGAAAAGGCATGATGCTTGGACAATTTTAGTCACTCATGGGGAGGCTCAGGGATTGACAATGTATCCTATGGAGATGGATTGCTTAATGTAAATGCATTCTTGGACTCTGTTTATATCGTGTCCTGTTCAAGGTGGGCGCTTCAGGCCCCGTGGGGCCTCCTGTTTAATTACTGTTAACTTCTCTTACACTTACTTTACGACATTGAGCAATCATCATAATAATTTTATAAATAAAATACCGTTTAAACGGGAGAGAGAGAGAGCGAGAGAGAGACAGAGAGAGAGAGAGAGTAATGTGGTTGAAAAAGCGCACTGAGAATTTCGGCTGGATCACGAGGAAATTCTCTGTCCGCTTTCCCCGCCGCAACGCTGTGGAATCTCTCCCATCGAAAACAAAATCATTGAATCTGGACGATATTTGTTTTTGTTTTTGTTTTGTTTTTTTTTTGGGGGGGGGTGTGGGGGGCGGGGGGGGGGGTTGTTTTTTTCACGATGCGGTCTTAATTTCCCAGTATTTTATTTAGAAAATCTCGACCCACTGGAGAAAGTGTGTCATGATAGAATCGCCTTTGTCATTACGTGCTGTCCTTTCTCATTAATATATTAGATTACATTCTTCATGTACATGCAGCCCTTACTAGATTTGAAGAAACATATTTTGAAAATGGTTAACCCTCTACACACTGATGTAAAAATATCAAATTTCCAAGTTGTCAGTTTTCATCATATTGCAGCTGGAAATCTGAACAAATCATTTTGGCTCTAGCAAACAAGATTGAATTCTTTAAATTCCTGGTTGAATTATGAGAAAATTGGCTTCCTGGAATCTTGATATTTTCACATGAGTGTTGCGAGGGTTGATTGATGTTTGAACAGATTTTCAACATAATCTCAACATAATTGTCAAGAAACGATAATTTGCCACAAAGAAACTCTCTTGAAAACTCCTAGTTCTTTGACTGCAATTCACATCATTTATTCGGTAATGGAGAAAACGATACATTTTCAAACTATACATTTACAGTTTAAAGTAATTTGCCATTAAATGTTTTGGTTGGAAAAATGTTGATGGACATTTTGTCCATGTAAATTTTATCCATGTGGATAATATCCTTGGACATTATGTAGATGGGCATTTTGTTTGGATACCATAAAAGTAAAATGATGTCTCGCGAAAAAAACACGCATGCGCTTCTGGTGGACCATTTTAGATGATTGTAGCTTTTTTATTTATTAACGATTATTTTTTAGATTAGATATGGATTCTAATGACTAAATGCTAGAGACAAGTACATGTATTATCTGCTCATTGAGCTTGTATAGATAGAGGATATGTAGTGTTTTTGAGTGGATACCGAAAATAACCATTTATCTCTGTCACAAGTGAGATAATTTTCGGTATCCACTTAAACACACTAGATTTTCTTTTTATTATACGCTTTTTATAAGAATCTGATAATTCCACTCATTTCAACCTTGAATTGATGCATGAAAGTAAACGGCGGGTTGAATCATTGATTTGATCGATATTCGGAAACAGTGTCTTGCGATCTGATTCAGCTGGCGGGTTTCTATTCCAAACATGGACTGAATGTCCGTAAATATAAGTTTTTGGTTTGGTACGTCCTTTGAAAGGACGTACCAAACCAAAACTTTTATTATGGACTTTCAGGCCATATTTGGACTAGCGGGTTTCATGCATCAATCCAGGATGAATACGTGTTGAATTATTGCTGGAAAAGATCGGCATCCACTCAAACACACTAGATCTTCTTACCATTATACGTTTCGAGAACAACTTGATCATTTCCAGTGATAATTTAGCTCATATTCACCTTGAAGTGATATTTTGAAAGCCGCCATTTTGATTAAAACAGTGAAAGTGAAAATTTCTATATCTTCACAGTGGAAGATACGATTTCTATCTTTCCGCATTTTTTTCGATAATCTATCGTTCAGCGTGTAATAAAATTGTTTATCGAGACTCTACTAGTTTTTGGAGACGTACACGTTCCCCCAAAACGAGTCTCGTCGACGAATCTCCGCTTACGACTCTCAATCTTAGTTTGCCTTTAATTTTCTGTACAGCTCTCATAATTCTACTCTTTACTCCACCTATTCCTTACTTATTGCCACCATTTATTCCCCACCATAAAAAACTCAGCTTCAAACTACTCCATTATGCCTAGTAACGTTAATTTTCCAGATTGCGTTTGATGAATAACGGTGGACGATTTCAACGGAAACAAATTGGTTACGTCAAGGGGAGGGGGGCAACTCCAGCTTGATTCAAATCAGCCGAGATTGGCGTCATATCAATCGAGTTTGATGTTATAACTGCCGAGCTTGATAATGGACAATTCTGGAAATGAAAATCGTATCTAATAAATAAATAGAGAGTAATCGCTTGACTGGACTGGTTACTTGAAATAATTCATGAGAGGTGAGGGACGTTGTACAAACACGAGTGCGCGAATGCGCACGAGTGTTTTACAATATAGTCCCTCGCCTCGAATGAATTATTTCACGTAACCAGTCCAGTCAAGCGGTTACTCTGTTTATTACTTTTCATTATTAACGATAATTATATTATTTAATCCTTTACCTAACGTAACGGCCAAAAGCGGCCAGCGCTATTCTCAAAACTCGCCAATTAATTTTCATTATTTTTTCATTTTTTGTCTCTAAAACATAGGTTATGACTCCTCATTGGAACGAGCTCGTTCCAATGAGGGGTCATAACCTATGTTTTGAGACAAAAAATTAAAATAATAGTTATTCAAGATTTTTTTATGCAAGTGTCGTCTGCTTTTCATGTTAGGTAAAGGGTTAAAAAAAGCAAAAAATGCCAATGAAGTCCCCATTACACCCACGGCAAAGCGTCTTCGTTTGCGCGCACGGATACATGTCACAATTGTTGATTGCATAATTCATTTGTGAAATTATCGGTTATAATCAAACCCGGAAATCCCAGTAAATCACACGTTGGAAAGTAATAAATATGTATATCGCACACATGTTGTCTACACTAATCTTACAGGTTTACTGATTAGAGGTTGAAAAGAGGTTGAAAAGAACTTTGTCAGAGCAACTGAAACAGGTGTTTGGTTGACAAATGTTTTTCTTCATTTACGTGCTCGGGTAAAACAATACAATCGCCGTTGATGGGCCGTAATCTACGCGTGGGCAGTGATGCGTTTACCAGGTAATAAAAGTCATTATCTGCAAAATTTTAATTCATGACGCACCAGGTTGTACCCGGTGCTTCATAAATTAAAGTTTTGATAATTATTCGTATATTTAGTGTTTGGAATCCAATATTATTACGGTCGTGGAAATATTGCCCACTTGTGAAAAGTGACCAGTCCACAGTGGCTGTACCGTAATAGGTTTAACACTGAAGACGTTTATACCCAAAGAAGCCATGACGTCACTAATGCAATAACATTACCCAAAGGTGTTTGATGTCCGTCAGAAAAATGGTTGGTCGCACTAACGACATTTTCTTTGAAAGACGTTGTGATGAAAAAAGGTTTTTTTTTTGCTTTCTGTCTTGTTTTGTTGTTTTTTGTTGTTTGGTTTTTGGGTTGTTTTGTTTTGTTTTTTGTTTTTTTTTTGGGGGGGGGGGGTCTGGGGAGGGGTTGTATTGTAGGGGGTTGATTTGGGCGTTTTTCATTCAGATTAAGATTTTTTTATACACAATACATAATGAACATGTGAACACAGAAAACAAAACGTTTTTGTGCACATTTGTTCACAAGCAGTAAAGGCATGTATATAGCACGGTACTGCATCTGTGATCAAAGTATAACCCTTTACCCAACGAATCGGCCGCATCCGCCCGCGTAATATGCAAATTCAACAGCTGAAAAAATATTATTTTTCAAAAGATTTCAAAAAAACCATATCATGTGACCCCTCTTTGGAACGAGCTCGCCGAGATCATTCCTTTTCCACATGATATGGTTTTGTTGAATTTTTTGAAAAATTTTAAAAAATGATATTTAAAATAATAAATTTGGATATCGTCTGCGTTGGGTAAAGCGTTAACTTCGTTTCGACGGTCAACAATCTGAGAACACTGTCAGAAAATAACTCTCGTCCCACCATGTCGGAATACTTTGACATCCCAGCCCTAGCTCAGGTCAAATGATAATTTCAGTAGGTGCATGGTTGGCAATACAAAATATCACTGTTGGGGGTCTAAACGGTAAGCTTATATCCATGTTTGTGCCTCTAGCACCTTTCAACACTCTCGCCATGTTGGACGGTAGAGTCTTGGTGAAATGGGCCAATCCATTCTGCATTTGCAGAGAGTAGCAGTAACAATTTAATCCAGAAATTCTGAAGATCTGCAGGATTAATTTATAACAGATCCTCACTACCGATTCAGAATTCACTGTGTCATCTGCTCGTCCTCCATGAAGTAGAGACTGAACCCGCCACCACGAGCCGCCGTCGCCAGCCGCAAACACTCCAAAACATAGCCAGCCGTTAATTACTTCCAGTCAGCTGCCATTACATTTGTCAGCCGTGAAAATATTCAACCGGCTAGCCATGAGAATATTTTAGGTTTGAATATATTTAACTGAACGAGAGTCTTTTTTGTGCACAACTTATTTTAGAAAGCCACAGAGCGTGGACTCCGGGGGCGCCGCGAAGACTATCCGATTTGTCCCGACTGTGATGTGATTTGTGAGGTAGTCAAACTGCATCATGAAGGTATGCCTTCGACGAAGGCATGTGACGGCATGCCTCTATGACGCAGTTGGAAAATTTGTCAGTCGGGTTCATGGTTCAAAACTAAGAGTTCTTGGAAATTTGTTCGCATGGGTTTCACAACCTCTTACTTAATTTGCCCACACCCTATTTTCAAATAAGGCACTCTAAACCCCAACAGCCCGAAACGGGCAGTACAGAAATTCCTTTGTGTGACTGTATGTGTGGCAGAAGTCCATGAATCAAATCTACACTAGCAAGAAACCGGCGAATAGCAATAGATAATTCGTCCCCTGAGTTCCAATGTGTTCTATGTGCCTACTGGCACATAGAACACATTGGAACTCAGGGGACGAATTGTTATCTCAGCCTCCTATCTTGTGCATACCGATTTGAAAGAGTTAAAACTATTTTGTTTGCACCATTCGTGCGAAATGTTATTGTTGTCAATTCAAATAACAGATTTGGTTTCTCAAGAATAAATGCTTTAAGACATAAAATACCAGAATTATTTTGATACTCGTTAATGGCGAGCAAAAAATAACGAATGCGTGCAGAATGCTGCCATGAAGCAAGTGAAGTACAAAAGTTATTTTTATTACCAATTCCTCATCAGCAAATGATGAAATGAATCAGACTTATTAAAGTCCGCTTAACATTTAACTTAATCTGTGAGAATTTGGCAGTAACTTGGAGAGAGAAAATATTCCACTAACTGTTTCATTATCGATTGTAAATTATTTGTTTTTCTGTAGAGCAGATATCATCCGTATTGTGCGCTCAGAGAGAAAGGGCCAATCATTTCTATCATCGGATATACAGGTTTTAATTTTATCACACGTCTATTACTTTTCCTCCAGTTTCACATTTACAAATCCATACGGAACAAGTGTTCCATACGGAATTCCGTTGATGCACTATTTTCTCCACCCGACGTCACGTATCCACCAAAATAACTTAACTCCGCCCATTTTCGTAGTCAGCCAATCGAAACGTCGTATTCTGACCTAGATCAATTCGGAAGCTATGGTGACAGCCGGTAAATCGAAAGTCCACTGGAAAATGTTTTTGTTCAAATCCGCCAAAATTAACGAAATTAGACTTATTCTACAAATAGAAAGTGATTTTATTACACTTTATGACTTTGAGGCGTATATCTCTCAGAAAACGTCAGCTGTTTTCTTAAAAATACGAATAAATAACCTCTTTCCACACAATTTTCGTTTATATATTTTTCTGTTTACGTATCGGTCTGTCACACGTGTTTGTCAGAGTTTTGTTTTGTTTTTATTTCAAGCACGCGTCATGACTGTCAAATAAAACAAATAAGATCGAATTTTTAAATTATTGCATTTTATGTCATAGGGGCGTGTAATAAGCACAGAACGCCTCGAGGTGTGAATGTGTTCGTCAATACAGCACTCATGCCATCTCGCAAGGAGAGAACTTGAGGCTTCGCCTCCCGTTCTCTCTTTTAGTGCTGGCACTCGAGTCGTATTGACGAACGCATTCACACGTCGTGGCGGTCTGTGTGTATACATAATCTATGAACACTCCTTATTTGAGGAGTACATGGTGTCGAACGTATGTCACAAAAAAGTCGACGTAAAAAATTAGAAAACTAACTGTATTTTCAATCTTCACATTGGTACACACACCTGATTTCTGTATACCTTAGTTTCTTATCTTCATGAGTACTATCTATTATGCTGACGTGATGTTTTAGTTCATGCTCCCCACCCTCAGTTTGGCGGTGTTCTCTCTGCATTGTCTGAAGAAGAGTGATGAGATCATGAAAGCCCAAGCTCATTTACACATATTGGGGGTTACAGTGGCTTATCACCTCACCTCATCCATTCGAAAACACAAGATATTCTCTCAAGCAGACGTCAAGTATCAACTTTCTCGCTTTCTGTTTCAAATAGTATATGTGATCTCCATGACCGATATAGATATAGTACACACATCGTGTCTTGATACTTAACAGTACAGCCGTCGTGGACTGTTAGTAATCCACGCGTGGGCAGTGATGCCCACGCATGCGTTTACCAGGCAATGAAAATAATCATCAGCAAAATTTTAATTAATGAAGCATCGGGTTGGCCCGGTGCTTCATTTATTAAATTTTTGATGATTACTTCTATAATTAGTTTTAGAATCTAATATTACTGCGTCCATAGAAATATTGCCTAAGCGTAGAAAATTGACAAGTCCAGGGCAGTCATACTGTACGACCCAATGGGTAAACATTCTCCTATACTAAAACTTAATAGTCCAGTTGATATCTGAGGACTCAAAGCAGAAAACCTCAGTTAATAAACTGCTATACTTGGTGACCCATAAAGTGCTTATTAGCGTATTGTTTGTGTGTCTATTAGGCTCGAGAGAGTGGGTAATTGCGTAAGTCCACTAACTGAAGGCCTCATATCTCATCACGTTGAGTTTACAGTGTGCGCTTTTATTAAACCTTTACCCAACGCAGACGATATCAAACTTTATTATTTTTAAATATCATTTTTATATTGTTTCAAAAATTTCTACAATACCATATCATGTGACCTCTCATTGGAACGAGCTCGTTCCAATGAGGGGTTACATGATATGGTTTTGTTAAAAATTTGTTGAAAAATAATATTTTTCAACTGCTGAATTTGCATATTACGCAGGCGGATGTTGGCGATTCGGTAGGTAAAGGGTTAATCGCATCTTATCTTAATAAAAGAGAATTATAATACATGTGGCTATTCTTATCTCAACTAAAAAAAGATAATGAATGTTTCACTGGAATCGGACGAGGATATACCCCTTATCCTTATAGATTGCTAAACTGTTACACTCACCCACCCGCCCAATCGCCACACGAATTATATTTTATTTAGCTCTGTAATACTTCTTATTTACACATCTCAGCACGTAACACTTTTAATAATTCATAATATCCCAAATACCCACATTGTACTGTTTCCTCCAATGCTACACACTAAAAACTAAAGTGTTAAAACTGACACTTTCAAGGTGTCAAGCCCATTCTAACTCTTAGGGTTTGATTTTAACACTCAAAGTGCAATGCTTTAAGAACTTAGACATTACAGTCGTCAGACATCTGAAACTTGAATGAATGGCACTTCCCATGTGTCTTGCATTGGTGGTTCTTCCAGAATCGTCCATAATTTGATTTGCGCTTGGTGAGTACATAATTAAAAGGACACAACGCAGATGACGCGGATCAGGCTCGAGAGTTCGAGCCTGATCCGCGTCATCTTCGTTGTTTCCTTTTAAGTGTCGCGACATTACACTTGTCAAGTGGTATTATTGTAACACCTGTCAAGTTCTGGGATATGTACACTTGAACAAAGTGCTAATTCAGCACTTATTAAGTGTTAAATACAGCACTTCAAGTGTAGTTTTTAACACTTTACTTTTTAGCGTGTAACTGCTTGTTCCCCCATTCTTAGTTAATGGTAGTAATAAACGATTCACCAAACTCCGGTTTACCACTCGAGCCGAACTCAAAATTATGAAACTGTCACGCTGTATTTAAACGTGTGTGGCTGATTTATTTAGTTATTGAGGTTTAACGACACTCTCGACAGCAGGGTCATCTCGTGTCGGAGAGTTTTACCGGCGGAGGAAGCCGGAGAGAACCACCAAACAACGGCGAGCAACTGTCAGACTCTCCAATATACTAACTCCACAAAAGCAGGGTTAGCATTGATTGAAGACAAGTGCACCATCGACGTGCGGTACTCCTTAGTACACAGCGCCACCGTGCCCCAAAATAGACAGTCGGGATGAAGTGTCTTGCTCAAGGACACAACGCAGTTATCCATGGCGGGGATCGAACCGTGGACCTTTCTGTGTGAAGTCTAAGCAATAGAACACATATAGAATATACACATAGTAGCTTGGTGTACCGAATGTTCACCACGAGTGGTGAAGTGGTGTTAACCGCGAGCCTTTGACAAGCTACTTTGGGTATACTTTATTTATACCATGATCGTCAGATTATTAAGAGTCGCTATTATTTTTTCTCGATTTTACTGAACAGTTGACGTACATACGAGCGAATCTATTTTTGTTTACACGAGCATCGGTGGGCGGTACGATGTCAATTTTATCGCCGAAAGGAAATGAAAAAAAGAAACTCAGCCTATTTCGTTTTAATAACATAATAACATACTATTCCGAGTTATGCATGCTTTATTAACATGAGACAATGCATGTTTGTTCATTTTTGCCATCTTATGAGGTAAACCCATTTAAAAATGTAATAAATAATTGCCACTTCCATTTCACTCTTCACGAGGCGACGTGCGATACATTTAGACAAGTTTGCATTCAGGTCGACGTCACCAAGGGCCAACGGGGATGTAGTTCTATTGTAGGTGTAAATTTTTACTATTGAAATCCCATTACTGGCATGTTCATCATGGTTGGTGTGTAAAGCTAACATTTATGTCATTGGCTTTTCATGTATAGTAGAATAGGTCATCATGGTATAAAATGCAATCGAACATTATGGTTTTGTTCCATTTTGGTAACGTTTTGCAGGCGATGGGGGAAGGGGTAAGTACATATCGGTAGCTGGAGATGTATAAATACAGGTTTTGGGGGAACTGCTACTTCAAACTATGTCCAATTATCCTGGAGATATTATTCAGATATAAAATGAGTGTGAGTATGTTAAGAATAGGGCGAGGAGGGTCAGTGGGATCCAGAAACGAGGATTACTGTTGAGTCAACCCCAATAAACAGCGTTCAAAGAAGATTTGTGGACCCATTTGGGTAATCTTGTATTATTGTCGGATCATTTGTGGTATTTAAGCATCCTTCCATTCAATCTAACTCACCATCAAGCACACCAGACTCTATTGAAGTCGTTCAGTCCCATAGAAATCAGCAGCCACAGACTTCCATTTGCATGAGACCGACTGCAGGTGTGACAAGAAGTCCAAAAAGAATATGTAGTCACGAAAAAAAAAACATGGTCACTGATGACAGTGAATCGATATTTAAAACTCCAATCCAGATGAAAATGAAAATTATTGGATGCACACCCGCTCCATAGTTACACCTTTGTTCGTATCGGCCACGGAGAAATTCGGAGTAAAAGGGTGATAACCACCGTGAATCGACAAATAACCGCGAAAACTTTTAACCCTTTACCCAACGAATCGGCAGCATCCGCCCGCGTAATATGCAAATTTAGCAGTTGAAAAAATATTATTTTTCCAAAAATTTCAACAAAGCCATATCATGTGACCCCTCGTTGGAACGAGCTCGTTGAGCTCGTTCCAACGAGGGGTCACATGATATGGTTTTGTTGACATTTTTTGAAGAATTTAAAAATATGATATTTAAAATAATAATTTTTGATATCGTCTGCGTTGGGTAAAGAGTTTTAAACTTACTAATTCCTCACAAGTGGAACCTGAACTTGATTTCATTGACCGTATGTGTATCTTTAATGTACCATACGACCAAGTACAAAGTGACGCCGCACTTCCTTAAGTGGGACTGACGGTCTTGCTCAAGAGCATAACTCTGGCTTATGTGGCTAGAACTATTACTTTCAAACTGAAGGGAACTATCAGTCTGAAATGATTAAATTAGAACAAAGAATTGCCGAATTGTTTCACATGAAGTCTTTTTCGAAAGTTTGTGCTGTGAACCCTTCACCTAACGAATCGGTAGCATGCGCCCGAATAATTTTCAAACTGAACAGTAGGGAAAAAAATATTTTTCAAAGAATTTCAAAACAACTATATCGTGTGAGCCCTCATTGGAGGGATATGATCGAGCTCGTTCCAATGAGGAATCACATGATATGGTTTTGTTGAAACGTTTTCAAAACTGTAAAAAAAATAATTAAAATAACAAATTGTGATATCATGTGCGCTGGGTGAAGCGTTAACCCCTTACCCAACGTAACGACCAAAACCAGCCAGCGCTATTCTCAAAAATCGCTAATTAATTTTTATTATTTTTTTCATTTTTTGTCTCAAAAACATAGGTTATGACCCCTCGTTGGAACGAGCTCGTCGAGCTCGTTCCAACGAGGGGGTTATAACCTATGTTTTTGAGATAAAAAATGAAAAACAATAGTTATTCAAGAATTTTTTTTGAAAGTGTCGTCTGCTTTTCATGTTAGGTAAAGGGTAAAAGAATGGGTGATTATTGTACGAAACGCTCTTCCAAGAGCAACACACAACAGATGACAGATGGATCTGATTTAACCACGTGTGATTGCATTTAGCAATCAGTGTTTAAATATCATATAGGTTTTCTCGGACAGATTTTGCTGCTGATTTCGTTTCATCACCGATCGGGTGGGAGGGAGAAAGAACGTCAGACCTGTTTATTTTGATGAATTACATTTACGACTCTCATTATAGGAAACATGTAAAAGTTCAAAACAGCAATTATAGGTGTACCGACGAATAGATAGGATGAATGCATTTACTTTGAAATGTTTTTATGTAATATTTTGATCTGTCCGTGTGTGAATGTTGCTACCCAGCTAATGATAAAATGGAAAGTGAGAAATGAACAGCTCAAGATTCATTTCAAAGGAAGGGGCCTGCAGGAGGAACAGGTGAGATGGAGGTGAAGCCAGGGTAGTGAGTCGGGAAGTCTAGGCTAGGGAGCAGTGATGCTTTCCGAAATTGGGGAGGGGGGGACTGAAGGTTTCGCGCGTTGGCCTTAGCTGAGCGCTGAGCGTCCATTTCGAACAGGCACTCAACGCGCAACGATGACCTACGCTAAATGGGTTTAGTGTGGCTAGCAAGACGATATTCGTGAAGATCAAAGCTAGTTTGGGGCGACCATTTGTTGGGTCGCGAACATCTATGTGTGTTGATTGATGGGACGGTTAGGAGTTTTCCACGTGCGAGGGTGAGGGTGGATACCCCTCTTTTTATATTAACAAATCAATATCCAGATGGACCTATTTATGTCTTGGTCAAGTCGTGGTTGGTCAAGAAGCTAACCACTTTAGAAGCAGAATAGGTTACTGACACCCAAACTGCATGAGTGAAACATCACACTGAGTCACGTGAGGTGACATCAGACGTAACCAGGCTGGCTCATTTGGAAAAGCCTGGAGTGGTCCAAAATGGTGACCTTTCTATTAGAAGATGTGGGAAAGGGTAAAACAAGGCGGACCCACGGAAATAAAAGAAAAGAATCGATTTGGGCTGACATCGTGGTGTCACAAAGATAGACGAGGTTGAGTTTGTTTCGGGGTAAGTGTCGAACACAGGGCCTGACCCTGACTCGCAAACACTCGTTGGGGGTCAGTAGGTATCGAGGCAGGCGGTTACCCAATCAAAGACACGTACATGTTGAGGGCAAACCATCGACAATGATGCACGCGCGGTATTTCGGCCGAGCTGCAATGTTGAAGCAGTCGATCTCAGGGACTTGGTCCTGAGGATGCCACTAAGGGAAGTGTCTTTAACGTGGGAGCCACTCGAAAAGATGGTACTGGATTTTATAGGACCTGTTGAATATGGGACAGAAGACGGCCGAATTTCCATTTTAACGGTGGTAGATTTTGGGGGACGAGAAGCGGAAATGGGAGGGCGTATCGCCCCGCAAAGGGGCGAGCTGTTGAATGGATTGGTGTCATATGAAGTTAAGTTTGGAATGATTCTGTCGGGACAAGCCCCGCTTTGGTATCGCCATTTAACAAGGTCTCTGCAAGCATGCAGGAAATTGCCCTAAACGGAGTTAGTGTTCTCGCTTCTTGAGTTCAAGGATAATCTGGAGGATACTTGTTTGGCAAGTTCTGACTTGTGGGAAGCTGTAGATAAGTGCCTGCAGACGTATATGAGCCTGTCCCAACACAAGGGGCGACTGACCTCACGGAAATGACTGAGCACGGGAACCCCAACTCGCAAGGCCCAGCAACGTTTGGGCAGTTGGCCAAGCGGAACAGGCATCTGCTATTGCTTTTTCTAAAAGGCCCCGGGGTCCAGGAGCAAGACGTTCGTAAGCCCAAGTGGTATAGGCAACGATGGGGGAGAATTGCCCTCCTGTCAGGCTAAGGTCGGGAACGGCGCAGGGGAAAAGAGAGTTGTGAGCAACCAGATACCCAGTGGGTGGGACAGGGTGTAAGGAGGGGCACCTCAGGGTAGAACAGCTCAGATAAATAATGCCTGGGTAACAGATGGAGTATCCGAGACTGCCAATATGGGCCATGATAGGGGAAATTTGGGTTAATTGGTGGGGTCCATGGTGACGTAGGGAACGGAGTCATTGAACACTGTAAAAGTAGCCAGAGGTAGGTCGCCAGGAACAAATATGTAGAAACCTAGAAACCTTGCCCCTATCAGTGGTTATGTAAATACTTGGTAAAATTATACTAAGCGTGTAACTCGTCTGCTGACATGTGTCTGCACGGGTAATCTGTGAAAATGAGAAAAAAAGCGGAGTGACTTTGTGTGAATAATGAACGATTGTAGAAAACTTTTCGTATTTGGGTGTAGAAAAGTGAATTGTGGGACAGTTTAGTAAATCTCACTCTAAACTCTGTGTTCTTTGGGAACAAATGGTGATTTGTTCCTTGGTTGTGGGGTGGAGATATATTAACCAAATATCACACATAACCAGGGCACCTCATAAAACCATTAAGATGTCGAGATTCTGTCGAAATATCTTCAATTCAAGTAAACTTCGTTATTAAGATATTTATATTGGACGAAGTGTTAAATTTCAAAGAGAGCAATCATTGCTTACGTTGATTTTTTCCAAACTTATGAAAGTTGTATCAGTGAGGAACTTGAAAAAACTCTATCGTAAACACTACAAAAACCGTGTGGAGGAAACTACATCTAACATCGAAGCCAGAGGTGTCTGCGAGACCAGGAGGGCATGTGGAGGATTACGTCGGCCCTTATAGTGCGAATTGCAATTGTGAGTAAACTATGTATATTCTCGGACTGCTGATAAATTTGTAAGTGAACTGTAACATTTATTCCTCTAGGCATGTAAACAAATTATCTTTTTCTGTGCGTTATCGCCGATCAGATTTAAATATTTAAAGTCATTGACCGTTCTGGAGCACGAACAGGCCCATACAGATAGGGCGTTAATAAGGTGGCGAAACAGAAGATGGGTCCAGATGACAGCCTCTGGGCGACAACTGTGTCACTAGCGAAAACGTAGAACTCCCACCTCCTGAAAGGTATTAATCACCCTGTCGCAGGATTATGGGGTAAATTGATGTTCGAAGGATGGAGGAAAATTTATGTTCTTATCAGTGCTCAGCCGACAGCCAGTGACTGTCGTCTGAACCCCAGTACGAACGTAAACCTTGCCACCTTATCAATGCCCTATCCGCTTGGGACTGTTAGGATTCCTGAAGGTGCCAGTGGCTTACAACGCCAAAAGGTGATCAACGATAATTCACTGAAAAGATTATTTATTTACATGTACGAAGAAATAAAATATGAAACAAATTACTTACAAAATTATCCAAAAGAATACACTAATTACGCGGATAAACGTTTATTCTTTAGGGCCCTCGACGTCTCCTACAGCTAGCTGTGTCCGCTGGATCAACCTCACATCATCTTCATCTTCTCACGGTTTGTGATAAATACAAAGTGTCTATTCACTTCTCGTTGCGTCCTCCTCACATGGTTACTTCACCGTCATCCGGGCTTAACACATATAATGTTCTGCTTGTGGGACTCTATCAGCTTTCCCACAGTTCAATCGCAATTCAACCGCCGTCTGCCAAAGTGCACGATCACTTTGCGCCTTTTATGGTTCTCACGGAGTTACGTTATTCTTCGCCTTCAGATATATACTTAAAGCTTGCATAAAAATATTCTGCAAAGTGTTCTCAACATCACCAATTCTCGCACCGCCTAAAACTATCTTACCTTGCGAGCTGTTCCAGCGCTTACTCAAGCTCTTAGTAGGTCTCTAGACCTCAACGTTACAACTTTTACTTCTTTGGCTACTATGCCACTACGGTTCGCAACCGTTAACAAACTACTATCGGTTCCTTACAACCCTCACAGGGTTACGACAATATGCGAACTTTCAATTTCGGTGCCTATGACCCTCGACGGCCAAGGCTAAATTCGGACCTTCTCTGAGTACCCTCAGACCAACTGCCCCTCAGAATTCTGCTTCACTCTTTATACAGTTGGAACGCAAGGTTTAAACATATTAATTCTGACTTAACGAGTGCTTTGTAATTCGATATGAATAGAGATATAAATGTGACTTTTGTTTGAGATGCAAACTTTCGACATTTCGGAGACAGGATAGATGCGTAATATGGGTGTGTGTCCAGAACATGTGTGATGCACTGGTTCCAACAATTACAATTTAACTGGTCTTAATTTCCCAGATAATGATACAGAAGAGAATATTGTCTCTCTTACTATTGATCTGTAACGCCATGTGCGTTCAACACGTGCGCCATTAAATTTCATGCCTAATTAACAGCGTTTGAAAAACCTATTTTCAGGGTCCGTCACATACCTATCTTTACGCTTTACATTATTTGACTCAGGCAGAAATATTATCGAAAATACTTACACTTTTATACAGCAAAATCGCAACTTTTGGCTATCTCCTTGGCAACCCCCTACCAAGGAACATACTCTCAGTTGTTCCAAAAACACCAAGGGAATAGCGTTCACGTGCTTCCACTTTAATACTTCTCTCTTAGAGCTATCTCACAGTCTTGCTCTACTATTACACCAATATACTCAGAATTTTCGCACACACAGTCATGCGCATGCGCACACTGATGCGCACTACAAATAACTCCCAGTACTTTGACTCGGTTCCCCATTGGAACGCATGGGTCTATCCTCATCCCATATAAACTCGCGCGCACACTTCCACTGACGCACAATAGGAGGTGGTCCGATGGTACACATGCAGCCAACAGGTCCCCTATACACTCACCCTGCCTCTCAACATCGCAAAATATAATACTACTCTATCGTACACACTCCTGTATCTATACACACTCACGAAACACCTGCGTAAAAAAAATATTAGCAAGGGGGTATCCACCCTGACTCAAGCCAGCCGATGGGCCCCTTGCCCCAACTTTCATTATCTCACTAACTTGCCCCATCCTTGGATAGGGTGTCCCGCCAGGCTCATGCCCGTCAGCGGGTTACCTGCCCCATTAGGCACCAACTTTAAATACTCCCATTTATGATGGGACCCTTACAAGTCCCTAGAGAGCCCCTCTGTCCCCTCCACCGGGACCTATTCCTTGGGCGCGTCCTCCACCAAGGACCCCACTCATCTTCACGCCCAACACCTACATGCCCACAGGCGATGTCTGCCGTACCAGAACTCGCTGCCTCATATGCAACGCTCTGTACATTAACTCCTGCCAATCTCTCCTTTGGTGGTCCACTTCAAGTTCCTGGGCCCCTCCTACCTCTACATCTCTGCTGCCATTTTGTGGCTACTCCGGCCACCTCTTGTGCCCTCTCTTGTCCCAATGTACCTCCCCTCGCTGTTCGCGTGGGTTCAGTGTCCTTTATATTTTGGCATCTACGCAAAAACCTTGCGTGATGAACCACTCTACAGCCATCTATGTCCACTCGATAATGACGCCCATTATTTTTGTTACAGCGTATGGCCCCTCCCACTGTAACCGCGGTCTACCTAACCGTGTCGGTCGGAGTACGGTCACCTTTTGACCGACCCAAAAGTTCCTAACCTTTGGTCTACACCCGTGCCGACCCTCATTATGCCCCCGCTCTTCCAAATACATTGGCTGCTTCCATTCAGCCACTCCCTTGACTTCCGTCGTCAAAGGGTTAACCTTTGGGGCCTCCATTGTGCACTCTACCTGTGCCCCCTTTCTCAACTCTACTGGTCCCTCCAATGATTTTACCGGCCGCTTTGACTCCGCGGCTTGGTCTCGGGTGACCGCCCCGATGCCCCTTTGGGTGCCTTCCTCTCCGACCATGTCATGTCGGGTTCTGAACATACCCCGGTTATGTTCCCAAGTACGAGGTCATAGATGGGCGCCTCAATACACATTGCCTCTACCTCACCGCTATAGAAAGGGGTATCCATCCTCACCCTCGCAAGGGGGAACCTCCTAATCGTCCCACCTATTAGCCTGCAAATGTGGTCGCGGCCCAATAACTGAGAGTCCTCGACTAGTCGCCTACGCACTGCTACGCTACTGCACCCTGTGTCGCGAAGCATCTGCACTTCATGTTTACCCACATACATACCCCGGGTACACGGGCTTTTTACCTCCATTTCCCGCGGCTGTGACTTCCTCGCACATTCCACTAATTATAGGGAGGACCTTTCCACCCTCTAACACGAGCTCCCCTTTTCAATAGCATTCCGGAGTGGGCTACTTTCTGGCCCAACTGTCTGGCAGAATGCGGCTGTCTGCCTTTTGTCCCACCCCGGACCGCCGCTACCTCCGCTTCTTCAATTCTTTGGTGAAGGGTCTCTCCTTCTATTCCTATGGGGTCCGCCATTCGGCTTTGTGGGAGAAGTTTTCTTCCAACAGTCCCTCGCTAGGTGCCCCTTCCGCCCGCAAACAAAACAAGACAAATCTTTAGGGCTCTGTGGCCCAGTATTACCCCTGTTACCAGCCGGCTCTGGGGGTTTAATCCTAACCGGTGCCTTTGCAACCTGTCCCCCCCCCCCCCCCCCAAATCTTCCCGGCCGGGACTGGGTTATACTACCTCCGTGGGCTTCCAAGTATACTGTTCGGCTACCTTAGTCATTTCATCAACACTGTTTGGCCCCCTCTCCTTAACAAAGAGGGCCAACTCCCGAGACAACTCAACCCAGCGGTCAAAATACCTAGTGGACCGCGCCACAAATTGGAAAACACTTTCCCCTCTCTCGGGCTTACATTCCCTGAACTTAGCCCGGAATCCATCTTCGGTGAGCTGGTACTTCTTTAAAATAGCTTTCTTTAGCTCACCATAATCATTTGCCAAATCAGGAGGCATACTTATATATACTTGCAAGGATTTCCCCGTTAACAAAGGGCTTCTTAAGTTTACACCCCATGAAACCTCAGGCCACTGATGACACGATGCAAACCTTTCAAACCTTTGAAAGTATGCATCGATATCATCAGAACCCTCTGAGAATTTAGGGAGTTTTGGGAAAGGGGTCGTACCATGACCACCCCCGTTCGTTTCCCCTTGCCTCCCATTGGTTTCCTGAACTTGAGCCCTAGCTCTTATCAATTCGAGCTCTCTCTCTCTCTCTCTCTCTCTCTCTCTCTCTCTCTCTCTCTCTCTCTCTCTCTCTCTCTCTCTCTCTCGTGTTCTCTTTCGGCCCTTTCCCTTTCAAACTCGGCCTGCCTCTCACTCCTTTCACGCTCAATCTCAGCCTGCCTCTCACTCCTTTCACGCTCAATCTCAGCCTGTCGTTCAGCCCTTTCACTTTCCTTTTCACGCTCTGACGCCCTCCTTTCAGCTCTTTCTCTCAACCTCTTTCTCACGTTCGGCTGCCCGTAAGGCAGCCTTCTCACGCTTCAACGTCACCTGCCGTTCCAATTCGGCCGCGGCTTCTTCCCGGGCCCTTTCCCTTTCAGCAACTGATTCTTTCGCTACTCACTTTTGTCCGTCCCTGACAAAATTTTGCAGCTCACTCCCAGAAAAACCCAGGCGTTCCCCCGCCGAAATTAACTGGTCCAAAGTCATGGAAGCCTCCATTATTTCACTTCTGAATACTTTAAAAAATTTACACAGTTACGGTAAATAACAATTTTCTCGCACCTGTCGTCGCGCTTAACCCTTCTACGGCGGATAATTATTTAGCTACCGCGTCATTTACTTCTGAACCCACTTAAATTTAAAAATTGCAAAACAGTAACCCTTTACGGCTCTCCGCTATTTCCCCAGAGTATGTTGATAACAATTTGCAAAAAACTCATATGTAAACTTCAAAAAGCATGCTCAATGAAATAAATTATCTTTGAGTGGATCGTTGATCTTTACCTTTAAAAATGTTACCTTTTAGAACATCCTGGTACGACTCGCCATTGTCGCAGGTTTACGGGGGTTAAGTGATGGAGGAAAATTTATGTTCTTATCAGTGCTCAGCCGACAGCCAGTGACTGTCGTCTGAACCCCAGTACGAACGTAAACCTTGCCACCTTATCAATGCCCTATCCGTTTGGGACTGTTAGGATTCCTGAAGGTGCCTGTGGCTTACAACGCCAAAGGGTGATCAACGATAATTCACTGAAAAGATTATTTATTTACATGTACGAAGAAATAAAATATGAAACAAATTACTCACAAAATTATCCAAAAGAATACACCAATTACGCGGATAAACGTTTATTCTTTATGACCCTCGACGTCTCCTACAGCTAGCTGTGTCCGCTGGTTCAACCTAACATCATCATCTTCTCAGGGTTCGTGATAAATACAAAGAGTCTATTCGCTTCTCGTTGCTTCCTCCTCACAGGGTTAACTTCGCCGTAAGTCGGGCTTAACACATATGATGTTCTGCTTGTGGGACTATATCAGCGTTCTCACAGTTCAACCACAATTCAACCGGCGTCTACCACATTGCACGATCACTTTGCGCCTTGTGTGGCTCTCACGGGGTTAAGTTATTCTTCGCCTTCAGATATATACTTAACAAAGCTTACATAAAAACATTCTGCAAAGTGTTCTCAACATCACCAATTCTCGCACCGCCTAAAACTATCTTATCTCGCGAGCTAGCCCAGCGCTTACTCAAGCTCTTAGTACGGTCTCTAGACCTCAACGTTACAGCTTTTCCTTCTTTGGCTACTATGCCACTACGGTTCACAACCGTTAACAAACTACTATCGGTTCCTTACAACCCTCACAGGGTTACGACAATACGCGGACTTTCAATTTCGGTGCCTATGACCCTCGACGGCCAACGCTAAATTCGGACCTTCTCTGAGTGCCCTCAGGCCAACTGCCTCTCAGAATTCTGCTTCACTCTTTATGCAGTCGGAACGCAAAGTTTAAACATACTAATTCTGATTTAACGAGTGCTTTGTAATTCGATCTGAATAGAGATATAAATGTGAATTTTGTGTGAACATGTGTGATGCACTGGTTCCAACAATTACATTTTAACTTGTCTTAATTACCCAGAAAATGATACAGAAGAGAATATTGTCTCTCTCACCACTGATCTGTAACGCCATGTGGCGTTCAACACGTGCGCCATAATGGACATTAAATTTCATGCTTAATTAGCAGAATTTGAAAAATCTATTTTCAGGGTCCGTCACATACCTATCTTTACGCTTTACATTATTTAACCCAGGCAGAAAAATTATCGAAAATATTCACACTTTTATACAGCAAAATCGCAACTTTTGGCTATCACCTTGACACACCCCTATATCGAGACAGATGTGACATCCCGAGAAATTTTCCAGATTTGGACTGTAAAAGTCACAAATGTTTTTTATGTCTCCGGTTAACCCCTTTCTAACTCTCCCTCTCGCTGCTTGGAGACTTGGACCATTCCACACCATGAGCCTATCAATGTTCTTGGGCCCCATTACAGAATTTTCCACGGGGCGGGGGGGGGGGATATCTTTTACCAGCCCAGCCTTGACTATAAGATTGTTCGGTGTGTCAAATAACTTCTCTATATTCTGTATCAAACAGCGTGAAATTTGTAACAATCGGGATTCATCACATCATTCCGTGTCAGCTATCCATGCACACATCCCTGCTTGGCACATCGACTAACGCAATTACCTCTAACGGACTATTTATGAAAAAGTTCGCACCAATGGAAAGGTTACACAATGTCCACTGAGTTCCAATGTGTTCTATGTGCCTACTGGCACATAGAACACATTGGAACTCGGGGGACACAAGGGACAAAAATGTCGCTAAATAATGAACAATTTCGACCTTGACAACCAGTAACTTGGTGTACTATATTTTGCGTCGTAGGTAACCCGTGCTGATAGTCGTCTTTGTTGATGGATATACTAAGCCGCAACAGATAGTTGATTATTTTTTAAAATTCAAGTAAAGCCTATTACTTCGCCAGACAAAAGTAAAAAATGAAAAATAATTGATACTTCGATAAATAAATATTAACCAGTAAGAACATATCCAGGATTCACTTCATATTCTATATTTTTGTCAGAAGCAGAATCGCTAACAAGTCGTCTTGTGGTGTATTCAATTTAGCGTCTTTAATGATAGTTTTTCTTTATTCTAAAGTAAATAGTTCGTTTTGAAAACTTTTTTCAAAATCTATCGCTTCATCTTATGAAATTAGGAAATGTCACATTGAATGATCGTTTGATGAATGTATTTATGAGCATTCGGTTAGATGTTCGGCCTAGATGCGACTCGTCAGGGATAATTCTTCTTGACCTGACCTCGCATCTCCCGATTTGAAAGTAACGGCGATAATTCTTATTTAAAGTTCATTTGTATAGTCAAAAAGTTCTGCATTATTTAGAAATTGGGAGGGTTGACCCGACGCAAAATATTTCAAAGAGAAAGTGAGATATTAATGACAATGAGGGTTCAGTAACCCCCACATGCAGTAAACACGACTGCTTGCAGAATCATACAAATTCCTTTGATAATCCCTTCAATGTAATCTATACTATATTTTAGAATGTCTATATATATGTATGTATGTGTGTCTGTCTGTCTGTCCGCTATAGAAATGAATATGGGGCCACCCCGAGTGTCCAAAATGGGTCTACTAGGAGTACTTTTTTATGGCGGAGGTCATCGTCAGGTTTAAAAAAGTGTGTGGGTGGGGGTGGGAGTGTAGGGGGGCACCAAAAGTTATGACCAAAATGTTTCTCATCGATATAGGTCTTCAAAGGGGTCTACTAGGAGTAATGTTTACCAGGAATATAATGGTGAGGTTTGTAGAAGGGCACCAACAGTTATAATACTCTCCTCAGCCTGAGCAACGCCGGGTAACCCTGCTAGTACTCTATAATACAATTTATAAGTCAATTGTTGTGTATGTTGTCCGTGTACTGTCAGCTTTCAAATGATAACAACAGTCTTAGCTTTTTACCTTACTCTTCAACTCAAATCTTCAGTTACAGGACCAACTCTATTCGGAATTGGCACTGATCGTTTGAGTAATTGCCAATTCTAATGAAAAGAACACTAGGTGGCGATTCAGTGTTTTCACACTTATTCTATGACAGGTGAGATTCTGCAGTGTTTTAAGGGGAAAATGGAGGCGGAGATTTACGACTGGATCGCGACCGGGTCGTGACCCGGTCGCGATCCAGTCGAAAGTCTCCGACATTTTCTATCCAAAGTGCTGTATTAGTGAGTGATAGTTAAGGTACGTTCCAAACACTTTGGAGAAAATCCGACTAATACGCATACAAGCTCAAAATTGTACAAGAGACTGTCCTCAATATCAGATACAATGAAAGGAGATATTTGTTGTAGTCGGTACGTTGTCAATATATCAAGACCTATGATCTTGAACCTGATTCAAAGACAGCAGTTGTAAGAAGGTATCACGGAACTAAATAGTTTCCCATAGGCGACCATTATAACGTTCAGTCGAACAAAAATATGATCGCTTCATTTTAATTTTGGGATTCAAATATCTTTGTCAAGTATAGCCCTTCATAAAACCTTTTTCTGACCAGAAAGCAGGGGGGGGGGGGGGGGGGGGGGTCATGCAACAAATAACAGAAAAAAACTACTGACAGGAAGGGAAGTACCGGTCACGAGCACATATTTTTCAGGGAAATCCCCCAAAACACACCAAAAGGAAATTTTTTTTTTTAGATCTAAAAGTCATCAAATCACCCTCCTTTTTATCTGGAAGATTCAATATAATCCAAGGTGGGAATAGAATGTTTCAAACGTTTATTGAAACAATATATTTTCCCAAGGTTGCTTATTTTTAGAGAATGCATCATTTGCAACATTTCAAGGCGGGTAACTCTAATTCAAATATTTAGTTCAGTAATACAAGAAACGGTATCCACGACGTAAGCAGCCACAGTATCTGTTATTAGGATCCATTAACTGTAAACGCATGATTCGGATTCGGAAATTTTGGAATATCGAGATGTTCTCAAGATCATACAAGTGTCTCCTCTTGAACTGGTGATCTGATGATAGAAGCAGAGTTCAATGAGTAGCCAGGTAAGAAACACTGTTGCAATAGAGGCGCGATATTTATAATCTGCAGCGCTGTGAGATTCTATTCGAGGTTCGGAATCCTTTGCCTGATTCCATTCGATTTTCGATTCGACCAAAATGTGCGATGTGAGAGCTCTGAAATTTACCGTAAGATATTTACAAGTAAAGCTGGATTCTGAACACCTTCAACTCTTGGCATAGCTAGCATAGAGGTTACAGGTAATCTCAATAAATTGTAGTAAATGAGTTCCATAAACATCGTGGCTTCCAGCATCATTCAGTTATGGGTTTGTGGTATTTCGCCAACGTCTCTTTACAAAATGTAATGTTGGCATAGTAGCACAACGCTTGTCACGAGTGCCAAGGTTAAGGCTTTAAAATGAAGAGATGGTTAAAGAGGTTGTAACATTAAAATTGTAAAATTAGAATATTATGTTGACTCTTTCTTATTCTGGATGTCTGCAAATGAAGTGCGTTAACTACTGGGTGGGGGGTGGGGGGGGGGCGCTCAAGAACTACAAAGCTGCGAGCATGCCCCTCGGCAAAACTTGTAGAATTACCCTTGCCCTTTGTGAACAAGTCAGTGAAAACATATTTTTGACATGGCCTTATATGGCTTCCTTATGACGTCCTATGTAAGTAGAGTGTAAAGAAAAAAGTAATAATTTTGTATAATTTTTCATGACAACGTGAATATTTTTTCCCTGAACTCTAAGATTTTAAACAGGATGAATGTTAAACATTATGCTTGTCTAGGAAGGCAACATGAACAAAAAGGAACTTATTTAGTCATCTTATTAAGGAGAATTTGCAAGATACTTGCTTTTGTTTTCTCTACTCCCGGAAATAAATTTACCACACCCAACAAATTTAAAATATTTAACCCTTTACCCAACGAATCGGCCGTATCCGCACGCGTAATATACAAATTCAGCAGTTGAAAAAATATTATTTTTCAAAAAATTTCAACAAAACCATATCATGTGACCCCTCGTTGGAACGAGCTCGTCGAGCTCGTTCCAACGAGGGGTCACATGATATGGTTTTGTTGAACTTTTTTGATAACTTTACAAAAATGATATTTAAAATAATAAATTTTGATATCGTCTGCGTTGGGTAAAGGGTTAAAAAAAGAACGTCCAAAAACACATGAGGTGTCACATGATATGTTTTTTTTTAACTTTTTTGAAAAATTTTAAAAAAATGATATTTAAAATAATAAATTTTGATATCGTCTGCGTTGGGTAAAGGGTTAAAAAAGAACGTCCAAAACCAAAAGCCAAATGAAATCTTAGGAATTCTCCTATAAGAGCAAGTTGAAAGCTTTTCTTAAATAGGGTTAGGAAGGTACTGACGTTCTTTTTCTCTCTATTCGAATGCGTAAAATGTATTCTTAAATGCTTCGTCAGATTCTCCTAAACTTTACAATGCTATCCCTATCCATTCTGACATGCGAACTAATCTGTAGAGAACATAAATTAATTTTACGGACCGCTAAATGTAGGAATGTAATAGTCGATCCGACGTTTATGTGAAATCCTATCGTTATACATTTTCTTTATACCCGAAACACAGTAAACTATTTCGAAAAATGTTGTTACAGTCGTGGATGAAGTGAGTTCGGATTTGTAAATCATTTATCGGTGCGGTGTGATGGAGTTTTCATGAGATCAGTTCGCACTGAGATTGTCTTGAAGTTCCTCATATAACTGCAGACTGTACTTGAGTATTACAACAGTAATTACAACAAAAGCGGTCTCTATCTCGATCAGATCGCGATGCTATCACGACACATTTACACCAATGGATTGAGATTTTGCAAATAAAATTTTATGAACTCAAAACTGAATCAAGAAACCAAACTTGCCTAAGACATAGAGATTATTACCGTTATGTGGATGTACAAAATATGTATCCGAGTCGAGCTCCGAGTTCTAAGGGCAGATCACGACGAGTCGACATTTCTTACAATATACTGAGGATAAGTCAAGAATGTAGACACATATATAACGAACTATTTATTCGTACGGATGAACAAAAAGAAAAAAAAATGGAACTCACGCGAAAGGAACAACGTGCTTGTATCCGACCCCCTGATACAAACATCTGTATCAGGGGGTCGGATACACGACTGTTGCGGAGTTAATACATACAAAGTACATGTTGACTGTAAGATAAAAAGCCCTAACAGCAGTTGTAATTATGGACTAAAAGCTGTTCTATTCGGTTTAAAGTGAGATGGCATCAATTCCGTAAGAAAAAAAGATAAGACCCCGCGAATGTTAAACGTCCAGTCGAATCGATTCCCGAACCGAATCAGGAAGAAGATTTCGAATCAAATCTCTCAGCTCTTCGTGTTTTAAATATTCAACCTACTAACATCCGTCAATATTGCCCAGGTTTCGCAAAGCCTAGAAAAGTCCTTGGATTTTAGCCAAACTCTTTGAATTTAGAATATTCAGAAAATGTCCTTGAAAAGTACTTGAAAATCTGACAGACTCCTTGAATGTCCTTGGATTTTTTCTGCTATCGTTGCAGCTCGTTTATTTAAGTCCAACCTTTTGACAAATTTTCAGTTTTATTTGGTTTTATTTTTTTTTAAACTTGAGGAAAGAAACATGCATATCGGAAATAACTTGTGGAGTGCAGAAAGTCACCATTAATTTAACTGAAAAGTGAGAGTACTTTAAACAAGTCCTTATATTCCTTGTACCGACTCAGTGCACAGTCAGTGGCGTATGACACTGTCTTCACATCAATTTACTTTATTATAAATCATTGGAGAGTGCATGCAGGCACTCTCTAATGATTTATAATAAAATAAATATTGAATAAATTGTAACCATCGAACAGAATCTAGCACCCAGCCAATTGTGCAAGAAATAGATTTTAGATGCAGGTGAGATTTTTGAGAAATGACAATCCCGTCAAAACACTGCTGCTTGATAAATGCTTATTTGCCCTTGAAATGTCCTTGAAAAGTCCTTGATTTTTTTTGTCCTGTGTCCTATGAACCTTGATTGCCGCTCTCAGCTCAAGTCTTGCATTCAACGGCAACTCGTGTGTTGAGGCAAGTCAATCAAAAAGGCAGAATATTCCGGAACGAAATCAAAGAAGTTTCGGACGTAGACAATCATTGAACTCTTCTTCAATCATCAGGTCTGCTTTACATGAGACCTGGTCGCAAAGAAGTATTTAAGGGGAGACGTCTGGAAGGATTTTGAGACCAACTCGACGATTCGAAAATTTCCGAATCCGCGAGACTCGAAACTTCTGGACGATTTCGAATCGAATCGAATCGAATCGAATCGAATTTTGAAGCTTCGCACCACGATAATAAAAAGAACTTCCAATGCATACAAAAATCTCCGACTAAAAAGCGCTGACTGTAAAAATCCAAGATCAATAAAAATGTTGGAATGGAATGTTCTTTTGTCGTTTGATGTGAATACCAAGGAGAGAGGTTTAAAGGTCAACTCGTTGGTCTTATTATCTAATTTATAAAAGGAGAGATAAAGAGTCATATGTCTTTTTGAAAATCACAGGAGAGTGACCACCGCCCTCCCGGAGATAGTCATTACACTATGATGGGAAACGCTGTGCGTGCGCTTTCTTCAACGCAAAACCTACTGAGTATTTTCAAGATATTTTTCATCAAATCTAGCCATGGCTGCTTTTCAGCAGCCATGACTAGATTTGGTGACATATACATCTAAATTTGACTCAAGGAATCATTCGTGGAAAAACCTATCTAATTTATTGGGAGAAATTTGATTAAATGAGCCCAAAATTTTATTTATTTCAGTGGCAAGAAAAATCATGTCCAGGGCAGTAATATCTTCTAGCAGCACACAGGGAGTTACATGTAATACCCTCCACTGGCAGCTTAAATGACTCTATCAGTGTCGGAAAGCGGGGGTGGTGGTTGCCTGGAGAAAAAGATTCACGTTGCGTCCCTAGCCTAGACTCAAGGAGTGTCGCCTGAATCCGAGCCGAACCGTGTCGAACCCTCCAGTTTCGTTTTTTCTTTTTTTTTTTTTGTTGGGGTGGTTCTTATCCTGAAAGAGTCAGTGATTTTTCTTCAAAAAGCATATCAACAGGAAATATAACAATTTTAATACATTTTGGAAAAATCTAGTAACTTGTGACTTACATGAAATCCTATGAATAAAACACAAAGCCTCAATCACACCCTCACCCACACAGTTTTTGAGTCCCCTTGCGGGCCGGCATTCTCTGTTGGTTGTCGTTGGCTGCTTCTTCCTTGCCGCTGGTGTGATCTTCTCGGCTCACTGTAGTGTCTTTGGACTGTGGTCGACTTTTTGCGGATATGTAACGAAATGTCACTCTACCAATGCCTTCGCTGGGCCACTAACGTATGTCACGTTACAGAACGCCTTTACTCTAAAAGGCCTTACTGCGGGGGTTAACTGCTTCCCTCTAGCTACCTCAGAATAATGTTCATACAGGCAGAGCCTAATCTTTATACGTATGGCGTGCCTTCTATAACAGATAACACCGTCTATGTGAATGCTAATATTCGTGAGTTCCCGTAGCCCCTACTTCGTATTCTGATCCTACACTCATATATAACCCCTGTCTTGGCTCGTGACTGTTCCTACTCCAAATGTAAGGTCTGTGGCTTCTCTTACTTTACAACTTGCCTATGCCTTCGCACTGGTGCGGCACCTCCTGTAACCTATAGCATGGGGCATCCCCAGCTTCTCTCTTACGACCCACAATCTTACACGCCTTGTAACTGGGATGAAATTTTCGAGAAAATCTCAGACTTTTATTCGATCGCAAGGACAGTAATTCCCATTTTAATCGCTTCTCTCGAACTTGGCCGCTATAGATCTGTCTTAATTTAAAATTCTCTTTCAAGTTTTTTAAGGTAGCGTACCTTCGCTATACATTGACACTTGTGACAGTCCACTGTCGGAAAGAGACGATGGCCACACAACACATGCACTACATGTGCGCATTTTGTGATTAGGAGATTATTGACATTAATAATCATATAATTAGATGGATGATGACCTTCGATGGCTAAACGAGTGTCTTTTCTTTGAAACTTATCAGGCAAGATCGTTGTTGCAGGCCAGTAAAACGCTAATTGACGTAAAAGGTTCCTATTGAGATTCCGCTGCATGAAAGTTATCCCTTTTATTGTGCCTTCATTGATTATTTCTAATTAAATACACAGATGGCTTACTTGAGAAATCGGTTTTTCGGGGTTCGTCACATACTTATATTTACCCCAAACCAGGAAGATTATAAAAAATATATACACTTTTAAAAGAATAAAGTCGTAAATTTAAGCTATCACCATTACAATCGGACTTCAACAAACTTTGCCGCCCGAGAATTACATTTTAACACACAATTAAGAAGAGGTCTTGTTTTGTGACCCAGTAACTTTTTCTTTGTAAATGATTTACTGAAAATTCGTTTTCAAATGCTGCGATGCCGTAATTCCCCAAAAGTCAGGAAGTGGTGCACAATTTTTTGAAGATAATTGAATTTGCACGCTGGTACCAAGCCATACGTCGTCCCTAGCTAGGAATATTAAAAATTATTCATTAAGTGATTAAGCTGCATACTTCCTAGTACAAACTCTTCGAAACACACATACCCACCGTCGAAATTTTAGTCCCTCTGCACTCTTCTCGAAGAAAATCCCACAAGACAATTCTGCTCCACCCCGATCCCGATCCGGCGTTCCTGTTTATAATTGTGTGCCACATAACGGCTTATTGGGAAATGAATGAAAAGCATACCGTAACTCGCTGGGGAGTTTGGTCATTCCATAATCAAAATTACCTTTTAACCCTTTACCTAACACAAAAGTCAGACGACACTTGCAAATAAAATTCTTGAAAAACTAATTGTGTTCCTTTTTGCGTCAAAAACATAACTTATGACCCTCAATGAGGGCCATAAGCTATGTTTTTGAGACAAAAATGAAAACAAATAATGAAAATTGAATGCTGATTTCTGTGAATAGCGCTGGCCGGTTTTTGTGGGTTGTTACTTTAGGTAAAGGGTTATAATTACAAATTCCGTCTCTACAGCAGTTTTATTTTACAAATGTACACATGTACATTATTCGAGGAGTTATTTTAAGACGACTGAACAGTAAAACATCCGCAGTAATAAGACCAGTAAAACGCATCAACACAGACAGTTTCAGTCAATGTCATTCTGGGCTTATTCAAGTGGCCTACTGACTGAAACTACACTTATGTTTCCTAAATATTTTTATACAAGGTGAGTACTGCCTGTCAGGTTGTAATATCAGCTCCGTGGGTATTTTGGCAGTGACGCCGTTTGGGAGACATTTCACGTTTGCAGGTATTATATTTCGTTTCCACTAATGGACAAAGTAAGTCTCAAAATATATGCTTTTCGAAAAATATTGGTTCATCTATCGAACCGCTTCCGACGGTCCTGTCCCGATAAGTCTTTTTTAATAGGGATACCTCTTCTGTGGCTTTGTAACTGGCATAGACGTAAATACTGAGGTATGGGGGGGGGGGGGAGGTAGGGACAGAGGATGCGGCATAGGCAACTGGGGGACTCGTCCACCCCTCCCCACCCCAGCTATCTTTTCTGAAAAAATATAAACCATATAAACATTCCGGTCTGAAATCACCCAAAACGGTTCATAGTCCCCCACCCCCACCCCTCCCACACACACACACACACATATTTATTGGGTCATTTTGCTTCAGTTATTCATTTCCTTTGAGGGTACCTGAGGCTCCAAAATGTACTCGGAGTGTTTCAGTTGGCACGAAAATGATCTTAATGTAGTTATCAGCCCCAACCATACCTCTTATACTATTCGGAAATGGCAGGAAGACAGCCAATCTGGCTATATGTCATTCCCCGCAGCACTTGTAAGTCATTTTATAGGCTTTTCCCTCTGGAAAAGACTATTGTTTTTCTACGGATTATCTTTTTTTTTCCACACATTTTGTCCGTACGATTCAGAAGCCATTTTCGAACCGATTTTCATACAATTTTGCGCACGCATAGAGGGGTACAAAATCTAAAAATGTACCAAAGCGGAATTTTCGATTTCACCCTTATTGCGCCAGAATTGGCAAAAAACTTTCAAAATTAGGCTTTATAGGAACTTTCTCGAAACACATCTTGCAGATGTTTTTTAAACATTCATCATTATTAGACCTGCCTGTGACACGACCATTGATACGCAAGACATATTAGGCAATGCATATGGTAACCCTCCACAGGCTTCCAAACATCGAAATTCTGGTGAAATGGGCTGTTTTCGGGCCCCACAGCAGCCAAACGATACACGAGAGATAAACATAACTTCCTTTATTGGAAGTGGGATTCACAGTGGATCATTTTTGTATGTAATAAGGCTGTTAAAAAAAAACAAGCGTTAAACCGTTTTTGGGCTGGTTAAAATGCAATACCCTCAAACATTCAAATATGCATGTTTTCTGTGGATTTCTCTAAACGAGTCTTGTAGATTTTCAAGAAAAATTGGCCACGCGCAGACCATGGTGTGGCAATAGAAGTTGCATGGACAAAATACTCCGGTGAGCATTTGTTAAGCCTCCACGGGCTACTAAAAGTCACAATTGTGATAAAATGTGCTGTTTTGGACACCAACAGCACCCAGTGGGTACGCCACAAAGAAAAGTGCCTTCTTTTAGTGAGCGCACAATTTATACGTAAACATTTTTGTAAGTAGTAAGGGTATTCAAAAGTCGAAGTCTTAACCCATTTGGGGAAGGCTAAGGAGAGATGCCCCTTAAAAGCTTAAAATTCCCATTTTCTGTGGATTTCTCTAAAAACATCACGTAGGTTTTCAAGAAAAATTGACTACTCGAGGTCTTTGTGTGACATTACAACTTGCATGGACAAAATATTATGGTGAGCGTCTATTAACTTTCTACAGACTGCCAAGCATCGTAATTTTGTTGAATTGGGCTGTTTTCAGACACGCACAGCACCCAATGTGTGCCCGAGAAATAAACATAATCTCCTTTGTTGGAAGTGGAATTCACCGAGGGCCATTTTTGTAAGTAATAAGGGTACTCAAAAAACCAAGCTTTAACTCCTACCCCTTTTGTGATGGTTAATAGCGATACCCATCAAAAACTTTAAAAAATCATGTTTTCCCTGGATTTCTTTACAAACATCTTGTAGGGTTTTCAAGAGAAAATGGCCATTGAAGGTCTTGGTGTCACATTACCAGAAGCATGGATAAAATATTCTGGTAGCATTTGTTAACCCTCCATGGGCTGCTAAATGTCAAAATTTTGAAAAAATAGTCTGTTTTTGGACACCAACAACATAAAATGGGGATGCCACAGAGAAATGTAACTTCTTTTACCGGACGCAAAACTAATAGGGAAACATTTTTGTAAGTAGTAAGGGTATTCAAACATCGAGGTCTTAACCCATTTTTGACTAGTTCAGGCGATATACTCCTTAAAAGCTTAAAATTCCAGTTTTCTGTGTATTTATCCAAAAAAAGTTTCGAGGAAAATTGATCATTCGCACCCTGGCCACAGTGTACTGCTTTCTCAAAACTGTTAACAACACACATTTATATGCCCTCACAGTATATTGGAGCTCCACAATATTCTTCAACGAGTGCATTTTTTAGCTCCCGTAAAATAGAAATCGCGGGTGCTGACGGGAGCAATTGCACTCGCACCCGTCTCATTTCCAGGACTGGACTATCTAAGGAGTAGACTGGCACTAACAGCAACTAATTCTTTACAGAATGAGACTGGTGGCCTGAGAGAGCTTGTGCCTATCATGGCTTGCGCCCACTTCTCCTCCTCATCGACAATTCCAGTATCTAAAGATATTTTTGTTAGCATATTTTAGTACATAAATAAAAAATAGGTAATATTGTCGATATTAATACCTCTCCTTACAACTCTAAACTAAAACGCAAACGTAAACATCCGAAGACGGTCACGCGCCTTGATAGTTAAACACTGATTTATGTTTTTTTGACTGTGCGAGCATTGAGTGTTCCTGAAATTTAATACAAATTAACAATTTTCTAGTACCTAGTTGCAGCGTCTTGAGTATCTAGAAGCATATGGAAACATAAGCGAAATACACGAAGCCGTACAGAATCACTTGAAAGCTATGAGGTATTAATGCGATAGCACTGTTGCTGGTACTTGAGAATTAAAATGGAAATCGTATTAAGTGAAAGACTTTGCCAGGTGAACCATATGAAAGACTGTCGGGGATAATTTGAAATATACGTTATTGCCCAGTACTTTTGAAGTGTAACATCCCATTTAAAAGAGGTTAATTTTGATCTTGAGTATTGTACCTTCAAAAAATGCAGTGCATTTTTAACCCTTTGAATCCTAGTGGTATCTTCCATGTCAGTTCAATGGCAGCAATTGGAATCGAGTCCATATTCATTGTTTGGGGATGGACCAATTAATATTTTCAACGGGCAGCATTGGACTGTATGTTGAAATATTGATTGGTCTACTCCACACATTCACTTAGCAGCCGTTCAACTTAATAAAATTATGACGTAGCAGGTTTCTGGGTAGGAAAAGTGGTCTTTCGGATTTAAAGTGTTAAATGAAGTGATTTTAACCTCCCTCCTCCCCGGTTTGTTTACCAGACTGACATGTCAGACATTTTTTTTTTTTACAATTTGTGTTCTAATTGTTAGTAGTTCATCCAATGTCATAGTGGATTGAAGCTTTAGGATATACAAATAATAGTCAGTTGGGGCACGCGAGTTGTTTGGTTGCAACCCCCCCCCCCCCAACCCCAACTCCAACGCCCACGCCCTTTCTTCCCACATCTTCCTCTTGGATTTCTCCAGGCAGACATTCCAATGATCTTTAAAAAGCAGTTGAATGTCCCAAAACCTGACAAATTATGCCCAAGGTACTCAACACGTTTCTTTCAGAATGAAGCTACCCAAGTCTGTGGTCCTAAACCAAACCCTTCATTTCCATGCAGATAAGTGAGATTAGAGATAACGAGACTCAACACAATAGAAGTTAACAAATAGTGTAAGCGTGCCTTGCCCTCGTCTCAAGTTGTGGCAGTTTGGTCTTTAACTCATAATATGTTAGCCATGTCCAAATCGGTCCTAAACAAGCCGTAAGTTCATGTACAGTGATCTGACACAAACGCGTTTTGTTTGCTCGATCATATCGCAGTTTTATAAATAATTTTTTTTTTAATGAACCGATTACAAAAAGAACGTCGCGTTTGAGATGCAATGTTTTAGCGTTTCTTTTTCGACAGGTCAGATTCTACAATGTCATGAGTAGGGGAGCGGACAGAGAATTTTGACTAGGGACCAGGGGGCAATACCATAAAACTTGTACAATTGTATTTTCTAGAATTGTATTTCTATTTATGACTTTAAATGGGTTGAAATTAAGTATTAGCATTTCCAAAGATGTGGCAATTTGCCAACTGGCAAATTGCCATATTTTTGAAATGTTAATGCTTTATTTTAGTCAGTTATATTAACAGGTAGAAAATACAATTCTAGAAAATACATTTATGAGAGTTTTATAGTATTGGCTCCAGTACTATGAAACTTTTACAGTTGTATTTTCTACTTATTAATGTAACTGACTAAAATGAATCATTAGCATTTTAAAAGGTATGGCAATTTGCCAAATGGCAAATTGCCACATCTTTGAAAATGCTGATGGTACATTTCAACCCACTTTTAAAGTCATAACTAGAAAATAAAATTGTAAAAGTTTTATAGTACTGGGTCCAGATCGCGATTCAGTTGCAATCAGGTCGCAATTCTCCGTCCGCTTTTCTAATGGAGTACGATAATGTCGCTTTCAAGCTTTTTCATTAAATAGAGCAAGCGGATCCACTCAAATGCAACTACGAAACACTGGATTATGTTTGCGCACAGAAGTCCTGGGGTCCAACAAACAATCGACATTTTTTTTTTAAATTTCCAGCGTAGTGTCCCTTTGAAAATGGCTCTAAAAGGTACACACTGTTACTGCAACACATCTAACATTACATAATACACCAGAGATTATTCGCACCCACAGCATTTACGTGTCATCAAAGAAATACCATATGGGTTGTTTTTTTGGTTTTTTTTGTTTTTTTTTTTGGGGGGGGGGGGGGGGTTACAAAATGCCTTCTCCCAAAGGTGTCGCCTTTTAGTATCCATCACCGTAACAATGATGCCATAAGAAGGCCACTCACATGGATTGCAGTGACAATCCCACGTGAATCCTTCATACGGAATGATGTCATATCCGGGGTCATCCAAACCAGGACGTGGAGTTACATAACCTGCAGTTGGAACTGAGTATCGCATTACCTAGTTGCAGGAAGCTTAAGCAAAGTTAACCCTTTAACTAACATGAAAAGCAGACGACACTTATAAAAACAATTCTTGAATAACTAAGTTTTTTCATTTCTTGTCTCAAAAACATAGGTTATGATCCCTCAATGGAACCAATGAGGGGTCATAACCTATGTTTTTGAGACAAAAAAAAAATGAAAAAAATGATGAAAATTAATTGGCGTTTTTTAAATAGCTGCCCAGTTTTGGCCGTTACGTTGGATAAAGGGTTAAACTGGTAATTTTGTTTTGGCCGACAATTTGATGCGTTGACCTCGGAGATTGGCCATGATTGTCAGGTTCAGAGCAACATTTTAAGATTTCTTTTCTCTCTTGGAATTGATAACTTATCAATGGTACGGAAACAACATAGACAATGTATTCTCTTATTGTCGAGAGGGCACCAGCGAAAACTTTGTAACAAGATGACGTAATCGTGTGCTGTGGAAATCGGAGAAATGTTTGTAGGAGTTGCAGTACGTGGAGAGTGGATTGTGACTAAATCACCCGCGGAGTGGAGTTATCACCCAAACTATAACTTTCAAATCTGTACATATGGACAAAACACGCAAGCAACGTTTCAGCCAATGGACCTCCGGGTTTAACCCGGAGGTCCATTGACTGGAACATTGCTTGTGATGGTCATGCTTTGCAACAAATCTGCAATTATTGCTCGGGAGAAATCTCCACTCTGCGGGTGATTTATATGATAATACACTCTCCACGTACTGTAAAACAGAAGAGTCGATCTGTATAACTATTTGAGATTATTTTTCCCAATTGTACTTTCATTATGCGATTTATTCAGCATAATCAGGATATTTTGTATTTCTAGAACGCCAAGGGAAATGAAAAAAATGTTCTCTGAACGAGTTACACAAATATAATATTACAATACAATAAATCATGGATGTATTGAAAACGAATTTGAATCTTCAGTTCTTGGTATACAATCACAATTGTTTTTGATAGTGAATGAATGACATTTTTTACTTCTCCTTTTTTCCATTCTTTACATTTTGTTTGGTTCGATTTTATGCGGTGCCAAGTTTCCACACTAAATAATCCTCTGACAAACTCATAAATCTTTTGTAAGCTTAAGATGTTAAACCTTATCCAACATTGTTTGTAATTAGTAACAAATACCTGGCGACGTTTCAACTCCCTTTCAATGACACAACTTGCAACAATCTTCTTCAAAGTCTCCTGAAACTTGAACTATCCATATTTTTAACCCACACCTAACGTAACGCCAATGTCGGGGAAGCGCTATTGAAAAAAAATCACCATTCAAATATTACTACAGTACAGCCGCCGTGAACTAGTCACTTTCCATGGGTGGTCAATATTACCACGGATGCAATAATATTAGATTACAAACACAAATTACAGGAATAATCATCAAAAATTTAATTAATACAACTCGGTGCTTCATTAATTAAAATTTTGCTGATGATGATTATTTTTACCTGGTAAACGCACGCGTGGACATCACTGCCCACGTGTGGGTTATTACCAATCAACGGCGACTGTACTGTATATTTCCAGTTTTTGCCTCCAATATAACTTAAGATCTCTCATTAGTACCAGCTCGACGAGTTCGTTCAAATGATGGAGCATCAGCTATGTTTTTGAGGCTAAACATGAAAATTTCCAGTTATTCGTGAATTCCTTTTGCAAATGTTGTCTTTCAGTCGTGTCCCATAGAAGGTGAACACGCTCGCCCATAAGTGCCTGCTTGGTGGCCCCCTATTAGCATTAACGTCAAAAGATCAAATCGACGATTTTAGCTGGTACGAGATATTGGTAATTATATGATGTTAATGATTGGCTGAAGGACTGAATGTTAATCTTGCGAATTGGAAAGGTTGACTAATGGTGAATATACAGCACGTGGTTGTTTGTTCATTTCCTTGGGTTTAATGACGTTTTCAACAGCCAGGGTCACGCTGTGTCGATAGTTCTTCGGGTGGGGAAGCCGGAGTACCCGAGTACCCGAAGAGAATCACCAAGCAGCGGAGAAAAGCTGTAAGACAGCTAACGAACCCGGCACAAGCAAAGTTAGGAGCGATTGAGGACAAGTGCACCATCGACGTGCAATAAACCTTAGTACAGTGTGCCACCGTGCCCCCACGCAGGTAATCAGGAATAAGATGGTGCGGGTCAGAATCGAACAGTCAACCGTTCAGTTTAAAGTCTTATGCTCTACCCAATGAGCCACCGCGGTCCCATCAGCACGTGGTGATAACTGTGAAACACTGTCAGTGAATTCACCCCCCCCCCCACCCCACACCCTTCAGGGCGTAACAACAATGAAAAAAGATGATCAAGACTTTTATTTTCATCCGAGATTCAAGTCAGAAATGACGGAAAGATTATGTTTTACGGAAGTATCGACTGGAAACAGAACTGATGTGACAGACCAGTGTATTCTTAACTGTTAACCTCCGCGTAACATATTTCTATAAATGAAACATATTTTGTATATTCTTAACAGTTAACGTTTTGCATAACATATTTGAACAAAGGCCAACGTTTGCGGAGAGCATAATGCTTGCGAAGTCAGAAACTCGCGAGCGAAATTATTTCTTCCAATATCAAGTCTTCAGTGTCAGTTGCGCTGTTCAAAATATTCAACATACTTATATATTTATACATGTCGTATGACAGTTAACCCTTTACTCAACGGAACGGCCAAAACCGGCCAGCGCTATTCTCAAAAATCTCCAATTAATTTTCATTATTTTTTCATTTTTTGTCTCAAAAACATAGGTTATGACTTCGCATGTGAACGAGCTCGTCGAGCTCGTTTCAATGAGGGGTCATAACCTATGTTTTTGAGACAAAAAATGAAAAAAATTTTTTTGCAGGTGTCGTCTGCTTTTCATGTTAGGTAAAGGGTTAACCCATTGAACCATGCACACAAAAATATTCTGATGAAGAAAAATTGTGAGTGGACGAGCAGACCACATAATGAACAATAAATCGGCAGAGAATACCAGTAACTATTTAATGCTACAGCTCTTCAGAGCTGTGTGATGATATTTTTACTGAAACTCCATGTAAATACAAAATGGATTCCTCCATATCGCTATAGATAGTAAACTGTGGGACGAAAACATCCAGAGAGCCAGTCTTGAAAGGCACAGGAAGCATTTCACTTCGTTGAATAGGACCAGAGATATGTAAATCTTCAAATAAATACACACTTTGTCATATATGAGCGTCAGCATTCCCACTGAATGTTTTAATCCTACTTATTTGATTTTTGGGGGGTGGGGGAGGGGAGGGGCTTTGCGGTAACCGGTTCTCGTCAGATCACCGAAGTTTAGCAACGTCGAGCCCGGTTAGTCCTTGGATGGGTGACCATCTGATAGATCGATTCGGCCTCCCGCGTTGTCTCCTTGGGCAAGGCACTTAACCCCGATTGTCCACATGGGGGCACGAAGACGCCGTGTGCTAAGGCGTACTGCACGTCGATGGTGCGTATGTCTTCAACCAATTTAACTCTGCCTGTGCTGCAGTGCGGAGGTACGATGTTGGGGAGCTGACAGCTGCTCGTCGTTGCTCGGTGTTCTCTCCGGGAACTTCGGCTTCTTCTACCCGTAAAACTGTCACCGACACGATGTGAACTTGGTTGTTAAAGTGTCGTTAAACCTTAACAAATAAATAAATAAGTCTGAGTTTGTATTTTAAGTGAATGAGAGATAACTGATCTCGTTCACCGGCTTCAGATTGATTTCTCCTTTGAACCCGAAAGACCACTTTTCGTGTCCAGGATTATGATACATTGTAGAATATATGGCAGCTCAGTGAAACAGTGTGATAGATCATTTAACATGTTCAACGTGCTGCCTCAAGGCAGCACGCTGAAAATGTTAATTGGTCGGCCACTAATTACGAATATGGAATATTTGGATTGTCATGGAAGATACCATCGGCGTTAAAGGGGTTACAACTTTTGTTCTGTCCAGATGAAGTTCATAAATCAAATTTCTTGACAGATGGTCGATGTAAGAGATGTTGGTTGTCAGTGTCAAGGTTAACAGGTGCACGAGTTTGATGTAGATGATCTGCTAAAGTGTGCAGTGTTTGCCCAAGAAATGGCAACAGGGGAAGAGGGAGGTTGAGTTTGGGAGGGAAGTAAGTTTATCCTACGGAATTCGTCCAACAGCAGCAAGGCATTTTGATCTTTCACGAAATTTATATTCCAGTGGAAAATGTGGCCTTTCTTCGAACTTTTGTGTTGCACGATCTACGGTGTTTGCAAGTAGGGTCAGTCAGGAATTGTCGAATAAAGATTGCATTATGGACTTGAAACCGGAACGTTTCAGTGAGTAGCTTTGTATTTATTCAAATTTCCGGGTTTCATTTAGGGCTGTCACGATTTTTAAATTTAGGAATCGATTAATCGTCGCAAATAATCGATAATAATCGATTTATCGTACCTAGATGACCCCACCCCCCTCTGCCTCTCTTTGAAGTCGATAAAAATGAAGCTTACCTACCTCAAGTAAACAACGAAGACGATCAACTTTTAGGTACATTCAAAGCTTTGATTTTCTGAACTTTTGAACCGTCAGTGTAATAATCAAGACCGGTCGGCAGTTGCGATCTTCGCAACTGCCGACCGGTCTTGATTATTACACTGACGGTTCAAAGATTCAGAACATCAAAGCTTTGATGAATGTACCTGGAAGACAAATGCTTCCAACGGCTTCTTGGGGTTTAACATCGATGTTCTTAACTCAATACCTTTAGAAACAATAGTTTTTTCATCAAATTTTCTTTTAATTATTAAACATCTAAAACGGGATACAATTTACCGATTATTCGACAACGAAAAATACTAATCGATTTCGCCGTGACCGATCAACAATCGATTAATCGATTGATTGTGACAGTAGTTTCAATTGGATTTTTCTTGGTAGAGTTCCAGACAAAAGCTGGGTTTGTGAAGTTGAGTTAGAATAATATGAATTCAATGATGTCAGATTTTCTTTAATAATTATTGAAATATGTAGTTCCCAAAAAATTGTGATCGCTCATTTTATGGTTCTTTCCATGCCATTTTGACAGAAACACTTTCGCTCAGTTGATTAATGTGGGTGGATGGTATTTCTGTGGTTGTATTGCGATGTATGTCCCAGATTGTATGTTCTTCTGGTTTTATTGACTCTTGCCTCACAATAATACTGTATTCAACCGACACTTGATGTCCAAGCATAATTATTAGCCCTCAGCACATGATGTCAAAACACCGAAAGCATCAAATGTTTCCCATAATTTAACTCTGAATTTAGCCGATTTAAAATGCGTTCGGTCAAGCAAGTTTGAATTGGTTTAATTCCAAGTTACACCATTGAAAAAGTTGAAGTTTAATACTCCGAATATAGAACGCCAATAAATCTTTAATACTTAACATTCGGTGTATGTTGTAGTTGCTAGATTCTTTCAAAGATGGTGATGGATGTATAGATGATAACCAGTTTCAGTAACATTACTAAGATTCTTGATATTAGCAAAAAGATGATAAATCGGAAGTCAATTCTCGCGAAAAAACAGTATACTGTTTTTTCGCGAGAATTGGCTACCGATTCTTCATCATTTTGCTGGTAGAGTGATAGATAACTCCTGGTGATCAGAGTTTATTCATATGGATTTCTATTGTCACAGTCTATTTTATAAATTGTAACAAGACATTCTCGTATCGGCAAAAATGTTTACCTTCTAAGTGAATATGAAGCGCATCCACAGAATATACAGGATTTTATTATACACCTATTACTTTTCCTCAAGTTCCATATTACAAATCCGTACGGAACACGTGTTCTATGTGGGTTTCCGTCGATGGATTATTTTTCCAGCTGACGCCATGGAGCCATCAAAAGAACTAAACTCCGCCCATCTTCGTAATCGGTCAATCGAAACGTCGCATTCTGGCCTCGATCAATTCTGAAGCTGCGGTGACAGTCGACAAATTGAATGTCATTTGGAAAATGTTTTTGTTCAAATCCACCAAAATTAAATTTATTCGATAAATAAGGAATGATTTTATAACATTCAAGTTTTGACCATGAAGCGAATATCTCTCAGATAACGGAAACTAATTTCTTAAAAATACCCATTTGGACACAATTTTCATTTACATATTTCTGTTTATGTATCGATCTGTCACACGCGTTTTTCAACAACAACGAAATTTTGTTTTTGTTTTTATTTCAAGCAGACGTCAGAACTGTGTGATGTTTTAATTTTTAAATTCATGGATTCTGTGTCATAAAGGAGTGTAACAAAAACAGAATGCTAGGTTTTTGTAAATTGGTCCATCAGTACGACCTCTCGCTTTACCCTTCCGTGCTGGCACTGGCACCAGTGACGTATTGATGAACGCCTTTGGGCTGCACGTTGAAAGTATAGATTTGTCTACCATACAACTTCCTGTAGCAACCATCTACTTTAAGTCCAGGTCGCTTCACGATCCTAGGCCAGAAAAGCTTAACCCTTTACATAACATGAAAAGCAGACGACACTTGCAAAAAACATTCTTGAACAACTAATTTTTTTCATTTTTTGTCTCAAAAACATAGGTTATGACCCCTCGTTGGAACGAGCTCGACGAGCTCGTTCCAACGAGGGGTCATAACCTATGTTTTTGAGACAAAAAATGAAAATATTTTGAAAATTAATTGGCGATTTTTGAGAATAGCGCTGGCCGGTTTTGGCCGTTACGTTGGGTAAAGGGTTAAGTAGTAAATTTCGCTTTCGTAATAGCCTTGAGGATACGATTTCCTGAAATTAGTTCAAAGTATTGGGTAGTATACGTTCAACTAGAGATTTCAAGACTTCTAGCTCTCCTTTGGTTAATTTCTTATTTGCGGCATCAAAGTGACCTCATAAACAAAGTTGTGTCAAATTACCGAAATACTGTGACCAACCTCCTCGGACTTCATCTACACCCTTATAAATGATCCCATGTTTTTTACGTAATCGGCGTCTGCATTATTTATTCGTCTTTATTGTCTGCTTCGTTTGATAACCAAAGTTTATTTAGCTCTGCCGATTGTTTAGTTTCCAAAATGAAATTATCATTGCCTCATACTGTCTCGTACTTTTGTGTGGGTTTGGTTCACAGATTTCAAGTTGGCATGGCAAGGGCTGAAAAGAGGTTTGCCACACGTCTTTCTTGCCCAGAAAGCCTTTTTGATATTTTTATAATGTTTGACCATGTACTCTGGTTGTGGTTTAACGTTCTTTTATATTGAAATAGATTGTTTTTGGTACGCAACACTTTTCAGATCCAATCATGATGATATTAATCTATTTGACATCCACCTAAACATCGTATGCGATGAGGAGAGAGTTAAATTTCGAAGAATTTATTTTGTCTTATAAATCACATTTGTAAGAATTTATATCGTCTCTGGGGCGAAATGGCTTTGTATTTATCATGTGTTTGGAATTTCGTCTTCTTGTAAATGATTTTCTTTTTCATGAATAATGACTTTGGCACATACTGGAACATTGCCTGGTGTTCTTGATGGCAAGTCGAGGAGAGAAAATTCTGTTTATGTCTTGTATACTCTTTCACAAAAAACTGTCGATGATAGAAATGAAGCCATTGTAGTGGGATAATTCTGGATTTTTGGGGTTTTTTTTATGGAAATTTCATCTTTTCATCACAACAAAACTTTTTCCATTAAATTGTCAACTTTTTTATTTCTATTGTGGCGATGGAGTGAAGAATTTAAGTCTCCATTACAAAATAATACTGCATGATGGAAGCAAGCCTCTAGTTTTGATGCGACAATCAACTCGCCCTCTATGACCAACACAGGCCTGGCATTTTCAGGAGAGCGATTTATTCGCTCGCCTACTGCTCGCCTTTAAAAAATTAAGGAGGCGAAAACTGGCCCGCCTGGCCTTAGAAAATAATACCCCACATCTTTTCAGATCTCTGCTATGTTAGTTCTTTCTGTAAGACGGTCACACTGCCCTTCACGCACCTCCGGGCCTTACCGAGGCCCGGAGGTGTGTGAGGGACAGTGTAGCCGTCCCACAGAGACTACATTGTTAGCAACACTAAATAAAATGTACAATGCCCACAAGGCAGAATCTATTAACAGTAAACTTCATTTTGCCACTTTTAGATTTTGTTACTTTAAGGAGAGCTAATCGCTCCCCTATGCCATGCAAGGGGAACGATTGTTAGCCCTCCTGCATTTTTAAGAATGCCAGGCCTGGCAACAGGATTTTAAAATAAGGAGAGCGACTAGTTCCCATCAATAAAATATTGAAAACCTAAAGGATTCTAAACTCGGAATTCTCACAATGCATCTTATGAAAACGTACAGTATCTTTTCACCTATAAGGGTCTGGGTAATTTTTCATACGTTTACTACACCACACCTAGTGAGTCTGGCGGTTTAGCAGTGATTTCTAGTCAAGTCTTGGTTGCCTCCGGAGGCAGCTGACACTTGACTAAAACCACTGCCAAAGTGACTTGACAATTGTCCATGGGATCTCTTCTTGATTGTTGAAGTACCCATTCTCAGACTGCAAACTCGAATAAAGACTTTTGACGATTAACAGTTTCCAGTGAATGGAATTACACGAACGCCTACAGTAAGGGTTGTCCCATCATGGTGAAATGACCGTTATACCATGGGACTATCGCTCTTCTGAACGATCCCCTGGTGAACGTTAGTCGTTCTACTGTGATTTTCAAAACGGCAACCTCGCTGCACACTTTGTGAAGATTTCAAAAAGATGGAAAGATGAATCTTTATAATCAGAACCAGATGCCTTATATTCACCACACGGAATATATGATACATTCATTGTTACTGTTATAATTCTCGAATGAACATCCGGGGTCTAGGCCATCTCTCCAAATCAAGGCCACATCTGTCTTTCCTCTATATCTCCATGTAGGTGGATGGGGAGCTTCACAATAAAATGCTTTCAGAAGGGAATAAACGCTAGTAGATCTTAAACGATCAGATACTTTGCCAATTATAAATCTGTAAATCTAGATATATTGTGGGAAGATAATATCACTATGTTTACAACGGTTGTTTAGGGAAGTGAATTTGATTTGTAGCTATGTAAGTTATATGAAATTAATGAAACGCAACGTAAAGTACGAGGTGATGTTTGGAGAGTTTTCAGTATTAGGTCTATGTTGGTCTTGGATTTTCTCTCTGTTCTGATACAAAAATGATTATATTTCTGACGTTAAACTAGCACTAATTAATTTTTAAGGTTATTCATGTGTACTCCTTATAAACGGGGATTTACCCGACGAGCATCGGGATCAAATATAACGGGGCCGTTTGCAGATGGATGACTTTTATTGTGTTATCAATTTGCTCATTCACTGTTTGGCTGGGATTTGATGTACTCTCGAGTTCTATTGATGTGATTTTCTTAACCCTTTGAACTCTGGTTGTATCTTCCATGTCAGTTCAATGGCAACAATTAGAAGAGTCCATATTCATTATTTGGGGTAGACCAATCAATATATTTTCAACGTGCAGCCTGTGGGCTGCACGTTGAAAATATTGATTGGTCTACCTCAAATGTTTACTGACCAGCCATCCTATTTAGTAACGTTATGGCGTATCATGTTCCTGGACGGAAAAACGGCCGCTAGGGTTCAAAGGGTTAAATAAGTCACGAAGACGCACTGTTATCACAGTTGAGCCCAAAACAGATATGTCTAGGTTAGACACAGGTCTAAATTCTATTCTAGAGAAACCGTACTCCTGGTCCACAAACCCGTGGCTGCTGTACTTTTATTGTCGAATCTAAGGATGATTCTTGGTTTTTCTTAACTCTTTGAACTCGAGAGGAAGCTTTTCCGGTCCAGGAACACGATGCGTCATAATTTCATTCAGTTGGACCGCTGCTAAGTGAATATGAGGGGTGGACCAATAAATATTTCAACGTGCAGCCCCAATTAATATTTCTACTCCCAAATAATGAAAGTGGACTCTTTCAATTTCTGCCATTGAACTTACTTGGAAGATACCACCGGGTTTCAAAGGGATAATACCCAGCATAAGCTATAGCTGGATAACCATGGGCCAATCCTATAAAACTTTTACAGCTATAGTTTCCAGAATTACCCGTGAACATAAATGTCTGAAATAAACCATCATCATTTTAAAATGCGTGGCAATTTACCTCTCGGTAACTGATTTGTGGAGAATACAAGTGCAAACGTTTTATAGTCCTGGGGCCAATACTATAAAACTTCTACAATTGTATTTTCTAGAATTGTAATTTCTACCTATTAATATAACTGACTAAAATGAATCATTAGCATTTTAAAAGATATGGCAATTTGCCAACTGGCAAATTGCCATATCTTTGAAAATTCTAATGGTTCATTTTAACCCATTTAAAGTCATAACTGGAAAATACAGTTCTAGAAAATACAATTGTAAAAGTTTTATAGTACTGGGCCCCGGCCATTGAACGGATTTACAAGAGTGATCATTTGTCAGTGAGTGAACCATAGCAAAATAAGAACTTCATCGTGATAGACTTTTCTTCCGTCTTGGCTGTCAATTTTGGTCACCGGAAGAGATTTACGGGAAAGTTAGCTCCCTTTAATTTTCTAAAGTTGTCAGTAAATCTAACAGGCAAGGTATTAGGATTTCACATAAAAAATGAAATTTCGAAATGTTAAGGAAGTTGTATCATCGATGTGCGCATCATTTGACAAGCTTCATGACTTTACCTGCAGACTTGTATAAAAATACAGAAGCTGGCTTTTTACAATTCTTTACCTATCAGTTTGAGAGGCTGACTATTGTTCTCTGTTCAAACCCATTTAAAATGAGAAAACGGCGCTTTCACCACCTTTTGGTGTTCTGTAACTTTTTTCAGTTCATTATATCAACAGAGAGGGCATCGTGACATATAATACAGACACTATTCTTTTCTTTAATATAGAAGTCTTGGAGGTGAAATCTGCTAATTTAAAAACTTGCAAATTACTGTAAAAACACGTTCGCTACACTAAGCCGCAGAGTGTAGGGTTACTTAGTTCCTTCTAATTTGCTTGTCATAAAAAAGCCAGAGTTTCCTTTTGTAACTTTTAATACATGAAAACAATAGAGTCCCCCGAGAGCTTTACTAATGTCATATGTGTTTCCTCAACAATAACACGCTTCCAAATTGGACTTTCCTCGTCCATCTAATGATTTCAGGGGAGATAACTTTATCGAAAGTCAGGGATACAAAAATGTATGTGTTCAGGATTGAAAAAGCTGTTAGTAAATATTCTTGCATAAGGACAATTTATGACCATGGGACATTTTGCATGATACAAATATACTGAGTATAATAAGTGCCGATTAGATTATATTATGACCTTATATCACTTAGAATGTATTAATTTATATTGTTGTTTGTCAAATACCGTCAATTAAAGGGTATAGGATGGTTGTTTCATTACTGCCCATATTCCATCTTGAACAAACAGTCTTAGTCCACCGTTTGTTTTGAAGGTTTCTAGCAACTGTCATCTGCGTCCTTTTTTAAGAAACTTTTTTTGTTGATACTGTATTTCACTCTGTGTGTCTCTGGAAACATTTAGTTGGTGTTGTTTTGATTTTTATTACACGCCTGTTCCTTGAAATCCCCCTCTACAGCAACACTAAACCGTGCGGAAAATAAAAATCCGTTCTCACATGTGTGGAACGGAAATCGTTAACGGACTGTTTTTATAATGAAGCGAAAATTTCACTGGAATTTTCTACAAATCGTGCACCGCAATTAAAATTTCAATCCATAGCGATAGCTAAAAGTCGTCCCCTGAGTTCCAATGTGTTCTATGTGCCGGTAGACACATAGAACACATTGGAACTCTGAGGACGAAAGACAAACACAGATTCCCCTTGCAAGTTTGGTTGTCGACAAAAGGTGTTCTTTTTGGTGATAATTATCAAATGAATTGTTGAGTGTCCTTCTAATAATTGTTTTATAGACGCGAAAGCTTGTAATAAACACAGAACGACACGTGCGGCCTCTCGTTCTATCCTTCCGCGCTGGCACTCGTGCCATATCGATTAACCCATTCACACACGCGTGTCGTTCTGTGTATAGAATGCTTACTGAAATGTGTCTATTCGACTCACAGATCTTGAGACATTATGACCTTATCTTACGGAAGAACGTCATCTTTATTGAGGCTGCTGGCTAACTAGAAATATAAACATTGGAAATAGAATAGATTCAAATGGGGTCAGCAACTTTTATCGGTTGCCTCATAGACCACCATTTTGAGCCCCAACCTTAGCACGGATGGTAATTGGATTATTGGAAATCACTGCATACCAAAAACTATGGAATGATTTGGATCACAACCTACGTATAATTGCTAACAGATCACTCTTTAAGAAGACGCTGCTTAAAGGAATAATGTTCATTGCAACAATCCTTACTGCATGGACTGCTGTCAGTAGCATTTCCACTCGGCTCTCTTGGCTCGTCCTCGCACATCTTCCTTCCAAGTAGTGGTCTGTCTGAATGGCACAGAATTCTGGAATTTCTTCCTGTTTGGCTCTCATTGCGAGCATTCCATGACATGGTTCCCCGCTCCGGGAAAGGTTATTACAAACAACACTGTATTCATTCACTGTATTCATTCAATTACTCTATTAAGCTTGAAATTGAATGATGTGTGATAATTTGGCAAAAATATTACCAAGATGACAAACATCAACCTGAAGTTGGGAGGGAGACAGACTTATCCACACGACAACCATCAAGTCCTAAGCTCGATCAAACTTTAAACTCGGTCATGTCTTAAACTCGTTCAAATTAAGTACTAAATTAATTCATAAAGTGTTTTATGGAGCTTGGCATAGGCTATACCAAATTCCCTAGTCGGACCTGTCGCTCTGGTCTGGTGGAGCAGAGTAACAGCTCCGCAGGAAGAGAATGGAAAGCTATCCATTTACCGAACTACCTTCATTAGGGGGTAAATAATTATACAGGATTACAAGCCCGGGAAATTTGGCAATATGATATTAATCGGGGATAATGGGAATACAGCCAATCTGGCTACGTTATAACCCCACAGTATGAGTATGTGTTATCGTTGTACTATAGCTCTGTGTATTTTCTGTAAATATGTATACTGTGAAATAAATAATAATCAAATCAAATCGTCTGTTCTTCAACTTCTACCTTCCTTGATTCGATATTAGGTACAAGCAGTCATGTACTTTATAAAAATCCTGGACATACAGTTAAAACTGGAAGTCCTGTCACGAACTGTGCGCTTATCTAGGCTTAATTGCGCGTAGGAATTGCGCGCAATTGCTATATCGAATGGCATCCAAAGCACGGCAGGTTTTCCTGGTTACTCATAGCACACACGGGCAATGTTTCTGCCAATGGACCTCCGGGTTACCCAGAGGTCCATTGGCTGAAACATTGATTGTCCACAGGCTGTACAGACCATATGTACAGAATTTGATAGTCTTACTATGGTCATAACGCGTAGATTAACGCGCAGATCGACGTGCTATTTGTCCGCATTTCATGACAGGACTTCTAGTTTTAACTGTATATCATGATTCCGATACTGAAAATCACGCTTTATGGTTTAAGGGTTCCAACGGTACTGTTGTTTTAATGTGCAATTTTCCAAAGTCTCAAACTTTTGTCTTTGCTTCAGTCTCAACCTGTTTAGCCCCAACACCGTGAACAGTAGCGTATTATACGGTGTACAGCGACATGGGCGTGTCCATTCTGCGTTTGTGGGGAAGTCAGTAATAATTTAATCTCACAATGGGGCTGTAGGATTAATTATCACTGATTTTTCCCCACTGTTACGTGTTTATGTGTTATATACTCATGGACCTCCAAGTCTTGCTTCACGCCAAATTTATGCCTACAGGGTTGAATGGGTTGAGCCATAAAACATGAAATATATTACTCCCCTCCATCTTTAAGTTCTTTAAACACCTGTCTTACAGTCGAGTTGATATGCTCGGACTGTCGGACACACACTTTGCCAAAATTCGAATAGATCACAGCAGGCACACTGTTTACTCGTCTTGTTGATTTATATAATTTTTCCCTTGTCTTCTGTTCTCGCCCATGTTTCTAGAGAATGTAGAATCACTTGTTATAGTATTAACAGCATGTTGAATTCAATTATTTCTTTATTGCGATGATTAATAATTCTCTTGTGACTTTCATCATTCAATTTCCTTTTCACCTTTTTCTTTTCATCGCAGCTTCCTGCGCGCATAAGCTCAGACAAGATATGATCATAACTATAATTTTATGAATGTTAACATTTTGTTGGTGATTTTTGCCCTCCGGAGGCCAATTCTACAAGCTGTGAAAACATACGCTATTTGTCTCATTGTAAATAACTGTCATCTTTTTAAGAAAGATAAAAATACACTTTGAAATATTGGCATGGTAAAAAAACTAAACACTTGACTAATTCTAGCTGGAATGTACTTAGCAAAGTGTCCAAAATATTGAATTCTACTAACAGATCTTATTCTATCAGCATTCTTCTGTTGTGTTGTGGTGAGACTTTGGCGAGGGAGTTTGGGAGTTTAAAACGCCAACTCTAATTGTACACTATATACAGTACAACTGGTGTGTAGTCGTTCGTGATTTACATTCAAAACATACATTTTTTTTATTTGATCAAGAATGAAAGTCCTAACAACCTCACACCTCTCTCAGAATTCATTTGAGGATGATAAACTCACAACTGAAGTGAGTAAATCTGAATAACCGATGATTCACATTTAGAATTAGATATTTATCAGATTTGATGTTTGATAATGTTATAATGACTTTGTAACAAGCGTGTGCACTTCGGTGGGCGAGTCGCGAGATTCAATGTACCTGTGACAGAAATAATGCGGGGGTAGGGTTTGGAGGATTGGTGAATGCTATATAAATAGAGCTACTTCTTTTATTTCATTCTGTCTGACATTGGATTAATATTCTGATCCTTCACGAAAGGTAAGTGTATTGTTACGTAAAATAATTCTTGAGAGGTGAGAGGTGAGTGACGTTGTACAAACACGAGTGCGCGAATGCGCACAAGTGTTTTACAATATAGTCCCTCTCTTCGAATGAAGTATTTCACGCAACCAGTCCAGTCAAGCGATTACTCTGTCTATTACTTTTCATTATTAACGATAATTGTATTATTTAACCCTTTACCTGGGGGCGCGGTGGCATTGTGGTAACCGGTTCTCGTCAGATCACCGAAGACAAGCAACGTCGAGGCCGGTTAGTCCTCGGATGGGTGACCGTCTGAGCGATCGATTCGGACTCCCGTGTTGTGTCCTTTGGCAAAGCACTTAACCCCGATTGTCCACATGGGGGGCACGTTGACGCCGTGAACTAAGGCGTACTGCACGTCGATGGTGCGCATGTCTTCAACCAATCTAACCGTGCCTGTGCTGCAGTGCGGAGTTACGAGGTTGGGGAACTGGCAGCTGCTCGGTGGTTCTCTCCGGGTACTCCGGCTTCCTCCACCCGTAAAACTGTCACGGTCACGGTTAGCCAGTGTGCATAAGTATGTGATCTTAAACACCAATAAATAAATAACCCTTTATCTAACGTAACGGCCAGCGCTATTCTCAAAAATCGCCAATTAATTTTCATTATATTTTCATTTTTTTTTGTCTCTAAATCATAGGTTATGATCCCTCACTGGAACGAGCTTGTCGAGCTCGTTCCAATTAGGGGTATGTTTTTGAGTCAAAAAATGAAAATAATAGCTATTCAAGACTTTTTTGCAAGTGTCGTCTGCTTTTCATATTAGGTAAAGAGTTAAAAAAAAAACAATGAAATCCCCATTACATCCAAGCGTCTTCATTTGCGCGCATAGATACATGACACAATTGTTGATTGCATAATTCACTTGTGAAATTATCGCTTATAATCAAACCCGGAAATAGTAAATCACACTTTGGAAAGTAATAAAAGTTCTTAATTTGTTTAATCCGACTTTTTCCTTATCCTCGTGGATGTCTTTATAGAAGGTGTCGCGGTGGATATTATATAAATTCTCTATAACTATGTAATATTCATCTGGTTCAAGTACCGGGTTGTCAGTGCCTATAACTCCCCTACACATCAATCACATAGAATCTCGTTGTAGGTATTTTTCAGCTTCCAATCGAGCGTCCAAAAATAATCTTGACGACGGAGTTTTGACATAAACTTAACTAGTTGCATCTTTGCGTCAATATGTAATGGATGTCGGCCATCTTCAGCTCCAACAGCATGATTTTACGATTTACATTGTACGCCAAACACATGTCTATAGAAATGAAGTTGAACACGTTCACATGGGGAAATATTAAAGTTTATATCATTAATTTCCGAAGCCCAGAGTTCACTTCCATGCAAAAGAATGGGCTTGATTAGAGATTCAAACAGTTTTATAAGAATGCTAATCAAAGGTGGCGATTTTTTTCAGGAAAGGCGATGGATAAGCTGCACACTAAAAACTAAAGTGTTAAAACTGACACTTTCAAGGTGTTAAACCCATTCTAACACTTAGGGTTTGATTTTAACCATCAAAGTGCAATGCTTTAAGCACTTAGACATTACAATCGGCAGATATCTGAAACTTGAATGGATGGCACTTCCCATGTGTCTAGCATTGGTGGTTCTTCCAGAATCGTCCATAATTTGATTTGCGCTTGGTGGGTACATAATTAAAAGGACACAACGCAGATGACGCGGATCAGGCTCGAGAGTTCGAGCCTGATCCGCGTCATCTGCGTTGTTTCCTTTTAAGTGTCGCTACATTACACTTGTCAAGTGGTATTATTGTCAACACCATTCAAGTTCTGGGATATCTACACTTGAACAATGTGCTAGTTCAGCACTTAGTAAGTGTTAAATACAGCACTTCAAGTGTAGTTTTTAACACTTTAGTTTTTAGCGTGCGTGCATCGCTTTCAAACCTTTCAGTCGTAGCTCCCTTTGAGCCATGTCCATTTTACCGTTACTTGAAAACACAAGTCCCTGGTAAGTATATTCAGAGGTGTAGGCAATCTTTTGTTTGCCAGTTAGAAAACTGGGAAGATTGGTCCTTTTTTGTTAGTTGAATTTGCTTTCCTTTATTTTGTCAACGTTAACATTAAGAAGATTAAGGTTGCAATAGTCATTTAATTTGTGTAGAGAGTTTTGAAGACCACCCGGCTTGTCAGAAACAAGAGATAGATCATCGGCAAACATTAGATGATTCGGTTTTGAGTAATTGATTATTATCGGAAAGCATTTGTCGTTGAAACTTAAACCTAAGTCATCTATGAAAATTTTAAATAGTGTCTGCGAGATACCGCAGCCTGCCTTACACCGGTTGTTGTTAGCTGGGGTAGACCTAGGCCGCGGGTTGTTTTTGTTCGGTAATCACATGACTGGTACATAGATTTTAATACTTCGATTATATTATTACACAGACCCAGTTGTTCACGATTATCGAATAATATTGATCTGTCTACGGTATCGAATGCTTTCTTAAAGTCAATAAGTGAAGTGCTACATAAAATGGCTTTTCAGTACTTTGTACTTGTTGATTGCCGTTTTATGTATAAACGCGCTGTCAATTGTACTGCGACCTGCTCTAAATCCAAAGTGGTTATTATAAGTCATATCCACCAACATGCATGGTATATGGAGATTTCGTACCTGGACACACCGAGCTGCAGGCGAGGTGTTTAAATGAGACATCCAGGTATGAAATCTCCATATACCATACATGTTGGCGGAGTGATAGCGTTTATGTCCCGTTTGAACCACAATACAAACATAGTGGAAATAAATTTGTGGACTCATTTCTCAGCTCCACAATCACTTGGACCAAATTCGTGATAAATATTTTGTTTTTATAATCTCAGAAGACAGCAGATAGAGTTACATCCCTTGGGTCATATAGGAAACGAGTAAACGGTATTTTGTTAACATATCGTCCCCTGAGTTCCAATGTGTTCTATATGCCTACTGAATTATTTGCTCTTATTTTATTTTTATGATTGAATTGTCGGAAATCTGATGATATTGGTGACTATTTTCGGGTTTTTTGGTTCGATTTCGGGTCAGTGGTTGATAGTCTGTCAAGTTTATTACATACAGTTAAAACTAGAAGTCCTGTCATGAAATGCGCACAAATAGCACGTTGATCTTCGTGTTAACCTACGCGTTATGACCATAGTAAGGCTATCAAATTCTGTACATACGACCTGTGCACAAGCAGTGTTTCAGCCAATAGACCTCCGGGTAACCTGGGGGTCAATTGGCAGAAACATTGCCTGTGTTTGCTATGAGCAACCAGGAGAACCTGCCGTGCTTTGGATGCCATTCAATATGGCAATTGCGCGCAATTCCTACGCGCAATTAAGTCTAGATAAGCGCACAGTTCATGACAGAACTTCTCGTTTTAACTGTGGTATACAATGTACGTTGAAAATGTCACTGTCGCAGGTTCGCAACAGGAGCTTCATACACTGAGTCTTAATTTTCACGTCTGTAGCCCTGACTCTCGGGAATCCCGACTAGCAATGTTACATATCTTGTGTCAACATAGTTCTGATTTGGATTTGGTTCATCCATTCGGTCGGCTAGCTTAGCAAGTCTACATCACATCCCTTTATACATGTGTCCTTTAAGAGAACTCTCCTCGAATGTTCCTGTCCTTTTGGAATTCTCTCAGTTCATGACAGAACTCACAACTTCAAAATGCGCTTCCGTGCTTGCGCGAATTGTCACTGATCGACTTCGAGTCGATATTCACAAAACTGAGTCGATCCTCGCTAACGACATCTAAATTAAGCCTTTACTGGGGTTCGTAATCTATCCTGTGAATTCAGGCCTGTAGCCCTCCTACGTCCACCTAATTTGAGAATAGCGGCGTACAGCGGGACTTCATGGGTGCCCAGCAATCCCATTTGCACGAGGTCCTATTGAGGCGTCTCCTAGTCGGCCGAAACCGAAGTCTCCCTGAACTAGCTAGTTCTCCAAACTATATATCTTGTCCACGCTGGTCATCCTGCAAAACCTGCATCGGGCAAATACCATGTAAATCTCGGTGCGGGGCACCCTTTTGACGATAGGTGAGTATGTTGTACGTGAAATTTTGTGATTAATACGTTGTTCTCTGAAAAAAATCCGAGTTAACATTATTGACTGATGAATTAAGCATTTACAGAATTCCAATAGTTTGTTGAAGAAGGTTCCATTTGGGTTACAAAACTAAATGGATGGTAATAATAAGCATTCTGTATCTTAATTCTGTGTGTTTTCGTTACAAAATAGAGCAGCGTGTCATGGATTCAGACAATTGGACAGTATCCATGAAATTCGCATAAATAGCACGTCCATCTACGCGTTAATCTACGCGTTATGACCATAGTAAGGCGATCAAATTCTGTACATTCTGTGCACAAGCAGTGTTTCAGCCAATGGACCTCCGGGTAACCCGGAGGTCCATTGGCAGAAACATTGCCTGTGTTTGCTATGAGTAACCAGGAGAACCTGCCGTGCTTTGAATGCCATTCGATATGCCAATTGCGCGCAATTCCTACGCAATTAAGCCTAGATAAGCGCACAATTATTATCCGGGCTACCCGGAGGTCCATTGGCTGAAACATTGCTTGTGCACAGGCCATATGAACATAATTTGATAGCCTTACTATGGTCATAGCATGTTGATTAATGCGCAGATCAACGCACTATTTGTTCGCATTTCATGACAGGACTTCTAATTTTAACTGTAAAGTCGAAACGAGACAATACAAAAATACAATTCTAGAAAATACAGTTGTAAAAGTTTTATAGTACTGGGCCCAGGTCATGATAAGGATTAGTTTTAGGTTAAGGCATGTTTACCATTACATAGGTTAGTTTATTGTGGAAGTTTACTACATGCTCCTACGAATTCGTTAAAAGCATACAGACAGTCTGCACTGAGCAGTGGGATTATTAATTATTGATAAAGTATCCTCAAATGGGTAAGTATAAATTTATACCGCATACATCACAGGAATGTTTGGTGTTGTGGAGCATGTGTATAAGTCAGAACCAAACTGATTGTGACACTATCTGTTCAATTATATTTGTTTGAACAAATGAACAGACTTCGAGTTGTTCAGTATCATCTTTCAGTGCTAAATGAGATTTAAATTTAGCCCCGAGCAGGTCTCCAGTTGAAGATAAAGGAATGAACATTCATGCAGTTTGAAGTAATGTATTTTTTTGAGAAACTTTTTTCACTAGATATTCCCAGAGTCACATCTGAGATTTGAGTGATTATTAATTAATGGATTAATTATCTTGGTTGTATTTTGGTTGTTTTGTGAATGACGGTGAACGTCAACTTTGTTGTAATAGTTCATCTTTTGAACCAATATGCGCTCTATTTTAAGACTGTACAAATCCATTGGGAATGGCTTCACAAGTTTAAAAAACGTTTTTACCGTTAGATGCGAGCGCCGTGCGGGCTGCGATATAGAAATAATTAACTATATTTTTTCGCAGTTTGGATTTTAGACTTGGAGTGCTGCTTCTAATCTGATCGTTTGCTATTGGAAAAAAAAGACAAATTGATATTGAAATTGAAATGAGTCAGATGTCCAATGTGAAAGGTCCACCCAGGGGCGTCCAGAAGATAATCGATTTGAGGGGGTAAATCGGATCTGTCTTGAGAGTGTTGAAACAAGTCCCGTCTGATAAATATTCCATCTACATCACAGAAGGTGTATCTTCGTCGAAGCCATATCTTGATGATGTAGTTGAAGTATTAGCCAATTGTTTTTATAGTAAAAATTTTGGTAATTTGTTTGTTGATACATATATTTTATATTTATCACCACAATGTGTTGAACGAGAAACACTTGTGTCAAGCCGAGATAGCATTTGTATTAGGTATCGCGGCGAGCCTTTTAAGGCCAGCCCTGATACGTAGTAGGAACACCATTGAGACTTGATAGAAGCTTCTCGATCAACACATACAGTTAAAACTAGAAGTCCTGTCATGAAATGCGCACAAATAGCACGTCGATCTGAGCGTTAATCGACGCGCTATGACCATAGTAAGGCTATCAAATTCTGTACATATGGCTTGTGCACAAGCAATGTTTCAGCCATTGAACCAACCCGGAGGTCCATTGGCTGAAACATTGCCTGTGTTTGCTATGAGTAACCAGGAGAACCTGCCGTGCTTTGGATGCCATTCGATATGGCAATTGCGCGCAATCCCTACGCGTAATTAAGCCTAGATAAACGCACAGTTCATGACAGGACTTCTAGTTTTAACTGCATGCTGTGTAATAACAAGATAATTGAAGAGGTGAATACCCGCCGCTCTATATAGTATACTTGACATTGATATCGTCTGATATAAGAGGATGTCGAAAAGCCAAATTTACACACTGATTCCATAAGATTCACAGCGTATTTCTTAACATCAAAGTATAGACGAAAATAGATATTACATAAGAGGAATTTTCAAAGTTTTGTGCCTCCGATTAACGTTTTGTTAAACAAGGATTTACAAACCACCGTAATGAAGTTCTCCGGCCACCAATCTAACGCTATTATGAGCTCTGTGTTTACCATCTTCCCGTGGAATCTATCTTTAAATTAATGTGACGGTCTTTACTCACAGATATATGTGGATATTTTTTTCGTACATTGTTTCAAAAACACTATTTATTTATTTATTTATTTATTTATTTATTTATTTATCTGTTGGTTTAACGACACTTTCGGCCGCCAGGGTCACCACGTGTGGGACAGTGTTACGGGTGGAGGGAGCCGGAGCACCCGGTGAGAACAACCTAGCGCCTCCACACAAGCAGGGTTAAGACAGGTGCACCATCAACATGCAGTACGCCTTCGTACACAGCGCCACCGTGCCCCACGTGGATAATCGGGATTAAGTGCCTTGCCCAGGAACACAACGCAGTTACCCCTGGTGGGAATCGAACTGTGGATTTCTCGGTTTGAAGTTCAATGCCGTAACCACTGAGCCACCGGGCCCCCTTCAAAAATACTAGCAAGCGCTTGAGGTTTTCACTTTCATCAAGTTGGAAAAAACAATCCTCTGTCAATTTCGTACACACCGAAAAACCACACCGAAACAAATATAAGTCGTCATGTGACTTTTGCCTTTAAATAGAGAGCTCCTCAACTACAGTTAAAACTATAAGTCCCGTCACGAACTTTGCTCTTCTCTGGGCTTAATTGCGCGTAGGAATAGCGCGCAATTGCCATATCGAATGGCATTCAAAGCACGGCAGGTTCTCCTGGTTACTCATAGCAAACACAGGCAATGTTTCCGCCAATGGACCTCCGGGTTACCCGGAGGTCCATTGGCTGAAACAATACTTGTGCACAGGCCATATGTACATAATTTGATAGCCTTACTATAGTCGTAACGCGTAGATTAACGCGCAGATCGACGTGCTATTTGTGCGCATTTCGTGACAGGACTTCTAGTTTTAACTGTACTGTCCAGGAGCCAATACAATAAAACTTTTACAATTGTACTTTTCCTAATTGTATTTTCTACCTGTCAATATAAATCCATGAAATAAATCATCAGCGTTTCAACAGACGTGGCAATTTGCCAACTGGTAAATTGCCACGTCTTTTGAAACGCTATTTGATCCATTTCAGTCAGTTATTTCCATAGACAAAACTACATGTATGTTTCAATGAGTCGTTTTGTATTCAATGAGTCAGATGTGCGTAGGAAGAAAATGTCGAGACCGAAGGTCGAGACGTTTTCTTTCTACGCACATCTGACGAATTGAATACAAAACGACTCATTGAAACATACATGTGGTTTTGTATTTATTACATGACCCAAGCACCTACTGACCTAATTTTCTTTTCTATCAACGGTGGTAAACACCATGCACTTTATGCAGTAGCATTGCTACATGTCGTGAACAGGTTGGAACAGGTTGGTGTGCAATACGGAATTCCGTATTGCACAGCCGTATTGCACGCCGTATTGCATAAGAGAGACTGCATGGGCATGTAATAAAAAAAATAAAATATACAATTCTGAAATACATTTGTAAAAGTTTGTCTGTTTTGGTCCCCTGGTTCGCACACAATAAACTAGATGTATCTTTCCTTGCCTCTCTCTTTTTGTGGGATCTCTCACAATTTTGAGTGGACTATCATGACAAAGATTTAATATTTTTCTTAAAATAGTCACTTTGATATTTGCGTTGAGAGGTACAAACTCTAAAGGTTTTGCAAATGCTCCGTTATATTTTGAGAGCAAATCCACAATGGCATTTCTGAGCACCAAATAATTTATTGAAACGAATACATGAATGTCATCCTTACACCAAGCTGAAAAAGGAATGATTATGATTCTGAGAGGACGACTTGTTTCGTGAAAATTATAATCAATGATTGTAAACCCTTGAGACTTTAATTATCCTGACGTTCAAACGTCACTGGGAATTCAGTTTCTTCAACGTTTTTCAAAATGCGACGTCAAATGTCAGAATGAACAAATAACAAGATATTTTTCACATTAGTGATTATCTGGTTGAGGGCTAGATTATTTTTAGTGGTCTGAATTTGTTATTCAAAACTTGTTTTATTTAAAGAGGCACTCTCAAATAATTTGTAATAAAACAAATTTGTATAGACAAAATATTATTTGTGTTTGACCGAATATGAAATGTAAGTAAGGGAAGTGTTGGCTTTTGCTTTGGATCCTCATTTTTTGAAAGCCCTGATAGTGGCTTCCAGCACCTACCCAGTTAAGAAGTCTTGACACCAGGATAACATTAGTATTTTAAGCTGTGATAACATTTGGCTCAACGGTTGTCATTGAGCACTATTCGATGACAACCGTTGAGCCAAATGTTGGCTCAACGGTTGTCATCGAATAGTGACAACTATTCGATTGTCACTATTCGATGACAACCGTTGATCATCCTGTTGTCAAGCCTGAATGGTGTCCCTTCTACGTACAAGGACTCGCCCTAAAGGGCTCGCCGCGATACCTAATATAAATGCCATCTCGGCTTGACACACGTGTTTCTCGTTCAACACATAGTGAAATATTGCTTGTGATTGGCCATATGAACAGACTTAGATTGCCTTACTATGGTTGTTACTATTAACGCGCAGATCGACGTGCTATTTGCGCGCATTTCATGACAGGACTTCTAGTTTTACCTGCGTGAAATATGATCTCAAAGTCGTTGTTTGGATATTACCGATATTGGATTGCTGAAGTAAGCAAAAATGAAGCAATAGATATATCTTTTCAGTGCATGCATCTGTGTAGGATCTATTTAGAAATATCAATCATTTTCAAGTAGTATTTACTTCAAATCTGTTACGCTGGTGTAATCTATTTTGATTTGCAGCCAACAACATTATGGTTGGGACCAGACGGTTGAAGTGAGACTGCCGTGGGTATAGTGTTTATGGTGTGTGAAAGGGGACAAAAGCTTCCAAATCTTTTCAAGAACATCAAATTTTATATCAACGCTAATGCACTTGAGAAGGTTCAACAAGGGCGCCAATGATGAACCATTTTGTTCTAGTTCATAAACCGTACCTATACCTTAAGTGCACGCTCTGAAATTAGTTGGGTTAAAAATTAACCCAAATCAACTAGGTTGAGTGAATATGAGTTTAAAAAACATCCTCTAGAAATATGGGGTGGGATTGGCAAATCTCTCCCTCAAACCTCGTATCTGGGTCGAATAGCTTTCCCCTCCGGTGATGTTTCCCCATCCTACCCCGCACCACTCTTGGATTTCAGAAAGTCAAAATATCTGTTGATTTGAACCCCCGCCCCATGTGTGTTTCAGTAACAAATCGCAATCTCTGTATAGATACGAACAACACTAAAATTAGCCCAGTTTCGAAAACTTGCTAGTGATCTACTTTTGAAAATCTACAACAATTTTTCTGAAATTATTACACTTAAAATTGTATAGTTATCGTTAATTACATACTTTACCAAATTGATTCATGTGGAGTATATCTGTTTCCATCTATCATTCACATTATAACTTTGAGATTATAAATTCATTTGACGCTCGTCGAATGCCAATAATCGGAATCTCGGATAGCATGCGTATTCAATTTTCTAACTGATGACGCACAAGGTAAGCAGTCTGTGGACCATCAGACAGATGCACACGATAATAGGGCATTAGTTGAGGTAATCTAAACTAGTTCAACGCGAGATGCAATTATTTCATACAGTGGCAGAGAAGACCTCCCATCGCGTGTCCCATCCTCTGTTAGCTAGAAGCTTGGCATCCCGCACTCTCAACTCCAATGTGAAAATTCAAACCCAACCATGTTATCTTTCTATATAATATAACCCATGAATAAGACCAGGCGAAGAATGGAAATTCAAAATTGTCCCGAGAATTCGATTCGAGTTGAGTCGCCCTCATTCTGAAATTTTCTTGTTGTCGAGATCTTATCAAAACCCTACCCTGTGAACTCTTCTTCTCTCATTTGATCTCCTTTTCAGGACACCTGATGATAAAAGAGGAATTCAAAGTGATCCCGTTCTGGAATATTCCGCTTTTTTGACTGATTTGCCCAATGAGTAGAGATTGGCATTATATGCAGTTGTAAAAAGATGCATTGTTTACAACTTGAAGAGCGGTGTGGTTCGATTCGATTCGAAAATCTCAAACTTTTAAATTTGTGGGGCCCTATGTGACGCCCACTTTTGTAGTAATTACCACTTTTGTGGTAGCTCACCACTTTTGTAGTAGAAAACGCCCACTTTTGTGGTAGCTCACCACTTTTGTAGTAACGTCGCCCACTTTTGTAGTAAAATGAGGTCTCCACTTTTGTAGTAACCGTCGCCCACTTTTGTCATAAAAAAACAAAGTCACCATTTTTGTAGTAACGTTTTTACCACTTTTGTAGTAAAATATTTCCCAGTTTTCAAGGGCTAAAATTATTCGCGCGATATGATCAGAGTTAAATCAAAGAATTTGCCCTTTCTCATTGATGGAACTTTGTATAATTCGACCCAAACTTATATTGACCAATTGCTTTGGGAAATCCATGCAAAAAAAAAATTGGCACTTTAACCCTTTACCTAACACGGCACTTATTGATATTATTAAATTTCGTATTTTTTTCAAATATAAGTTCCACCTATTTTCAATGAAACTACACATTGTATACACATTTGGATATCATTAGAACCCAAAAAGCCGATTCTGATAATATTCAAATTTCAATAGGTCTGCGGGAAATTTTGGAGATATTTAAGGCTATTTCTGGCTTAATGTGGTCAATGTTCGGGCCGTTTTCGTCTTTATGTTGGGTAAGTGGTCAGCGTTTGACGCCTTCAGTCCCGGTGGCAGCTGACCGCACATATCCATTCTATAAAACGCATTTTCAATCGGTATATTCCTCCCAGTCAGTCTGCAAGTATGCATGAATACTTGAATATTGCATTATACTATAAATATTGCTTGTGTGGATATTTTAGGGGCAACTCTGTTTTATGCGTCTTGTTATGGCTTCTGTAAATAGGGGGGGGGGGGGGGGGGTCTTGAGGTTTGCGATTTTAGAATACGGTTTTAGCTACTCTTTAAGCTCATCTAAATATTATTAAAATCTTCGAATTTATCATTTTCCCGTTCCTTACACAAATGTCGACAAAGGAATACACATTGTTAGTACGTATCACTGGCTGTCTGAACTCGCTTGCTCATGTGGGTCACAATGACACCGTGCATTAAGGCGCACTGCACGTCGATTGTGTATGTCTTGACGTTGGAGAGCTGATAGCTGCCCGTTCATGCTCACCACGACGTTGTCTGTGAGGGTGGGGATGGGAAGAGAGGCTTGGGGGACTCCAATTTCCCCCGCTTGTAGAGCTTTTATCGACACTGAACGATTCTGCTGTTGAAGTGTCTTTAAATTCAGACGGGTTTCTCTATTATAAAATAAAGTGTTTTTTTCTGAAATCACTACCTGAAGGCCCTACATACAAATCCCAAGTTTCGGCCTGATCGCCCCAGTAGTTTCCGAGATCGTTACTGCACATGCGCGAAGACGGACCCCCACCCCAGGTCCGATGGATGGAAAACCTTTCCAGGACCGAACTACATACACATGTTAAGTGTCGTCCCGATCGGCCCAGCGTGCGTGCGTGTCTGTCTGTCTGTCTGTCTGTCTGTCTGTCTGTCTGTCTGTCTGTCTGTCTGTCTGTCTGTCTGTCTGTCTGTCTGTCTGTCTGTCTGTCTGTCTGTCTGTCTGTCTGTCTGTCTGTCTGTCTGTCTGTCTGTCTGTATGTTCGCTATAGACTCAAAAACGACTCGGACGATCGCAACAAAACTTGGCGTGCGAATGTACTTCGGCCCCGGGAAGGTTTTCCACCCATCGGACCTGAAAGGGGGGCATCTTCGCGCATGCACAGTGACGTTCTCGGAAACTACTGGGCCGATCCGGACGAAACTTAGGATTTGTATGTAGGGTCCATCGGGTAGTGATTTGCCATCGTCGGGTGTGAGGTGTGTTCCCGTCTTCGTGCATGCGCAGTGACGATCAAGGAAACTACTCGACAGTTTGGACGAAACGTTGCATTACGTATAATTTTCATCAGGTAATCTTCTGGGGCACTCAAGTTGCGCACGTTCAACACACCTGCCCACTTAATTCGTTCTCGGACGAAGGCGGACCCCAGCTAGTATATATATATATATATATATAAAATATAGATAGATATACTACATGGAGTGCCCGACTTTGTCCGGGCTGGATTGAGTTCAGATGGATTGTATGGATGCAAACATGTGCCACATATAAAAAAAAATGTCTGATACTAAGTCCAAATTGGGAGATAATAACTCATGATTAGGAGTTACTAAGTCCTAGTTAAGAAATAATAACTCCTAGTTAGGACATATGATCTCTAAATTGGGAGATAATGACTTCTACTGAGGAGTAATTATGTCCTAATTAGGGGACAATACTTCTAATTAGGACCTAGTATCTCCTATTTAGGAGATAATAAGCCCCAACTAGGAGAAAATAAGTTCTTATTAGGGGATAATAGCCCTATTTAGGAGACAATAACTCCTAATTAGGACATAGTATCTCCTAATTAGGAAATAATGGAATATGTTAGTCCCTAATCTTCTCCTCAAACACAGTTTGTTGGTGTCCTGTCGGCACTGTCCTCTGCTTGTTACCTTAACACCAGCCGCCAGGCATTCTATATTAAACTTGCCGCTTACATTTGTACCTCTGAAATAAATTATCTCCCCAATAAAATCATATTGGAAGCGCTCTGTTTCCATTCTATCTTTCGCTGTACAAACATTGGCTAGGCGAATTCTCATGACTCCGGGCTGACTTCAAACACCAGAGCCGACTTCACCTGACTCGGGACAGAGATCTCACGCCAGTATCAACTTCTCCTCACCTCGCAAGGCCGACTTTTGCGGGCGACTTCTTTGTAATCGATTTCTCCGGTTCCCCGGACCAACTTCTTCCAGCCGACATCTTTTATTAGGATGGGGGTTTTAAGATACAGCTTTTTAGGGCTGACCGTAGTAATGGTTTGAATTCCCTATTGACATCACGAAGTCGCTTTGCTACCTACACCCCAGTTTAGTACAGGGGTATGTACTAGACACAATTCAAGTACATAAGAGTACGTTCCGGTAGTGAAGTAGTGCTATAAAGAGCCCGACCTCGCCTTATTTTCCTTACTTTGATGAAATGATGTCCGCAATATTGGTTTCCCTGGTAACCGCATTTCACATTGTGGCCTAAAGGTCTGTACTGGTACAGGCGAATGTTTTCAGGCCCCGTCCCATTAACTTCGACCACAATCAATTACCCCAAAGAGCTCAAAATTGGTTATTTTTCCGTACTTTCTCAAAGAAGAACCTTCCTCCCCTTTCTCTCATTTGATAACTTTTAGGCTGAACATGGTTGCTAACCAAGATATAATTGTTTGTCAAATACAGGAGTACCGTATATAGTACTGCTTAATTCAATGGTAGTATAATAAACCCATAAGAGACACAAATACAAATAATCCCCTTTCACCCCCTACCTCCGGCTCTTTTTTGATGAAGAGCCACTATTTTCAAGTTTCCTGTATAATAATGTTTAATTTGGCAGTATTGTAACCAAGTGATAACGTGCCAATGCAAATAATATCACTGCCCTCCCTCTCAAATGAGTTAAAAGACGGTTTGTCTTTTTTCCAGCATTTGAATTGCGGCAAAATTTCTAATTTTGGGTATTTATCCTATCACTATTCTCAGTAACCTCAATTCCAACTGTTGTGGAAGCTATTATGATGTGCGCACAATGCTCTCTTTTTCATACTACTCTTTGACTCATTTCGCTATTTTGGTGTCCCAGCGCCCCATTTCAACTATTTGTGTGTCGGAAAAGTGGCGGTGTCCCAATTTTAGCACCTCCTTTTAGCGAGGGATTAAAAAGCGTCAGGCTTTTTGGTGTCCGCAATTGAGTCCATGCGACCGATGAAAATTAGCGCAATGTTCTATTTTCCATACGTTTCAAAATGGGGGGTATGAAAATGAAAGCATCGCGCCCATTTTCATAGCTTTCACAAACGCATTTTGGGTGTCAAAGTTAAGGAAACGGGACCTAAAAACATTACCTCGTACTATAATACAAACCTTTGGGCTACAAAGGGAAATAGGGTACTGTAGTGAACCCATACGACGGGCAACGAAGTCAAAGTAGGTAAAATAGGATCATAGGTATACGAGTAATTGCTTTTTTCCGGGGGAGCGGTCAGTGGGATGGGGTCTTTGCTTTTAATGCCCTATGTATAGAGTTGTCTGTACCAATCCTGACGCGCCGAAGACCTCCTGTGTATACCTGTGTCTGCCACAGTAGATAGAATTTCTCGAGATATTTGAACTATTGGCGCCATCCTACGACCTAAAAGTGAAGGAGATGGGCTACTCCGGCCACATTTCTCAACTCCAGGGGAGAGGGGACAAACTTGCAAAAAGCAATACAAGGGGTTGGCAGCGAGGGTGTAGGCTTTAGGCTTTTGTCGTTGATGTTCTTTATATAGAACTGCCCAGTCGCCGTAGGCCACCTATGTATACTCATACCCAACCCAACAAAATAGCCCCCCTGACCACTTATATTTTCCAGACTTGAGCACCTACATCTATTTCTGTAGATTTCTATACAGAGTCTCCCAGACAGCCCAAGCCATTACCACAGTCGTCACTGCCAGATATTAAAAGGTACTCCTCGACCATTTCTATGAATCTAATTCACACATCAATACCCATATCCCTAGAGAAGTTATTGTATGTATATAGAAGCGATTACCAGTACTAGCGCGCTATAGGCCTTCCGCATGTATTCATACTAGAGTCTAAAATTGGGACCCTCTAATGACGTCACAACGTGGGCGCCGTCAGAACGTTTCCAAATCCCCTTCACATTCTAGAACGTTTTTCTGAACATGTCTTCTGGGAAAAACTACGCGCGTCTATCATGAAAGGATGGCCGAGCGAATACAGAAGATCTACCCCCCTCCCCCACCCCTTTCACCCAGTCCAGAAGACGTCGGTCTGAAAAAGTTGGTTCTGACAAATCGGTCCCAGAGAAGTCGCACCGGAAAAATTGGCCCGCACTTGTCGGCCCGAGAGGTCAGGAGAAGTCGGTCCTGGAGTTAGAAGTCTACCCGAGGTCAGAACTCGACTCTGAGAATGTCAGACTGAGGTAAGGAGGAGTCAGTCTGGAGTCATAAGTCACCCCGCCAAAATTTATACTTCGAAAAAAATAAATGGAAACAGGGTGTTTCTAATATAATTTTATTTTTACTACTTTTCACGGGGATGGATTGAGGTGGGGTGGGGGTGATCATTTATCTTAGAAGTATAAAATGTAAACAGCAAATTTTATAACGAATGCCTGGCGGCTGGTGTTTCAGTAACAATTGAGGACCGCGCCGAAACGACACCAACAAATTGTGTTTGAAGAGAAGATTCGGGAATTATATACCAAATTATCTCCTAATTAGGATTTACTGTGTCTTAATTAGGAGTTAGTATCTCCTAATTAGGACTATTATCTCCTAATTAGTAGTTATTATCTGATAATTAGGAGATTCTAAGATCTAATTAGGACATAGCATCTCTTAATTAGTAGTTAATAAGTCCTAATTAGGAGTTACTATCTCTTAATTAGGAGGTATCGTCTCCTAATTAGGACATATCTCCTAATTAGGACTTATCTCCCAATTAGGAAATATTATCTCCTAATTAGGACCAATTATTTCCTAAACAGGAGTTATTATTTCCTAATTATGACTTAGTATCTCTCAATCACGAGTTATTATCTCGGTACCTCTAAATTAGGACATATAGTATCATTCATTTTTTTAGATGTGGCACTAATACGCTTCCATTTTATTCAGTTTGGTTAAAACAAAGAATACCGAAGACGCCGGTGTTCTGTTTCTTATTTTGCAATATCTTCTGAAGAAAGAAGCATGATCATGTGCGCGGGAACATTAAAGGTTACAAGTTTATGAAAGAACTGTTTGCCTTTTCCAGTTGCTAAATAATGCAATTGAAACTTTCACTTTTCGCTCACAGAATTTGAGTTCCCATCCCCTCCTGGTAAACGCTCGTTGAGCCTTTTAGTGTTCCGGGATGGAAAATAATAAAAAAAACACATTTCTGCCAAATTAATAAATGTTTCATTTTGTGCTTTCAAAACATACTCTATGACTCTAACTGGAATGAGCTCGGCGAGCACGTTACAATGAGAGCCTATAAGCTGTGTTTCGACAGAACAATGCAAAACAAGCAGATAACAAGAACTTGAATTGCTCTTTCAAAATGAAGTTTGTATGTCTATTTTTGTCTCATAATAAATAAAAACACATTTTTGTGTGCATTGAATCATTTGTCGTACGAAAAATGATTTATTTTAGAATTGAAATGATGGGGATCCATGTTAGCCAGGTATTGAAGTACCTAAGCTGTTGTTCTGCCAGGTATTCGTGCCACATGCTAACCAAGAAGAGACAATGATAATGGTTCTAACTTATATTCTGTAACTGGTGATTTAAGTGATGCGAATATTGGGCTTCGAGTGTAGGGCCCAAGACGTGAGACAAACAAAAAAAAAACTGTTTTCAGCCCCTTAGATTGGCTCGGAAAAAAAGTAACACTGGGCCGCGTATACATGTAAGTAATGGAAAATGTGGGGAAGGGGAGGGGAGTCCAAGGCTTTGCTTATATCTAAATTACTCTGGAATCAAGTACCGGGAGCCTCTGGAAGCCAGAAACAAGGAAACGCTCAATTGGAAGTTCCCACCGCCACTTTTCCGACAGTCATTACTTCGTCAATCATATATGCACCATTTTCATCTTATCTCGGACTACTATAAATAATTATTAATTACTTCATTTATTAATTATTATTCCCTCCATATTTGACGTCTGGGGACAAATGGCCTATTTGGTCCAGGAAGACCTACAAAATAATCAACCAATTGTTATATTCATATAATGAACATAACAATTGATTGATTGGTTAGTAGTTGTAACAAACAACCGAATTACCTCCAAGGAATCTCAAACTTTCCAGCAAACGTACAAATCACGGAAAATTCTCATGAATTAACTCATCCCACCACACCACAGAGATGAAAAGTATTCAAACATTCCATATATTTGATAATTCACCTATGTTTTGGTCCACGGAAACTGTTTCCTAAATCAGATGCCAGTGTTGAATCTCCTGCAACCCCTTATAACAGCCGAAGTGTTCTCTAAGAATTTGTGACAACCGCTCTTATCTTTGACTTTGGGGACGTAACCCCCCTCCCACCACCCACCACCACCACCACCACCACCACCCCTGCTCATCGCTATGTAAGTCTCTTCTCGACAGGATTTCCCTACATGTGCCAACGACGTTTAATTTGAAAGCGTGCGTGCATAATTATGTACGTAATACTCACCTGTATTGAATATAAGTCTTCAGATTAAATATCGCAATAAAAGCTTTTCTTCACAAGGGAAAAATAATCTTCTCTTTACAAGACAAATAGCGCAAAGATGCAGTTTCAATTATAAAAAAGAGTCCACTAAAAAGCAAAATTGCAAAAATGTCATTATTATGGTTTTCTTACAGGTGCGTCTTTTTTAATGATAGAAGTCGACAACTTCGCGTATCTTTACCATTTCGACATGATAGAAGTCGACAACTTTGATTTTCCCCCAAAGGACCAGCACCTCATCATCAAAGAACAGCACAGGGAATCCGGTCTTTTAGAAATGTTATGTTATCAAAATTACAAAGAATTAACCTATGAAACTTTAGGCAGAGAGTTCCGTTTCGTCGATCTGAAAATCTTTGATGATTCCCTGCCAGTTCACACCCTTCTTATCTGAATGAAAAAGAGTGAATCTGAAATGAAACTGCCAAAACATAGTATCGTCAAAACCTTTTGTAACGCTTGGTAAATGCCAAGGTTGATTAATTTTGGTTAAACACTTAAACAACCAGATTCATAGAGTGCTGGAGAGTGTCACGGGGAGGAAGGCGGGGAGAACTATCGGACAGAGACGAGTCACTGTCAAACTGTTTTAGTTACTAATCCCACTGAAGTAGGGTTAGCATTGGTTAAATGTACGAACATACTCAATGAGCGGCATGCCTTATCACACAACGACATACTTGAATATAAAACACACAATATGTAATCACAAATAGAAACCCCACAAATACATTTTAAAACGACCTGGCACCCCACCCACATATGCCCATAGTACTGGCTGAAAGATGAACGGACAGACCGAATATATTCCTGTCATGGTAATCTCAACAAACAGAGCTCAACCTAAAATAAAAAGATGAAGATGAAAATCTGATCATTTCGTGTGGACATCTGAAATGAAACGGTTTGTTCAAAATTTTCAAAGTCTAACAGTTTTTGAAAATGTTACTACAAAAGTGGTAAAAAAGTTCCTACAAAAGTGGTGACTTTGTTTTTTTATGACAAAAGTGGGCGATGGTTACTACAAAAGTGGAGACCTCATTTTACTACAAAAGTGGGCGACGTTACTACAAAAGTGGTGAGCTACCAAAAAAGTGGGCATTTTCTACTACAAAAGTGGTGAGCTACTACAAAAGTGGACAGTTACTACAAAAGTGGGCGTAACACCCTACTTATAAACACGTTCCTAGCTTTCTGTCAGATCCCCCATTACATCTAAAATGGTCTTGTGTAAATATATGTTATATTCTTGATGTTCACTACATATACTGTTACTTTTCTTGGTATTCAGTCCTGTAACATATAGCTTACTTGTTGAATAAATATTGTTTAAACTAAACACGTTTTCCAGTTTTCCAAATGGAAAACATCCTTCTCCAGTAAGTACAATTGCTGAATGAAATTGTACGGTGCAAATACTGAACAAGTGAAAAATACCCCTGAGTGAATTGCGTTTAAAAGCATTTGAAATAAAAGATAAAACGGTCTTTTTTATCTTGTGTGTTGCAGACTTTGGTGTATGTTCTTTGTTGTAAATAAAAGTTGGTGGTGCGAAAGTTAATTAGAAATGGACCAGTATTCTATCTTTCCAGAAACATTTTTAGCTTTCTTGGTTTAATTGCTTGGGAATATCACATTAATTGTGGTGTTTTTAGGATATGTGTGCGTTCTGTTCAAACTAAAAATATGCCACACTGACAGAATGTTTTTGCATGAACCCTTGAAAGTGATTCCTTGGAATTCTGGAGGATCTCAATCGAAAGGGATCGTATGAGAGTTGGGTAATTTTGTGAATATTGTCCGGAGACTAAACACTGATATAAGGAGTAAGTAAAGGGAAATTGTGTAACCAAACAAACCGAGTGAAGTTCAATTAGAAATAATTTTATCATTTGCCCCGCCTTTGCGTTTGATTGGTTGAAAGCATACAGCGTGAAAGTCGTCAAAATCGTATAAACCAAATCACGTAATGATTTGGAATGTCTACACGTTCGCACATCCGATCCAACTTTGAAGCCTCTGGAAGCCCCGCCCACTCAATCCAATTGTCACCGTGAGGGCGTGACGGCAGACTGATAGATGGATAACAAGCTTGTAAACAAAGATCAATGATCGATTTTTCATCGCCTCCAGTCAGCGAGAATATGATGATAATTTCTCGGGAACAATTGAATTTAATAAAATATACCGAAGTGGGAGACAGATAAAAGATCATACATCCAAACATGATTTTGGGGGAACTTAAAAAAAGGTTTTTAATGATATTGTTACGTGACTTGCTAAATATCTGTCGTCTGCATCGAAAATCAAAACAACAAACAATTTGACAATGATTGACGTGACCTGTTTGTGGCACACTTTCCTGAGTTTGACTGTTGTCTTTTGCGAAAATTAAAAGTTTTTTCGTTCACGTACACATAGTTTTTATATTTTAATATTACAGCCGCATTAAATTATAAGAAATAACAGTTGTTTTCCTTCGGTTTATGCAATATAAACCGAAGGAAAAAAACAGTTATTTCTTAAGAAATATATGAACCCTTAGAGTGAAAAAATGCATTTTAGGTTTTAACAAACAACCCTTATAGATCGTTAATTCAATTATCTCGATTTTAAAGAAATGATGATGTACTTCAAACCCAGAGAGAGCGTATTCACTGGTAAATCCAGATGTGTTTAAATCTTTCAGGGCAATGCCACAAACAACATTGAGAGTAATGGACTTCCTACGTCGAATCTGGTTGCGTTATTATATGTTTTTTCTCTCTTAAAAAGTTAGGTTTCCCCAGATCTAAACATTTCAGAAACGTTACTATGATTTTTGGCTATTGAGGCAATGCAGTAGGAAACGCACATCCCCGTTACAGATCAAGACATTCGCTGATACTGTTATTATAGCGAGTTTGAAATACAATCAAAGAATATAGATTGTCTATTTATTTTAAGTTTTTAGTTAGAGGACATGGTGCCACATTAGGCGAAGTAAGAACAATATTAGGCGAGGCTTTAGCCGAACTTAATAACATTCTTGCCGTGTCTCATTTCACACCGTTTTATAATTATGTTACTATCGACAGTTTATACATAAAGCAAGATATTTTGATGCAAATATAGAGTACGTGGAGAGTGGATTGTAAATAAATCACCCGCAGAGTGGAGTTATCACCCAAGCTATAACTTTCGAAGTTTGTACATATGGACAAAAAACACAAGCAGTGTTTCAGCCAATGGACCTCCGGGTTTAACCCGGAGGTTCATTGGCTGAAACTTTGCTGGTGCTGTTTATGCTTTGCAACAAATTTGCAATTATTCCTCGGGTGGAATCTCCACTCTGGGGGTGATTTAGTGATAATACACTCTCCACGTACTGTAGAACTGTATTCGTAGAAATTCACACGACAATCTCCACAACTATGCTCCTTTTCATAAAATATCTTTCACCTGAAGAGTAAACTGTTTTAGTGTCACAGGTTTCCAATTGCTAGTGCAGCAAAACGTCTCTGTGATTATTACTGCAAAGGGAGATAAGTACCGTAACTCATTTTCACTCATTCAAATGCAGTGAGATTTTGCGATTCCATAAAATCCGCTTTCTCTTTTTTTCTAACTGGAAGATAATGTTGAACAATGTCGATTTTCATTTCTTTAGGTTGAACAAAACTGATAAATTTTAAAACTACCTTTCCTGCAAATATGCATATCAAAATGTTGTCCCTTGAGTACAACAGCTGCTAAAGCAATGCGAATGGCGGCTTTTTGCACTCAATGGACTGTATATAAACTCCTTGTCAACAATATGGTCGTCTTTATCAAGATGCTCAAGAATGATCGAATTTATAGTCAAAACTCATCTGATTGACAGGGTAAATGAATTCAGTCATGAGCAGCCGTGGTTATGTCAAGGCCTGCGATGGGTTACATTTAAACGGAAATCTTAGGCAGATTCATTAATTTATATTGTCAAATGTATAAGTGGTAGCATAAAGTGAGGCTTAAATCTGCAGGAGAGAAACAAATTTAAACAAATCTCGCGGAGTATAACATGTAAAACAAAAATCCAAATTTAACACTTTCTGAATTCAGGATATAAACTGATGAAAATGTTCTGGAGATCGTGTATGTAATTTGTTTGTATTTTTGTTTTGTTTTTTAAAGTAAATATCTTTATCTCAGAGTCATTGGCGGATCACCCGGACACCATTGGTTTCTCACGTGCAACAAAATAAGACATATATTTATTTGAGAATTATACACAACACCTTCAGAAGCTCACCTTCACGGAAAACTTTGGAGGCACTTTTCGAAACGTCGAGTCTAAAAAGTATCAGACACCTTTTTCAGAACCTCAGTACGCCGCAAGCGTTTGAGTAAAACCTTTACACAATCTTTGCATTTTGTTGGCCAAACATTACATAATTTTGTTAATGCGTGACATTCAAATTTGTGAAGAAGTCACGTGTCTGGAAATGGGAAAGATTATTTCGAATTATGTCCTACCTCAGTGCAAAAACCCTGTATTTCGAAAGTACCCATTATATCCCACGTTTGAAGCTACCAAACACTGTGTTTTCCTTGGTTAGTTTGCATGGTGTCCTCTTACTTTTTGGTCACATCAGAAGCATTCGCGACTTCGGGATAATTGGAGCATCATCAGACTACCTGATGGTCCATGGGCTACAAAATTCATTCTTGCACTTTTTTAATTTATTCTGATCCAGCGAGTAAGAATATAGACTGGTGCCCATCTACTGGGTGGTCGCCACACCAAATTATCTTGCGCATACTGTAAGGCCTGCTCGGAAACTATTTGTGGCCAAACAGAACATAGTTTCTCGATAAATGTTTGTTGTATTTGGGGGAAAGTCATGTAGAGTAAGAGCTATCTCAAAAGTTATAAAATGTATATTAAAATTGATTCATGAGGCTAAATGGACGTAAATTGTCTAACTGAAAAGTTAGTGTTGTGGAATGGAGGGGATTAACCTTTAACTAACGCAACGGGGATATCCGGCAAGTGACATTCTCAAAACAAATCATCATTTAACAGAAATGTTATTATTTTTTATTTTTTCTTCTGAAACAAAGCTTGTAACTAGCTCAATTAAGGCCACGAAGAGGTTTTAAGACTGGGCCGTAATCAGGTAGATTAGTCTGACAACATCTTCCCAGCCAAATGTCCTATAACATGAGTGTCCATTTCCACTTCCATTTCCTTCAGTCACGGCTTTGTGCATTCCGCATGTTTGTCCTGTATGCCCTGGCTATAGCAGTGGTAACGGGGATCCGCCTAAATCGCGGTTCCGCTGAAATCGCGAATGTGCCCTATTATAACACGTTGGCTAGTTGACCAAGTCCAGCAGTGCTGCGATGTGGCAGTTCACCTTTCACCTTTCTTCTCTCCTCCCTCTCACCTATCTGTTCTGACTCTTGTAAAGTCGAATACTTATCAACATTCATCTTGAAGAGTGTACATACACAATATTGTTTTAATTATTCATATGTTTGCTTTCCCATTGCATGCACATTTAGGTAATTTTTGGTAAATATTTGTAAACAAAATTTGAAATTTTCAACTCTATATTAAGCAAAGGATATTATCTAAGTGCTCGGCACTTGTTATCCAATCCATTTTGTTTTAACAAATAAAATATGTTTAATACTAACTAGCTCAATGAGGCTAAAAGTAAATACACAGTAAATCAAGAATGCTTAACCCTTTGAACCCTGGTGGTATCTTCCATGTCAGTTCAATGACAGCAATTGAAAGAGTCCATTTTTATTATTTGGGGTTAGACCAATTAGTATTTTCAACGTGCAGTCTTAGGGCTGCACGTTGAAAATATTGTCGGTCTACACCACGCATTTACCTTGTAGCCATCCCCTTTAATGGCATTTTGACGTAGCTTATGACCTGCCGGAAAACGACCTCTGGTGTTCAAAGGGTTAAAGCAATTGTCTCTAGTCGTATCAAACAAAGAGGTTAGGTAGAAATCGTTAGTTGCTCTCGAAATGCAATTACTGTTCGGTTCTGTATTTAGATTCCAAGTACAATTCTTCGGTAAGAAAACGAATTGAAACAGTATCTTCAATTTAGGTGATAATCCTGTTTGTGATTCTATACTTATTCTTCTGAAATGCACGGAACTAACTTTTGCAAAACTGTCTCAAAACAAAACATAAACAACACAAATGGGAGGTTTTTTTAGGTTTTCCTTGATTGATTGCCGAATACAGCTATTCTTTCATTGTAAGGCGTTTCGTTATTTTAATTTGAACCCCTTGCTAATTACTCAGCAGTGTTTCAGGAGTGTTCTATAGGGAGGGGGGGCCCACATGACCCTATATGGTCTATGTTTCATTCCAAACAGTTTTGTATAGAATTTATCGTTGTTCTACCTTATATTCTCTTGTTTTCTTTTGATGTGAGTTCCACCCTACTGCCCCTCATGGGGTATTATTAGTTACCCAGAGTTTATTTACGCATTGCGGGTTTCTACCTACCCGAAGCCAGCCGTATCCCAAGAGGCCACAGGCCTCGTGGGATACGGCTGGCTGATGTAAATGCCCGTAGCACATGAACAGACACGGTGTCACGATTTTATTTATTATATCTCTTTTTCACCGCAACTGTATCACCAAAAAACTGCACAAATATTTTCGCAGTCGTTGTTATCGAAGACATTTTGTCCCTGTGCAACACATCCACGTTCAGAGTGAAGCGATAACCGGAAACTAAATTATTGGGAACAGGGAGGGGGGGGGGGGTGACAAATCTCTAGTAACATATGACGATTTTTCACTTTCGACATGTTAGATCACCCCACCCACCCCTTTCCCCAAACCTTTTTCCATTTTCGACAGTTTTTTCCACCAATTTCTGACACCCACGCTTCTTTGATGGATATTAACAGTCCTACTCGATATTCACCACAGTTTAAAATTGTTGACAGGGATGGTCTCTAAAACTATATCATTTTCTTCAGAATTATTTGTCAACAGTCTTCAAAGGAAGTAGATGAGCATGTTATATTGAAAAACGTCTTCCAAAAATGGTGAGGTTTCTGCAGGTTTGTGGTGGTCTATATACTCATATCATCACAGTATTGAGGATTTACAGTTTGGATCATGGGGCAAGGTTAATCAAATGATGACAATTGATAAGGTGTTGAAAACGATTTTATTTTCGTAAATCCTAACTTCCATCTGCTTGTATCCATGTTTCGCAAACATAGACTATGACATACCAAAAATAGACCAGGGTATTAATCAGGTTGCCCAGGTAGTGTACCACTTAATATTTTTGACAGCATGCTACTTAAACAATTAGGGCATGTGAGTAACATGTCTCGGACTTTTCAGGTAACATTTGGATGATCTCGGTGGATGACCTCGGAAGTGACGTTATGTCACGTGACCCAGTGGCGCCATGTTGTGTTGTCATGGTAACCCGCATTAGCGGCAATGTTGTGACGTCGTCGCCGTGGTGTTAGTGTGCATGCGCAGCGCGTGTTGTTAGGGTGGTACGTGTTTCCGTCGTCCATTTTGTATACTGGAAGCCGCCATCTTGGTTTCTATGGAAGCACGTGGTTGCTATGTTACCCAAAGGCTTCTTATATGATAGGGGTATGTTCGGAGGGTATGTTCCTTTGTACAAGAGTAATTTCCCGATTCGTAGAATTGCCACAAACTACCCGACAATCCCTCCAAATCACCCAAAACGAATTTATTTACTACGGATTTCCCCCAGAATCCTTTTTAGGACCGCCATACCATGGTACCGAGTGGCCTCCAGGTACCGTGAAGGCCTCCGTGGGTAAGTTCGATTGAACTAGAGTAGTTTTTCTGGTTCGGATTTCTCCAGACTCCTTTTTATGACTTCTTTGTTCTATTTATTCTGACTTCCCTAAAAATGTTTATGTTCTATTGTACACATTACAGGTAGCACATAGGCACATGTTGGATTTGCTAATATTTGCTTATGTGAAAAGGCACAATGTGCACTAGCACAGTGGAACATGCTGGATGTGCCAATATGTGCTTATGTGAAAAGGCACATAGTGACACATTGTGCAATAGCACATAGGCGCATACGGGTATTTGAGGATACCTATGGCCTGGTATTGTATTTTTTGACGATACCTATCGAGGATACCGTCCGGAGAATCCCTTTTTTGTCGCATGTGCTTATGTGAAAATGGACAGTGTGACACAATGTGCACTAGGACATAGGCACATGCTGGATGCGCCGATATGTGCTTGTGTGAAAAGACAAAATGTGACACATTGTGCACTAGTACATAGGCACATACGAGTATTTGAGGATACCTATGGACTGGTATTGTATTATTTGAGGATACCTTTTGAAGAATCCCTTTTTTGTCGCATGTGATTATGAGAAAATGCACAAAGTGACACATTGTGCACTAGCACATAGGCACAAGACTGCTGTAGAAGCTAATGCTAGGGCAGATAGACCATAGACAAGTAGTGGGTTTGGAGCTTTGGAGATAAGATGGAGGCCGCTGGTAAGACTACCTGTATAGGAGCCATATGGGAGCTAGGGGCCATATAGGAGCTGTATAGGAGCTGGATCATAGGTATCCTCAAATAATACAATACCAGGCCATAGGTATCCTCAAATACCCGTATGTACCTATGTGCTATTGCATAATGTGTCACATTGTGCATTTTCACATAAGCACATGCGACAAAAAAAGGGATTCTCCGGAAGGTATCCTCGATAGGTATCCTCAAATAATACAATACAAGGCCATAGGTATTTTCAAGTACCCGTATGTACCTATGTGCTAGTGCATAATGTGTCACATTGTGTCTTTTCAAATAAGCACATATCGGCACATCCAGCATGTGCCTATGTGCAAGTGCACATTGTGCCTTTTCATGTAAGTACATACTGGCACATCCAACATGTGCTTATGTGCTACGTGTAATGTGTACAGTGTAATGTAACATGTTTAGGGAAGTCAGAATAAATAGATCAAAGAAGTCATAAAAAGGATTCTGGGGGAAATCCGAACCAGAAAAAAAACTACTCTAGTTCAATCGAACGTACCCATGGGGGCTTTCTCGGTCCCTGGGGGCCCCTCGGTACCATGGTATGGCGGGTCCTTAAAAGGATTCGGGGGGGGGGGGGGAATCCGTAGTAAATAAAGTCGTTTTTGTTGATTTTGGTGGCATTGTCGGGTTGTTTGAGGTAATTCTACGAATCGGGAAATTACTCTTGTACAGAGAAACGTACCCTCCGAACATACCCCCATCCTATAAGAAGCCTTTGGGTAACATAGCAACCACGTGCTACCATAGAAACCAAGATGGCGGTCTCCAGTATACAAAATGGACGACGGAAACACGCATCACCCTAACAACACACGCTGCGCATGCGCACTAACATCACATAACCCTATGGGGATGGCATCACAACATGGCCGCTCACGCGGGTTACCATAACAACACAACATGGCGCCACTGGGTCACGTGACATGGCGTCACTTCCGAAGTCATCCACCGAGGTCATCCAAATGTTACCTGAAAAGCCCGAGACATACTACTCATGTGATTATAAAAATGCAATAATTCGTCTATTCTCTGATATTGCGGGGTTGAATGACTTCTTTTTTATCCAGTGTATTTGATTGAGCATACCTTTTCATTCTTTCACGTCTTCTTCAGTTCCCAGGTGCAATTTTTATGTGATTTTTCTTACAATTTTATTATTTTATTTCAAAAGATGATGTTGAAAACCAGTGGAGTGATAAGAAACAGTTTGAAGAACAAATCTATTATCAATTTACTACCAATGACTTTCAATAATTTTGAGTACCTATCCACTGACCTATCTATAGTTCATGTTAGTTCGTGACCTTCTACTGGAGATATATATCAACTGTCGCTACTTCTAACATACTTTAGTAAAAAGCTGAAAAACTTCAAACTGGTTGAAAAAAGTGATCTGCGACTCATCGAATGATTGCTGCAAATCTATAAAAAATGACAAAATCAACATTTATCTGGATGTACCTGTTCTAAAACGCCTATAAAATCATTAAAAGAATTTAAGGGAAAAACATTAAACCATGGAAAAAATGGATTTCAGGCCCTCCGACCACCCACGAGTTTATTCTTTCAATATGAACAAATATTCGACTGGTCTGTTGTATCAGGAAGATGACTGAATCTTTTGTATTGTGGTTATTTATTGATAATAACAAAAAAAATACATTTTCAAAAAGAATTTTGAAATACAACATGAATCCGTGATGATGTTTTGATCGAGATCATGCGAGACATGGAACAATCATGAAGCAATCTTAACATGGTATTGGTGAATACCAGGCTCAGAATTATAATGAAATGTGTTGAGTACTAAGCTACCTTTCAAATATGTTTTATACTATTACAATGACAAAAAAAATGTTAAATGTTTTTGTAATGTCTAGACACTCACTTTTTTCCATTATTCTCGCCAGCAACTTTTAAAATTACCTAACATATAAATGAGACAGTTTGAGAGGTTTTCTCTAACAATTGATTTGTTTATTATTGTTTATTATTTCCGTAAGTTCTGTTCAGTGATATATCACTCTATCAGTGTCGAAAATGCTAACCAGAGGCGAAAAAAACCCGTTTGACAATTACTGAGGAATTTCTTTGCATAAAGAAAAGTGTTAGTTGGATTGCGTACAAAAGCGCTTTTATGAGTGTATATATGGGTGGTCTCGTAGTGCAACATTAGTTTTAAGTGTGTGAAACGTACTTAACCCTTTACCTAACGTAACGGCCAAAACCGGCCAGTGCGATTCTCAAAAATCGCCAGTTAATTTTCATTATTTTTTTCATTTTTTGTCTCAAAAACATAGGTTATGACCCCTCGTTGGAATGAGCTCGTCCCAACGAGGGGTCACAACCTATGTTTTTGAGACAAAAAATGTAAAAAATTAGTTGTTCAAGAATTATTTTTGCAAGTGTCGTCTGCTTTTCAGGTTAGGTAAAGGGTTATTATGATAAGAAGATGATTTCTATTTGGCCCTTACGGCCGCTACTCCTCCTCATACTCACCTGCTGTTCTGGCATCCTCGACTTACATTATCATGAAAATCGACATTCGATAAAGTTATCTCCCTTGAAATTATTAGACGAGCGAGGAAGGTCAAATTAAGAAGTAAATAAATGTTGAGAAAACAACTATGACATCAGTAGAAAATAAAGCCAAGTTTCATTTTGTTACTTTTAATAAATGAAAACAACAGTTTTCGTTTATTAAAAGTTACAAAAGGAAACTTTTGTTATACATCAGTATCACACCTACCTACACTAAGACACTAAGTAATTGTCCACTTTTTCTCTTTGTTTAGCGAAAGTGTTTTTTCAGTAATTTGCAAGTTTTAATTCTTCCCAGAAAAAAAATATGCAAATCTTACTGCCTAGACTTTTATATTAATTGAAAGGATAGTATATAGAATAAATAGGTACTAGGGCCGGTAATCAGATTTAAACCACGAGTAGGATAAGGGTTTTAATCACTCGGCTTGTCATTATTCTAGTACCTATTTGTTTTATTTACACCATGCTGTTAATAAATTAATAAATAATCAACTTTGTAACTTAAAATGGAGTAAAAACAACACTTTCTATCGGAAACACAAGGGTTTGTTTTGTTAAAACCTTAATTCTACGAGTAGTTTAAATCTGATTACCGGCCCTAGTACCTATTTGTTTTATTTATTCCACGCTCAAAAATAAATAATAGACTTTGTCACTTAAAATGGAGTAAAAACGACACCCTCCATCGCAAACACACGGATTTGTTTTGTTTACATCTGCGCCGGTGGGCAGTACTTCCGGCCGAACGTAAATGCTTGATTGACAGCTAGGCACATCGTCAAAGTTGATTGAATTTGCCTTGCTTTTTCTGTCAAATTATTCTTATCAATTCTTAAATTTTATTTTAAGTATTTAATTGCAGGTATTTTTAACTTAATAAGTCATTGCACGCAGTAGGTTGTACCGCAAAACGTCGTATGTTTGAATGAAACATCGCGAAGTGTGAACGTATCAAAGGCAAATTGCGTCGTGCCAAAGGTCAAGTTGGATGAACTTCCGACTATAGGTGTAATTTTTTTAACCGCAGCAGAAGCTTTACACCGGTAGTGGGGTTAAAAACTAAAACTTAACATACAGGTTTTTCACAGGTAGTAACATAGGCGAGCATGGTATAAATATATATTATATGGCACGATGCGCACACTATTGATATAATTAACAGAAAAAAGAGTTACAGAACGTTACATGATGGTAAAGACGCTGTTTTATTATTTTTAAATAAGGAATGATCATTTGTTTCTGTCTATTTCTTGAGTTATGAACACCAAAAAACAATGTCCAAACTGTGTAAATTTACACTATGTTTGGCCTTTGTTTTTGGGAGGTTCATAACTCAAGAAATAGACAGACACAAACGATAATTCCTTAAATTAAACTTGGGGGGGGGGGGGGGGATAAATTTAAAGACTCTCCAACTTTGCGGGGTTAAAATAAAAACAATGGTTCCATCATGCTTCCTAGTGATAACTGAATCAACAAGACAGAGTATTCTAAAATTCTGTTCGAAAATAACGATACATTTCACTGAAACATGTTCTTGTGTCATTAAAAATGTTATTGACCAAATGAATTGCGTAAGTTAAAAGGAACGTCATAGGCCACGCTCACACAAAACTTCAATTTCTTTTTCCACTTGGCGGGAGGGTGCTGTTATTCAAAAGCAACACTGAGTTAAATTTAATTCTTATTTTGACAATTTCCTGAGAAACTGAAAACACAGTTTGTGGAGTTCGATATAAACCAAGATGTCATGACGTTAGTTGAACTTTGTCTCAGAAAGAGTTCATTCGGGCTCTTTGGAAATTGAAAAGTTTTGTCCGCGTGAGTTTCGATTGTGGATGCCATCGACGTCTTTATGATCGGCCATTGTTTACGTTTAATTTGGGTGAAACAATAAACGCAGACGATCACCTTTTGCGTATATTAAAAATTGAACACAGAATGAAAAAGCACGATAAGGATTTTATTGTTTAGTATGATGAGATAAATATTAATTACTTTTCATTTTAAAACAATATGAGCGTGCAGGGGTACTTTTCCATTCACACTGTGCAACGTAATTTTAAGACTGACATTGGGAGCGTGGTTTTCTGTTCATTGTGTTATGAGAAGAAAAATAAATAAATATTTTAGCCAATTACTTTGCCTGAAAATGCATGGACAGAAAAAAGGTTTAATTATATGGGTTTAAACAGAGAATAATAGTCAAACGTTCAAACTGATTGGGAAAAACATTGTACTTTTGTACTACCTTACCGGAAGATGCCTGAAGTGTTTGAAATGATCCACATTAATGATACAACTAATATTTCTAAATTTCAATTTTAATATGAAATTTCCATACCCTTGGTGTCAAATTTACTGTCAACTTTAGAAAATTAGGAGGAGCTAACTTTCCTGTAAATCTCTTCCAATTGTGAAAATTGTCAGCGATGTCGCTATTTTTGGATTCCTCGCTCTTTCGTGGAATTTGCGGTTCCCCTTAACCCTTTGAACACCAGAGGCCGTTTTTCCGGCCCAGGAACATGATATTTCGTAATTTAATAAAGTGGGGTGTCTGTTATGGTAATGTGTGGGTAGACCAATTAATATTTTCAACATGCAGCCCCATGGCTGCATGTTGAAAATATTAATTGGTCTATCCCCAAATACTGAATATGGACTCTTCCAATTGCTGCCATTGAACTGACTTGGAAGATACCATCAGGGTTCAGAGGGTTAAATAATATATTCATAATCACTTTCTAAAACAAATTGGCAAATCTCACATACTACACTTTTATATTAATAGAAATGACAGTTCCAGCATCCTATGTCGCGATGCGGGCGCTGTTGATATACTAAACAGGAAAGAAAGTTACAGAATATCAAAAGATGGTGGAAACGTCATTTTCTTATTTTTATCAAAAGATGGTGGAAACGTCACTTTCTTATTTTCAAATGGGTTTCTACTAGGGATAATAGTCAAACGTTCAAACTGATTGGAAAATGATTGTAAAAAAGCCAGCTTCTGTGCTTTTATACTACCCAACAGAAACTGCCTAACGACTGTGAATTGATTCTCACCTCGATGATACAAATGCGCTAATTTCGGAATTTCAATTTTTAGATGAATTCCCACACTCTTGGTGTTAAATTTCCTAATAGCATTGGGAAATTAAGGGTGAAGCTAACTTTTCTGCCAATCTCGTCCAATGACGAAAATTGTCAGCCATGGAAGCTTAAAGTATATAATGAAAATGTGTTTTTAGCTCCTTTTCTGAGGAATAGCATCAAATTAGCTGTTATCAGTGCTGTGTGTATAGGATAATACACGGGTCCAGGCTACTTGGCCAGAGAATGGTCTAGGGCCAATATCTGTGTATTATCTGATTTAAAATCCACTGTATTTTTTCCGGGTGAGGGGGGGGTGGGGTGCTTTAATACGGAATAAAACTGATTTTGTTTTTAAATTGGGATTAACGGAAAATGAAAATGTGAGCAATGTGACAGAGGAGTTATCTTTCGTGAAAACGCAACGAAGACAACGGGACGGGTGCTTCAGTAGAAATAGAAACTCGAGGAAAAAACATTCGTGAGGTCACGTCGAACGTTTGGATTAGAATAATAACTGTGTATTAAGAATGCTCAGTCAGTCTATACACAGAACTACACATGCGTGTAAATGGGTTAATCGATATGGCAAAAGTGCTAGCGCGGAAGGATAAAATGAGAGGCGCAGGCCTCGAGTTTTATCCTTCCGCGATGGCACAAGTGCCATATCGATTAACCCATTCACACGCGTGTGTCTTTCTTTGTTTATTACAAGCCTTCGCGTCTACAAAAACAATTATTAGAAGGGCACGCAGCAATTCATTTGACAACTATCAACAAAAAGTACACATATTATCGCCAACCGAATTTGCGAGGTCAACCCGTGTTACTATTTCGGCAACTGAGTTTCAATGCGTTCTATGCGCCTGTTGGCACAGAACACATTGGAACTCCGGAGACTATTTTCGGCTATCGCCAGCGATTCAAATTGTAACTGCGTTGCACGATTTGTAGAAACTTCCAGTGAAATGTCGCTTCTATTTAAAAATAGTTCGTCAAGGATTTCCGTTCCGCACATGTGCGGAACAGATTTCCATTTTCCGCATGGTTTAGTGTTGCCGTAGATGGGGATTACATAGAACATGCGAGTAGTTAAAAAATAATACACATTAATTGTTCGTGGCGATCATTCTCATGGATTTCAACGAAGATGAAACAAAGGGGGTTTTAAACAGTGGGTTTCGAACAAAAACAATCCACTTTCCAGTTGTGTTTCCCCGTTCTTCTTTTCGAATCACTGACTGTGGACGATAACCATCGCCTCAATGCTTCCAGACGGTGTTAAAAGTTATTGTTTAACGATACCAGCATGAAAAGATAAAATTAGATTTCGAAGATACATCCCTGCCGGTCTTGTCATACTGGTACTTCGGATAATAAACCCGTGACACTTTCTAGCTTTTCTGATTAATCTTTTTTTTAATTGTTGGGTACTTTTCGCAATTGGTCCGAATATATATATGTTCGCATACACGATTAGCACTGAGAGAGGACCCAACCTCTCACACTGGTCCTCACCCGAGGGTTCAACCGACATCAGTCAAAGAAACCATCACGCCGCAACCGGTGACACCTGCCGAGTACCTGAACCTGTTCCTCCTTCAACACGAGTAGACATGTGGAAATTAGTCATTTACAGTCAATGAGGGTCGAAAGGGGCTTGTTCCCCATACCGTCCCTGCGCGCCTTCGGCGCGTTAAACCATTCCATTCCAAATTAGCACTGATCTTAGTGAATCTGGATTCTAGTGTGAATGCTAACCGTGCTTTCGGCACATGTATTGTAAACTACAATCGGTTATGCACATATATTTTGCGTCAACAAACCAATCGTAGACGATACACACGAAAACGATAGACAGTTTTCGTATAATTTTGAAATTTACAGGCCTGAAAAAGTAATCTTCTTATTTGCGGAGTAATTTTATTTCATTTTCGATATTGTGAGTAACAAACAACACTGACCAAAATAATTTTTCCCAATTCTATACTTTAAGAAATCGAATGAAACGATTCATCGTCATTTATTTTAAATTTTTGCTTCTAAAGCATAACTGTTGGGCCTTTATTGAAACGAACCTGTAAACATCATTCCCGTAAGGGGTATTAAGCCGGCTATTCTTTTTTCCCGCTCGACTCTCTTGCGAAATGAGTTTTTCATTTCGCAAGAGAGTCGAGCGGGAAAAAAGAATAGATTGTTTGATATAAATATAACAACACATTCATATTATGTTCCAGGTAAAAAGATGATAAAATGAGAAACAAAATATGTCGCGCATAGGCATACTACAGGGTTTAAACTTCATACAAGAACCAGAATCCATTTTCGAAAGTGATTCTACCAAATAATGAGAATCAACTTTGGTTATCAGAACATTTTCATTTGATTCGTGCCATCGGTTAATGAATGTGTCCTGGACAACTTTACTTATTTTTGCTCCCTCATAACAAGGTAAACCTGTGACTTAAAAGCGGTGCCTTGTGAAGTCTTTGCTACCTATACAGGCAGCCAATAATTTACTAGAAACCACTGATAAGGTAATGAAACACCCGCCACCAAGACCACCGAACGCCTGTAAGTTGAAACATGTGTTATCCATGTACATGTAAGACAAGAAACTCATCAAAATTGGAACTAGATCCTCAAGGGTCAAAGTCTAGTACATATACATATACAGTTAAAACTAGAAGTCCTGTCATGAAATGCGCATAAATAGCACGTCGATCTACACGTTATGACCATAGTAAGTAAGGCTATCAAATTCTGTACGTATGGCCTGTGCACAAGCAATGTTTCAGCCAATGGACCTCCGGGTAACGCATAAAAGTTCAATGTATTATCTTTATAGTGATTGTTGAATGTTGTCAGATACCATATGGGTTTTGTTCCTCTGTCATGTATAAAATGTACTGTTTTCTCCAGTGCAATAATGCTAAAAATGTTTAAAAACAGTGCTTCAATTGACTTTTTGGCCATCTATGTACGCTTTTTTCTTGACAGATGATTGGGAAGCGCATCAATTGGGAATATATGATGTTGTGTCTACTGTCTGGTAAAAATATCTATCAGACACAAGTCTTGACTTTTGTTCCTTTGATGTCTATAATTCTGTATAATCTGATCACCTTTTTCACACCTTGGACGATTATCTGTGAAGCAAATCTCTGATGGGTTCTGATAGTCGATAAGAGGAGATAACCGTCGACTTGGACCAGTCAGTCGAAGTGGAAATCTGGGTATGTTTGGTAAAGGGTTAACACAAGTCAGGGAAATTACACAATACTGAGATAATAAAGGTGGGTAGAGAATTTCGCTCTGACTGGGACGCGATCAGATGAAACTTACAGTTAAAACTAGAAGTCCTGTCATGAAATGCGCACAAATAGCACGTCGATCTGCGCGTTAATCTACGCGTTATGACCATAGTAAGGCTTTCAAATTCTGTGCATATGGCCTGTGCACAAGCAATGTTTCAGCCAATGGACCTCCGGGTAACCCGGAGGTCCATTGGCAGAAACATTGCCTGTGTTTGCTATGAGTAACTAGGAGAACCTGCAATGCTTTGGGTGCCATTCGATATGGCAATTGCGCGCAATTCCTACGCGCAATTAAGCCTAGATAAGCGCATAGTTCGTTACAGGACTTCTAGTTTTAACTGTATCTCTCCACCTTTTCCTCCTCCTCACGGCATTATGAAATCTCACCAGTCCGGAAAAAATGAAGATTCTATTTTCGTTTGTTTTTTGTGATTTCGTCATGGTTTCGAACTATTCTATTCATGATATCTCGACTCACTGGTGTATAAATGTGTCTAGACCCGAGATCGAGAACAATGTGTTTTTTGTGGTGGTAGTACTGCACTGAGAATAGTTCAGTCCCCCAGAACGTCTTGTAATTAATTTTGCGGCGGTACTATCAAGTAGATCGAGTCAGAATAACTAACAAATCAGTTTTCGCCACATGATATCAGACACCTAAATCAAAAATATCGAAATGCAATAATATTTACAGTGAAAATAAAGAATGAAGAACTAGTAAATTACTTGTTACTTTAGACACCTACCAACAGGTAAAGTCTATCCTATATGCTTTATTGATATAAAATAATCACCATTACGCAAATGGACGTATTCTGGATATCTGTTCAATGTTTTAACCCTTTACCTAACATGAAAAGCAGACGACACTTGCAAAAATCATTCTTGAATAACTAATTTTTTTCATTTTTTGTCTCAAAAACATAGGTTGTGACCCCTCATTGGAACGAGCTGAAAAATGAAAAAATAATGAAAAATAACTGACGATTTTTGAGAATAGCGCTGGCCGATTTTGGCCGTTACGTTAGGTAAAGGGTGAAACAAGAGCGTCATCTCGATTAGCTGCATGTGTGTACAGAGGAAGATGATATTCCAATATTAAGTTACCAAATTACGATTTCAGATCGTCTATGTATCTTTCGTGTTTTTTTTCAGAACAGCGTTTAGTCTACTGGGATGGTGGAGCGGATGCAGTCGACATCGTTTCTTAGGTTAGGTGAGTTGTGAAATGTAGACTTACAGTTTGATCAAGTCGATTCGCGGGAGTCTGAGCTTCGGGTGTTTCGGCGCTCCAACATCGTGAGTACGATCACTTAATGGATTGAGAATTTTTTCATACGTGAATTTGCCATCATTATATTGAGTTTGAAAAGCAAGTTTTGACAAATAAATAGAGATTATTACCATTATGTGGATGTACAAAATATTTATCTCACAATCGGGGCGTTTCTGCACTGTTACACAATTAAAGTTTAATGTATCTGGGCCCTTGTTCCGAATCCGTATCAAGGGCCCCTGATACAAGCGCGTGATTGTGCTGGTGTCAAAACAACGGCATTAATATCATTTTTCGATCGCTTCGCGTTTTTCCCTTCAGAGAAAAAAATATTAGGTGAGGCGAAGCCGAACCTAATATTGTTTTCTCTGAGTCGTACATGATACTGTATCTGCCAACTAAACGCCCTGTAACGTATTTATTATGCACGGCATGCTAACATGACACTGGAGTGGGGAATTTAACTCAACGAATAGTTAAATTATGCGCACCTTTCGGCATCTTGGGCTGGTTTGTAGCCTATTATTGGGATTTCATGAACGCTCGAGTCGAGGCTTCTCTCTTGAAGTTAAAGGATTAGCTTTTTCGCTATGAAATGTGGAAAACTCCACCTCAATAAACGATGAACGGCATATTTTAAAATATAATAAACCTTTACACCAAGAGGGAAATTTAATTCACCATTAATTATTGCAAAAGTAACAACCAAATTCACGTTGACGAAACACACAGTTGCTCCACCTCGCAAGACAGTATTCAGTAAAGTGAATCCCAGTGACGTAATTTTCTCTGAAGTGTAACGTCATCACTGACCTCAATATGGAGATTAATGAACGCTATTCTATTTTTCAATTTGCGTCTTTCCATCGATAAGGCAAATGAAAAAGTTCCTTTTGAAATAGTTTTATAACACATTTTGTGGTCAATATTGTGAGATAAATTTATCATCACCACAGTGTGTGTCTCCGGAAATTCTGATCAAGTCTCGTTGTAGGCACAGAATCGCATTTCGACTCGCCCTAACGGACTCGTCGAAATACTGTTCTGTGCCTACAACTCGACTTGATCTGAATTCCCGGAGACACACACTGTGGTGATAATCTGTATGTATCCGAGCCGAGCTACGGGTTCTAAGGGCAGATCACGACGAGTCGAAGACGAGTCGTGATCTACTCTAACCCGGACCGAGACTCGGATACATATTTTGTACATCCACATAATGGTAATAATCATTTTATCTTACAATATATTGGGGATAAGTCAAGAATGTAGACGAATATATAACGAACTATTTATTCGTACGAATGAACAAAAAGAAAACAAAATGGAACTCACGCGAAAGGAACGTGCATGTATCCGACCCCCTGATACAAACATCTGTATCAGGGGGTCGAATACACTACAGTTGCGGAGTTAATACAGACAAAATGCATGTTGATTGTAAGATAATAAGTGTTTAACATGAATTCTGGCCTTAAAATCGATTTGACTAATGTAAAGGGATTTCAACAATTTCGGTCTGTGAGGTTGCTGCTATATCTTTAAAGGAGTTTGAAAAACTTAAAAGGCCTTCGAAGACTCGGAAGTCGATTCGATTGGAAATTATCCCGATGATTCGTTTTGAGTCGAGCTAATTCGGAAATTTTCGAATTCCTGAGATGTTCTCAAAATCTTATCAAGTGTCTCTTCTTGAACTCTTCTTTTGTCACCAGGTTTCCTGTGCAGGAAACCTGGTGACAGAAGAAGAGTTTAAGTGGTTCACCTTCAGACACTACGTTGATTCCGTTCTAGAAAATTCCGCATTTTTGATTGACTTTCCCTAGCAGACGAATTTCCATTCAATACAATAATTGAGCGGAGACTGGCAATATTTACTGTTATGAGAGGGTCGAATATTTACAATTTGGCTGAGGGCATGAAATTCGATTCAAAATTCCATTCGATTCGAAATCCTCTGACTAATTAGATTGGACACGAAATCTGAAATACACGGGGTTCTTGAAAAACTGTTCGTGTTGCTGGTTGTTCGTGACCTTTTGCCAGTTTGCACAATAACTCAAACAAAATGTCCATGACTTCTGTCTTGGCATGTGGGTTTGTTGCTATAATATCTTGAAAAGTTCTGTCCATGTTTTTCTTTCTTGGGTTATGTTACTTAGTTTATTGAATTTTAGTGATTTTTAGTTATGCCTGACAATTCAACCAAGCGTCAAAGGATTCCAATTATTTTCCAGAACGTGTATTTGCTTCTACAGTAACCAGCTTAAATAAGTTGTAGGATGACCACATGGAACATTTTGTTTTATTTTTTCATCGTTGATAATTTCAACCCTTGAAATCATTTCTTGGGAAGCTCTCCTCTGGTCGAGATCGTTCAAGGAAATAATGTCAAGTCAGACAATTATCAACAGGTGGAAATGATATTTGAATTTCCTTGTGGTTATGATACAACTTATTTGTGCTGGTACTGCATAATATCATGATCGCGTTTGAAAATCGTGTTTTTCTGATTTGTCTTACCAGGTTGTTAGTTGTTAGTTCTTATTTTGTCGATTTATATTGATGCACTGTTATCATTTTTAATTGACTTCCCCCGATGAAATGTGGAGGCGAATGTTCCAAAACATTACTAGCAACAAAATGTTTAAAAATGGTATGCAAATAGATGACCAGGTGTAGTATTTTGCGCGGTACAGCACGTAGAATGCAGAAAACTATTGAAATACTTGTGGTCACAAGTTTTCATTTTCGGAAAATTTCTTAGTTACAGTACGTGGAGAGTGTATTATCACCAAATCACCCGTAGAGTGGAGATTCCACTCGAAAAATAATTGCAAATGTGTTGCAAAGCATAACCAGCACCAGCAAAGTTAAACCCGGAGGTCCATTGGCTGAAACATTGCTTGTGTTTTTGTCGATATGTACAAAATTTGAAAGTTATAGCTTGGGTGCTAACTGCACTCCGCGGGTGATTTAGTTACAATCCACTCTCCACGTACTGTATGTGATAAAAAAATGCGAAATCGTGCTAAGCTGCAGCGGATGATAAAATGAAATAAATTTTAAGTCCATAAAGGACTGCCCCCTACAGAATTCTCTGCATTGAACATGGGTCTAGATATCTATGATATACACTTATATACCAAGTATGAGGTCATTCCACCATGTATTTTAAAGTTTTTAGTTTGATGGTGAAAAATGAAATAAATTCCAAGTTCATAAAGGGCAATAACTCTGACGAAAATTCTTCGAATGACACCTGTGGTCATCATAGATCAATCAGAAACACTTGTATACCAGATATGATGTCATTCCACCAAGTATGTTGAACTTATAGAGTTTAAAACCTCGTTGGTCACAAACAGACGACCGACCGATCGACATTGCCAGATACTGAGCTACTTGTCGCAGCTAGAAAGTCCAAGAAGCACAGGTAATGTTTCAACCAATCGACTTCTGGTTTGAACCCGGAGGTCGATTGGCTTAAATGTGTGCTCACAACTCTTAGGATCAGTTTTCAGAATGCATATAATTATTTCGCGCACCACGAAAAAGGTCCGTCTGGGGAAGCATTGATGTCAATGTGTTTTACAGGTGCAACAACCAAAGTGGTTTCGAATTTTCATAACAAAGCCATTGTATGACAGTAATAAATTGAATCAAAGAAATTGTTCAGATAGAACTTCCAAGCATATAATAGCTGTGGGGGTAACGTTTACCTGTAGCTACTAACGTAGTGATGTCCCCTTCACTTTGACTAGTCTACGCACTTGATCTAAAGTGTGACCAGAATGTTTAAAACACCTGTCTGCTACCGTTGCTACTGAAACAACAACGGCAGTACAGGGTTGTTTTTAGAGATAGTTTACTCGCCCATGCGCTCTATACACTATTGAAATTGGGTGAAATTTCGTTCGTTGTCTCGGAAACGAAACGTTAAGAAAAAAACCATATCTTTTGATTGTATGTAGGTCTTCGATGAAAACTCGAGAAAACGAAAGGAAAGCGTTCATCTGTATCCAGGGAAACAAAGGAAATTTGGGAAGTCGTCGTGTCTTTCGATCGTACCTACAGTTAAAATTAGAAGTCCTGTCATGAAATGTGCACAAATAGCACGTCGATCTCCGCGTTAATCTACGCGTTAATCTACGCGTTATGACCATAGTAAGGCTATCAAATTCTGTACATATGGCCTGTGCACAAGCAATGTGTCACCCAATGGACCTCCGCTTAATCCGGAGGTCCATTGGCAGAAACATTGCCTGTGTTTGCTATGAGTAAACAGGTGAACCTGCCGTTCTTTGGATGCCATTCGATATGGCAACTGCGCGCAAATCCTACGCGCAATTAAGCCTAGATAAGCGCACAGTTTGTGGCAGGACTTCTAGTTTTAACTGTAGATTGTAGGAAATTTGAATATAATAATCTTTTATCTATGAATATTTTGAATAAAAAAATAAACAAGTATATACAATCCATTTTCAGAGTGAAAACCAGATTCAAAAGTTTTAAGAGCAGTTTTCGCTTATTAAAATGGTCTCAAACGCGGTTCATCCTATACTATCCGAATAGCTTGGAAGTACCTACTTTCATGTCTTTTTCTTTTAGTGCAGTCACAAACACGGCTCTTTGACATTTTCACGTTGTTTTGAATTCAAATGAGGTGGTATCTATATTTTTCATCAAATCATTGAATACTGGATAATTCGACTTCAGTACACCCACACAACTGATAACCAGTCATTCGACAAAATGAATTCTCTTTATCGTAAAATGAAATGGAATGTCTGGTGTATCGAACAAAATAATGTTTGAAAAGCTTAGTTTTGAGATTATGCTAGAATCAATAGCAATAACCACTAATGAATGTTTTAGCTTTTCATACTCCAAAGCACTCTATTTGTTTTGACATGTTGGGAATCAGCACATTTTGCCCTCTCCGATGAGCGTTCAAACCACTAGTCAAATTCTTAAAAGAATCTGACGCTCCAACACACTAAAAACTAAAGTGTTAAAACTGACACTTTCAAGGTGTTAAACCCATTCTAACTCTCAGGGTTTGACTTTAACACTCAAAGTGCAATGCTTTAAGCACTTAGACATTACAATTGTCAGACATCTGAAACTTGAATGGATGGCACTTGCCATGTGTCCAGCATTGGTGGGTCTTCCAGAATCGTCCATAATTTGATTTGCGCTTGGTGGGTACATAATTAAAAGGACACAACGCAGATGACGCGGATCAGGCTCGAGAGTTAGAGCCTGATCCGCGTTATCTGCGTTGTTTCCTTTTAAGTTTCGCGACATTACACTTGTCAAGTGGTATTATTGTAACACCTGTCAAGTACTGGGATATCTACACTTGAACAAAGTGCTAGTTCAACACTTAGTAAGTGTTAAATACAGCACTTCAAGTGTAGTTTTTAACACTTTAGTTTTTAGCGTGTATGACCTGGAATCAGTCTTGCCCTTAACTGGTAGAGTGCTAAATTATTTTTGGCCATCACAGCTTCAGCACAGGTCTTTGCCTTGTTACAATTTATGGGAGAGTGCCTATGGGCACTCTCCTATAAACTATAACGAGGCAAACCCTCAGAGACTAAATAATATCTCTTCAAAGATAATACAAAGCACATTCACGGAATATGAGCCTTCAAGCTGTGATACCTGCACTTCAGAATAAAACCCAAATATGGGCTTCCAGCACTCTACCAGTTAAATAGTGTATCGTCATTTTATCACTTAAATCGAATGGAATATTTCAGTTGCTCGGAAAAGCGACCCGTTTAGGGTCGCTTTTCCAACCAAATAAATTATTCCATCCCATTGAATTTAAAAATGCCATAAATATTCATTTTCTTTGAAACAACGCGAGAATTGTCTCTCGGCCGAGACTTTATTTGACCGAATCATTGTTGACGTTATCATTACTATTGGATATACTGGTTTACTGAATATTATGAACTAATTGTGTCAATATACTGATTTTGCAACGTAGATTTATTGCTTATACATTGGAACATGTATAACTGGATATCGAAAGAATAGCCATATATTTTTGTGAGTAAATGGATATCACAGTACATCAGTTGTAGTCTGAGCGCAAACTCCACGAAAAGTGGTTAAACAAGCAGCACATAACATCGTTGAATTCTTTACAGAAATGTAACTGGTGGCTAGAGATCTTTGTTAAATGTGAGTGTGTGGGTGGGCGAGGGGGGCCAGTCCAGTTTTGTAAACTCGGTCACAGAACAGCTGTACACTAACGGTATTGCCAAGCACCTGCAGTCCACGGCACCTGACCTAAACGTAAACAAATGGCATGGCGTTCTTCCAAAGAGAAGTTTTGGCATTTTCGTCCATGCAGCCCTCTCGCTGCATCATGAATTGCTTTGAATTTTTGGCTTCGTTCTTGAGTATCGGGAGATTATTTCGCTGCGAGTTGGTCTCATGGAATACAGTTTGGTTATCAGTTCGGGGACGAATGCGGTAGCAGGCCTTCAGGGCCCATTCCTTCTTTTCACCAACGATCTAAAGTCATTATTGCCATTTTGAGGTGTTGCCTTTACACTGACAATGGCAAGATTTCATGAACAAATTTCAAACTAAAGAAAATACTTTGCCCATGGATACAAGGTTTGGGATGACATTTTATCACACAGACAACACCTAGCTATCTTTGAAACATGTATTTACAAATGTTTTGTTGCTTTAATACACCTACATAAAAATCGAGAGCTGAAAAATTCGATTTCGTATGGTCAGATCATCGAAACTTCTGCTACGCACGCGTCTTTCAACTTACATTCAGCGTTGGTAAATTATAATGCACTTCAACAGTTGGGACTTATTTTTTTAATTAAATGCTCACGATACAGTTAAAACTAGAAGTCCTGTCACGGACTGTGCGTTTATCTTGGCTTAATTGCGCGTAAGAATTGCACGCAATTGCCATATCGAATGGCATCCAAAGCACGGCAAGTTCTCCTGGTTACTCATAGCAAACACAGGCAATGTTTCTGCAAATGGACCTCCGGGTTACCCGGAGGTCCATTGACTGAAACATTGCTTGTGCACAGGCCATGTGTACAAAATTGGATAGCCTAACTATGGTCATAACGTTTAGAGTGCTTCGCAGATCGACGTGCTATTTGAGCGCATTTCATGACAGGACTTCTAGTTTTAAGTGTGAGCCATGTTTCCGGTTTGAAAAATCAAAACATTGAACTGATTTGAAGGGAGAGGAATGGGTTATTGGGGGTGCCCACGCTTTCTATTTCGGTATCAACTGGTCTTTATAGCACGAACTGAATCCATTGGTGTCATAAATCTTTCTTCCAGATCTATTTTATTGGTTTCGTTTTCCGATTATTTGTTTTTTTTCTCAATATTCACAGTCAATAGTCTCAAGCCTTTGTTGTCATCCCGATTACATTGATATCTGTCCAGATTTCACTTATGCAACCCGCGGATGCATGGACGGTTCGGCACCTGGACGAATCGGTACCTGCAACTGAAGAGGGGTGCAACTGTTGTTATAAGACAAATCGCAAAACAAAATTTCTCTCGATAGTTTCCGACGCATCGATTGCTTTTTAAAGAATATACTTTGATGCCTGCAATAACGAATATGTTGATGATGTGCAAATTCATGACGGCAATACAAATTAACCCTTTGATACTTTTGTACGTATTATTACGTACGAAATCTTTTGTTTAATTTAAGCTTTTGATACTTTTGTATGTGTTATTACGTACGAAATCAAACAACATGTTGATACTTTGTGGTCATTTGTTTTGTTATTATTTTTCGATTTTTTTAAAGTTTTAACCTCAATTTCCTATTTTCTCCTGAATAGTGCTCTGTGATAACCGTTGAGCCGAATGTTATCGCAGCTTAAAATACTAATATAATCCTGCTGTCAAGACTTCTTAACTGGTTGATTGCTAGAAGTCACCAGTTTAAACAATATTTATTCAATAATTGATAAATGCATACATTTCACAACAATAGTTGAGTAACAAAAAATATGAACAACAAAAAGTACAGTATTATACATGAAACAACTAAAGACAGGGAAATTTGTTACTGTATAAAAGAGGGATTCGACAGAAAGCTTAAAGCTTATATGTAAGTCGTCTCCCGAAAAAGTCACTATCAGGGCTTTCAAAAAATGAGGATACCAGAGCAAAAGCCAACACTCTCCTTGCCTATGTTTATATAAATTTGTTTTATTACAAATTATTGGAGAGTGCCTGTGGACGAGCTCTTTCCAACGAGGGGTCATAACCTATGTTTTTGAGTCAAAAAATGAGAGAAAATATTGAAAATTAATTGGCAATTTTTGAGAATGGCGCTGGCCGGTTTTGGCCTTTGCGTTGGATAAAGGGTTAACTCGCAGCCATAACGCTGCAGGCTAAACATATTAATTGGGCAACCATGTATGACAAAACAACAGCCTTCTCGTATAAAGAAGAGAAATGAAATATCAGTTCCTCGCCTTTTCTCCAAGATCCATAAAATATAGATCGGAATTACCAAACGTTGTTTAATACGGTATTCCTACAATTTTATTACATGCCCATGCAAGTCTCTCTTATGCAATTCGGCGTGCAATACGGCTGTGCAATACGGAATTCCGTATTGCACACCAACCTGTTCCAACCTGTTCACGCCATGTAGCAATGCGACTGCATAAAGTGCATGGTGTTTACCACCGTTGATAGAAAAGAAAATTAGGTCAGTAGGTGCTTGGGTCATGTAATAAATACAAAACCACATGTATGTTTCAATGAGTCGTTTTGTATTCAATTCGTCAGATGTGCGTAGAAAGAAAACGTCTCGACCTTCGGTCTCGACGTTTTCTTCCTACGCACATCTGACTCATTATTTATACTTATTTATTGGTGTTTAAGGTCACATACTTATGCACAATGGCTAATCGTGACCGTGACAGTTTTACGGGTGGAGGAAGCCGGAGTACCCGGAGAGAACCACCGAGCAACGACGAGCAGCTGTCAGCTCTCCAACATCGTAACTCTGAACTCTGCACCGCAGCACAGGCAGGGTTAGATTGGTTGAAGACATGCGCACCATCGACGTGCAGTACGCCTCAGTACACAGCGTCATCGTGCCCCCATGAAGGCAATCGGGGTGAAGTGTCTTGCCCAAGGACACAACGCGGTTGCCGCAGGTGGGATTCGAACCGAGGACCTCTCGGCTTGCAGCCTGCACCTCTACCAACTGAGCCACGGCGCCCCATCTGACTCATTGAATACAAAACGACTCATTGAAACATACATGTAGTTTTGTCTATATATTCCACGGTAGAAACCGGTTGCCAGTACTTTCACCGTATTTTTAACTTGGTGAGTGCTAGAAGCCATTATCATGGCTCTATTGAAAAGTGCTGGAAGCCAATTTTGTGGCTTTATCATGTTTGTATTAGCTTGATGTCCGCTTAGCAGTAGAAGAAAAAATACTTATATAAAATTGTTTGATTGCAATTTATTGGAGAGTGCTATTGGCACTCTCCAATAAATTGTAATCAAACAATTAGTTATGAACAAAATCTTTCTACACTAATGCAACTCTTGCCGGAAGTGCGGTATCTTTGAAAAAATACTCATGTTTCAAATCAAGTGCATGTAAAGAGACATAATGGTATTCTGACCCTTCCATAACACAGGTGAGTAATCTGCTTGTGTGGAGTTAGTACATGGGGGAGTCTGAGAGTTGCCCGTCGTTGCTTGGTGATTCTCTCCGGGTACTCCGGCTTCCTCCACCCGTAAAACTGTCCGACACGAGTTGACCCTGGCTGTAGAAAGTGTCGTTAAGCCCCCAATAAATAGGTAACAAGGGTGAGTAATAGGGAGCTCTCATCACATAAAGTCCAGACGAGAAATGAGTTCAACTCTCCCTAAATATTGAAGTGAGCAGTACGGATAACAAATCTATCAGGAACACTGGTATAACGTGAACTCTACCTAATTTGACGGCCATATTGTCCGAATTGTCTCATAATACTTGTTCCAATGAGCGGTCATACCCAATGTTCTTGAAGAAAGAAAATGGAATTTATTAGTTATTCAAAAAAAATGCTTTGCATATGTCGTTGGGTAAAGAATCTATACATTTTTTCAAAAATACATTCGAAAAACAAGTGGAAACCCAATTAGGTTCATATTCACTCATTCCAGTTGATTTGGGTTGATTTTTAACCCAACTGATTTTAGAGTATAGCTGAATAGAAAGTTACTAAATGCTATCCGATATAGTATAACCATATAGCGGTCGCCTTTGATCAACCTTATAATGTCTGTTTCTTCATGAACTGTGTTCAAAGGACATTCACTTCGTGTTGGGCTTCTACAATGCGTGTTGCGTTCCACACAGAAGACCATTTACTTGGATAACGGAACTCCGGGATGGAACTTGCTTGTGCTCCCATTTTTCTTAGCAGGATATGAGTGATTTAGAAGGTAGAAACTACGAATCGCCTTTTGCTGGTGTATTCAATGTTTGTGGAAGCAATTTTGAGTCTTTCAGATGACTGCCGGGGAAATAAACACAAGAGAGAACGAATCGCGCGGGATTAATGGTTAACCTCTCGTAGAAGGGCTTTGCTATTACTAACTTTTAAATCGAAGCTTTGAGGAAATATTAGCTTCATTTCATCTTTCATGGAAAACAGACAAAAGGAGCAACCTCGAAACGGCAAATGGCAGCATCTGTTATTTCACCTGCATAAACGATCAACTCAAATTTCTTTGCAGTGTAAAGATAATCTATTTTGATAACAAATATTATTGTATATGAACTGATCCCTCATTACGCTATCTGATCTATAATATAGGTCACAAATAAGTCAGACCTAGTTAATAATCATTAGAAGATAAATAGGTCATCTATATTGATTTAAAAAGGATTAGTTGATTTTTTTTATTTTTATAAAAAACCATTTGGTTCCCAGCTGCTTTCTTCATCAGTTTATTTATTCTCACACAGAGAAAGTAATTGCGTTCAAATCGCGATTCTCCTTACATTGTATAAAACCGCTGTGTTTATATCTTATGTCTATATAAATTGAGTATCTGCAGTGTTTCAGACTTCAAGACTTCAGAACAAATTATCAACCGGGAAGTTTTGAATATCTACCTTTCACCCTTCCAATACACTTCCTCGAAGCAGAGCCAGCGGAATCGGGATGGGCGGGGGATGTAAGAGTCCCCACCCACACTATTTTTACAGGCATGCTTCCTGACTTCACGATCAGTAAAACAATTTGAGAGTAATCAGATGTTTCAATTTTCATGTAATCCTTTACCATATTATCTTCAAAGTCAAACAAATTTAGTTGCATTTGGCCAGTAAATTTCACCTTTGGTCGCATCGGTGTATTTCTTCTACTCCAGACATCTTCCAACCCGTGAGCTTGTTTCTAGGGTAGATTATTTAATCCCTTCCCCCACCCCACCCCCACCATTCCCACAAACACATAAAGAGTAATCGCTTGACTGGACTGGTTACGTGAAATAATTCATGAGAGATGAGGGACGTTGTACAAACACGAGTGCGCGAATGCACACGAGTGCTTTACAATATAGTCCCTCGTCTCGAATGAATTATTTCACGTAACCAGTCCGGTCAAGTGATTACTCTGTTTATTACTTTTCAACTTATTTTACTTATTAACGATAATTATATTATTTAACTCTTTGCCTAACGTAACAGCCAAAACCGACCAGCGCTATTCTCAAAAATCGCCAATTAATTTCCATTATGTTTTCATTTTTTGTCTCTAAAACATATGTTATAAGCCCCTCATTGGAACGAGCCTGTCGAGTACGTTCCAATGAGGGGTCATAACCTATGTTTTTGAGACAAAAAATGAAAATAATAGTTATTCAAGATATTTTTTTTTTTTTTTTTTGCAAGTGTCGTCTGCTTTTCATGTTAGGTAAAGGGTTAAAGAACAATGAAGTTACACCTACGGCAAAGCGTCTTCGTTTGCGCGCATGGATATATGACACAATTGTTGATTGCATAATTCACTTGTGAAGTTATCGTTTATAATCAAACCCGGAAATCCCAGTAAATCACACTTTGGAAAGTAATAAACACTTTTAACACCTTTCCACATGCCAGTGCCAGTCTTCATCTGAGGCCAATAACAGCACTTTCGTCGCACTGTGTCCAGCTCGTTTCACACTTTCGTGTAGATGCCGAAAGGAAAGTGGATCAAATAATCATGAGAACCCCATCTAATAAGCTGGATTCCAGCCATCGTTTTTTGACGGAGTACAATGGTCAAGTTGTTAGGTATTGGACTCCGGCTTGCCAGGCTGGCTTGTCGACAGTTCGATTCCCGGCCAGGGATCAGAAATCAACATTCCAAAGTCTTCGAAAACATGATTGTGTCCATCAATTTTTCACACACAGACCCGTGTCAGTCTTCGTCTGAGGCCAACCACAGCACGTTCGTCGTACTTAGCCATCGTCTTGTGACGGTGTATAATGACCCAGATGTTTAGATGTTGGACTCCTGACTGCCAGGCGGGATTGTCGGCAGTTCGATTCCCGGCCGGGAATCAAAATCAATATTCCAAATTCTTGGAAAACATTAATGTGTCCTTCAACACACACACACACAAACACACAACACACACACACACACACATCCCTATCACACAAACATACACACCCTCGCATTCTCACACGCTTACCAAAGGCCATCAAATCTTCTGCATCAAAGAAAATCATCCTCGGTGTTTTTATCTTTGGAACTTATCACTAATTCGAGGGTGGAAAAACGCTTATCCATAAATGCTGTATGTGACTAACCCAAACAGTTACGAGTTACTGTTTAACCCTTTACCTAACGAATCGCCCGCATCCGCCCGCGTAATATGCAAATTCAGCAGTTGAAAAAATATTATTTTTCAAAAAATTTCAACAAAACCATATCATGTGACCCCTCGTTGGAACGAGCTCGTCGAGCTCGTTCCAACGAGGGGTCACATGATATGGTTTTGTTGAAATTTTTTGAAAAATTTGAAAAAATGCTATTTAAAATAATAAATTTTGATATCGTCTGCGTTGGGTAAAGGGTTAATACAGTACTCGAGTGGGTACTGATGATATTTGCTGTACTGCAGTTTTGTAAGAAGGTGGAACTCAACCTGAAAAACGATGACATTAGATTCGGTTCGAAATACCCTTCCTGATTCGATTCGACCGGAAAATTGAGATTCTTGGTGCCGTATACAGAGTATATGTATAGTTTAATCTCAATATTGTCAACACTGATGTAATATTGTAACAGCTAACCATTTATAGGGCCGCACGATATTCAAAACTGAATACCGGTATCGGTATTGAAAAACATACCGCGACATACCGGTATAACGAAAACTGCTCAGATATTTGAACATAAGTACCACAATCGTGATTTGAGCATCACAGTCGGAACGAATCAGCATGCCTTGATGATGCGGTTCGAAAAACATTTACCCAACGCAGACGATATCAAAAATTTATTATTTTAAAAATCAGTTTATCAGATTTCCGCCCAAATTTCTACAAAACAATATCATGTGACCCCTCATTGGAACGAGCTCGTTGATATATGATATAGCTTTGTTGAAATTTTTAAAAATTATTTTTTCAACTGGGGAATTTGTATATTACGTGGGCGCATGCAGACGATTCCTTGGGTAAAGGGACAATATTATTCATTCGGGGCTACAGTTAAAAAAAACTCAAGTCATCTTGAAAATTAAATTGGGGGTAAATCAATAATGACGGTAAACCGATATTTTTTGTAATTACACCGGTATTCAATCGATATTGGTTTGAATACCGGTATATATCGGTTAATCGATATACCGTGCAGCCCTTACCATTTACACAACGCATACGATATCAGAATCTATTATTTTGAATATTACTTTTTCAAATTTTCCGGCAAAATTCAGCAAAAACCATGCCGTGTAACCCCTCGTTGGAATGAGCTCGTTGCAATGAGGGGTTCACGTTATATGGTTTTGTTGAAATGTTTTGAAAAAAAATTGAACTGCCAATTTTCATATTGCGCGGAAAATGCAGCGGATCGGTAAAAGGTTAACACGTCTGCAGAAAAGTTGTACATATTGTCTGTAACTTAAGCGAAATTATTTTGCAAACTTGCCATCAGTTTAAGTTTGCTCAAACAAACCAGCCAATGAGGTTCTTTTTAAGTTATGTGGATGATACTACCATGCAGTCAGACTGCACCTGTTTGATTGCAAGAAAAGAATGGACATCACTGCCAACAGCAGCAGACGGGTCTCGTCTTGCCATTAAACGTTGCATGCTTTGGTCGTTACTTTGATGTTGGAAATAGTTTCCATCTGTGTCACTCGATTACCATCGTTGCACTCAAGTGCTGTGCCTTTTGTAAGAACTTACGGATTTTCAGTCGTCAATGACAACTTATTTGATGCAACATGAGTGTTATCATGTGTAAGGAGAGAAATGGTTCTGAATTCGGTAGCAGTTCGAGACTGAGAATTTGTTTTGAGGGAATTTATTTTGACGTGAAAATTCTGCTTCATCTGGTTTCTGTTGATAATGAATAGTGGTTCGACTAATCAATGAGATGTTCAGAAGAATTTACAGTTTGTCTCAAAGCGCCGACATTACCGAATTCAACCCCAACATGCTGAATGGTAGCGCATTGTACACGACTGCACACAGCGAAAGGGCGAGTTTATCCTGTATTGTGAGGAGGTTCAGAAATAACTTAACCCTTTACCCAACGTAACGGCCAAAACCGGCCAGCGCTATTCTCAAAAATCGCCAATTAATTTTCAAAATATTTTCATTTTGTGTCTCAAAAACATAGGTTATGACCCCTCGTTGGAACGAGCTCGTCGAGCTCGTTCCAACGAGGTGTCATAACCTATGTTTTTGAGACAAAAACTGAAAAAAAATAGTTATTCAAGAATTTTTTTTTCAAGTGTCGTCTGCTTTTCATGTTAAGTAAAGGGTTAAACCTTCAGCTCTTGGGATTAAATTATAACTGATGTTGATGTGAAGTTGTTTTTAATATTGTATTGTCTACTCGTGGCTGACAACTTTTGTTTTACGCAAAAATTAGGTATATTATGTTACACCAAATTAGATATAGGTGTGGGAGGTCGTGTTGGGTTTTGTTCTTGTTTTTTGTTGTTTTGTTTTTTTTTTTTTTGGGGGGGGGGGGGGTCAGTCTTTTCTAGCAATCATTGAATGTATATTTATAATTGAGACACAATGTACACAGGAGAGGCATCAAAACCGAATTGGATGATATATATACTTATGAGAAATGAAAACAATTTCTTGTTTTTTTGTTGTTTTTTTATTTTTTTTTTTTTTTTGGGGGGGTGGGGGTATTTTTTTGGGGGGGGGAGGGGGCGTCAGTCTTTTCTAGCAATCATTGAATGTATATTTATAATTGAGACACAATGTACACAGGAGAAGCATCAAAACCGAATTGGATGATATATATACTTATGAGGAATGAAAAAAATAATTATTTGAATTAGATTCAACCATGCATGACGTCAGATTTTCTTCATGCTAATTAAGAGAATTTCTACCGGATCGCGACTGGCTCGAAGCGATCGGAATTAGGAATTCCTTTCACTCCGAGCCAGTCACGATCCGGTAGAAATTCTCTGTCTGACCCTTTATGAAGTCACGCCAGCGTTCGTGTGTAACGGTTGATAATTTCATTGGACAGCACCACGTTTTTAGATATGTTTTTTGCGGAGATTATATTCCCCACATTTTGAAAGGCTAAGGCTGAAAATGAGGTTGGAAATGAAAGGTATACAAAAAACTTAAAATCAACATCGCTGGCATCAGGAGCGTAAATTTGAAATAAAAAATTAAATTGCACACTTTTAAATAACCGAAAAACAGTGTGTGAATTTTGATAACCGTGTCATTTATTTTATTCAAAATGCTATATCCCAATATAGCATTTTTAATAAAATACCTGTGCAAAATAGTTTAAATGATGAAATAAAAGCCCCGATGGTACTAATGCCATATCTCGGTTGTTTCAAGTCGAACTTTCAAATTTTCTTCAACTGTGTAATTGGAGTAACGTATACTAAAGTATGACTGGAACTAAAAGCAACAGACATGTCAATTGGTTTCACCTTTATCCAGGGAAATATAATTTTTGATGTTTTGAAAACGCGGGCGTTTGTAACGTTTTAGCGTAAATTGGTAATACTTGGTTAATGGAATTGAAAAAATAATTATGCAGCTTTCCCTAGTATCGATTGACATGTCTGTGCAATATAGAAGCAGTAACGTTTGTATGTTCTGAGTTATGCGAATCACAAGCATGAATACATTTCCAGAAATAATTTTTCAAATAACGTAAAAACGCCAAAAATGACGTAAAGTCAAAAATCCAAACACAGCTATTTTTTTTTATTTTTCGAGCTCTACAACATACTCAGTTTTCACGTAACTCGAACACACTTTAATTTTTTCGACGTTGACGTCCTACCGTCGCCCGAATTGTTCGTAGGCTAAAAACTGGTTTCATGTTTAGATGTGGTTTTATTGGAGGTTACATTTCCTAAATTTCGGGAGTGAGCGTTCAACAAGCGTGCTGGTATTGAATGTTCTCTTTAAAAAGTTCAAATTGACGCTATTGTTGAAAAAGGTTTAATTTTGAAATTGTAACAATGCATTTAATAGAGCGATCATGAAGGTAAAAGTGTGTGAAATTACTTTCGTTTCTGTGTGTGTGTTATTTATACGGAGCAGAGCGTTATTGAAAATCGATATTTTTCAAAGAGAAACTTTCAAGATAACCTAAATATTTTAAATGACGTAAAAATGTGAAAATGGCGATAAATCAAAAAACAAAACGCAGCTGTCTCCTATTGTTTTTAGCTCTGCCTCATACTGAAATTTAAAAAAAAAATCCACCGCATTTTAATTTTTGACCCTGTGACGTCACCTCCGGGTTCGACCATAATGGTTGAGAATTTCATTGGGTGGCCCAACATTTTTAGATATCTTTTTTCTGGAGATTTGATTGCAAAAATTTCGAAAACCAGAGGTATAAAATGCAATTGAAACAGAAAAATCAAGAAAATACGGAAATATTCGCATCGCTCACATAAGGGATCGAAATTTGAAAAAAATGCCTAGAATTATTGGTGATTGTCTACAAGTATGCCAAATTTCATGGCTGTGGGTTAAGGATTAGTACCCTAAATCTTAATATGAAGAAGAAAAAAAAGGCTAACGATCGCAATAAGTCATTCCAACTTCGTGGGGTGACTTAATTAATAATAACATTTGGCCGCCTACTGATTTGTTGCGATTCTCAGGTGAGAAGTCCTTGATTAAACCTGTGCTCTCGAATACCTCTCTATCCCCACACCTCTCCTCTCCTTCCAACACCCCGAAACTAACTGTTTGATGACATTCCGTACCTCATTCTTCCCAGTCTCTCAGATAAACAAACTAACCAGGGGCGGTGGAAAGGGGGGGGGGGGGCTGGGGGAGGGAGGCTTCAGCCTCTCCACTTTTTTGCCGGACCATGTTTTTTTGTATGCATATATTTTAACACAACCAATAACTGGTGAAACAAGGGGCGGATCCAGAGCCTCCCCCATATTTTCGCCAGCTATGTTTCTCTCGTGCTGGTTCAGTTTCGATGGATTTTGGATCAGTTTGTGCAGTAAGTGGGAACAAAGGCTAAAATGTATACAGTCTGTTACAAAAACGGTTAACTGAAATAGATCGTAGTCTTACAGACATACAAGTTCCAAATCCACCCCAGACAAGACCCACAGACAGTATAATTGCTGTAAACGTCTGGTAAAGCATACAGGTGAGGTCTATTTATCAGCTTTGGTCGTTACGATCAAAGCTGATAAAGAGACCTCACCTGTATGCTTCACCCACTACTCACATATCCATCAGTCTCCCATCCCACTTCTCCATTACACTCTCGGTGAATCTTATTTTATTGGACTGATATTTTGGACATTCTAATAGAAAGTGTTCCATGGTATCCAGCACTCCTAAATGACACATTTCAAATTCCTTTTCTCTGTCTTCCCTATTTTCCCCAAGCTCCAGCAAACGCGACCTCAGCTTAACAATCAGGGCCCTTCCAAAGGTACCATCAAGCAACTCTTCAAACCATGGCTTTTCTTTATCACGCAAGCCGCCCAAGACCTTTTTGATTTGACCCCCGCCAATTTCGGTTACAATTCCCCTCCCTTGACTCTTTCTCTGGCGTCATTTTTTACCCCAGGTTGTTCCCTAGTCATTTATTTATTTATTTATTTATTTATTGGTGTTTAAGGCCATATACTTATGCACAATGGCTAATCATGACCGTGACAGTTTTACGGGTGGAGGAACCCCAAGTACCCGGAGAGAACCACCGAGCAACGACGAGCAGCTGCCAGCTCCCCAACATCGTAACTCCGCACTGCAGCACAGGCAGGGTTAGATTGGTTGAAGACATGCGCACCATCGACGTGTAGTACGCCTAGTACACGGCGTCATCATGCCCCTATGTGGACAATCGGGGTTAAGAGCCTTGCCCAAGGACACAACACGGGAGTCCGAATTGATCGCTCAGACGGTCACCCATCCAATGATTAACCGGGCTCGACGTTGCTTAACTTCGGTGATCTGACGAGAACCGGTTACCGCAACGCCACAGCGCCCCCGTCTGGGAGATTTACAAAATAATTAAGAAAACAGAGTTTCATTAAGTGTATCCTGTCTTTAATCCTCATCCACCAATACTGACCACTGAGTGTTTCTGGTGCTGCGGCAATAATCGACTATTCGGGATCACTTATCATACGTTTAACTTTATAAATAGCAAGACATGACTGTACTTACTTTTTGGCATGCCTCATAAAGTATTAGTGCAACACGTGACATACAGGTCCCTTGGGCCGGGTGCATATATTATGGTTACTTTTATTATATTGTAATCGTTATATTAATGAATATGTCACGTTAACCCTTTACCTAACATGAAAAGGAGACGTCACTTGCAAACAAAATTCTTGAATAACTAATTTTTTTAATTTTATGCCTCAAAAACATTGGTTATGACCCCTCATTGGAACGAGCTCGACGAACTCGTTCCAAAGAGGTTTCATAACCTATGTTTTTGAGACAAAAAATAAAAAAATAATGAAAATTAATTGGCGATTTTTGAGAATAGCGCTGGCCGGTTTTGGCCGTTAACATGGGTAAAGGGTTGATAAAAATATACAACCAAACAAGCTCGACCCTGTTGTCCATCGTTTTACAGTTTCCAAGCTCTTTACAATTCTTTGGTTTGGAGGTGCCACTTTCATATCACATGTTATTTCTGGAATGGTTTGCGCCACGAAAACCTTATTGAAGCTGATTCTCCCTAAAAGTAACTGACTATATAATTGGTACAAGTTGGGAACGCTGATTTCATTTCATTCTTATATTTCAGAATTTTTTATGATTTGGACGATGAGATGTTTCAAAAATTAAGACCAGATGTGTAAAACAACCGATTTAACTTTGGATTAACTTCACATTCGAGAGGATAATATATGTTTATTCAAAAAGTGAAATGAAAAGTTTCATTACCGATCAAAACGTGAATCGGAGTAAATTGGTTTTCCTCCAATAGTGAAATATATTAACATCATTTTACTGAGGTGCACTGTAATGTCGGGATGTCTCGTTGGTGGCAGGGAAACGAGTCTCTAGAACGATGAGTGCTTGTAAATGTTTAGGGAGTGCATCGTGTGGAAGAATGGATTGTAGGATAGACGGCAGTGCAGTAGCTCTCGAGAGAATCCTACGAGAAAGTAACCCTATGGGATTTTATCAAAAGCGCCTCTTTGTTGGATGTTCTTTCATACAGATATTTTGTGCATCTGTGCTCATGTATAATCATCTTGCCTTGCGGGAGCTGCAGTACGACTGCGTTTTCGACAACGGGGATATAACAGCATTAAGCAACTATTCGGCGAATGTTTCAATATTAACCAAGTGCCACAGTGATTTTTTCTTGAACGAATTATCTCATTTCCTAGGAAATATTAAGGTAATGTATTTTTATCTATGTCAGGTTTTATGACAGATGTTCTAAACTCAAGGCTTCTACAGTCAACACATTCAATCAATAGAATAATAGGGTGCCACCGAACACTTTTCGATGAGGTGTAACAAGACAATTATTATGAACAAAAGTGCTAAACCAACCCACCCCATTCACTTACCACCACTACTACCTATCATGATAACGAGTCTCTGAAAAAGTACATATACATTATGTTACTTATAACGTATGGGAAAAATCTTAGCACTCTATGGTTATGGGCCACTAGGCAAATAACTTCCCTTAGCTGAAAACCACTGATAAGCCAATTTATTACATGCCTGTTCTATGAAATCCCCATCTATAGCAATACTAAACCATGCGGAAATCAAAATCCGTTCCGCACATATGTGCCGAACGGAAATCGTTGACGAACTATTTTTAAATAGAAGCGAAATTTCACTGGAATTTTCTACAAATCGCGCACCGCAATTACAATCTGAAACGCCAGCGATAGCTAAACGTAGTAACACGGGTTCCCCTCGCAAATTTGGTTGGCGATAAATTGCGCTCTTTTTGTTGATATTCGTCCCCTGAGTTCCAATGTGTTCCAATGTGTTCTATGTGCCTACTGGCACATATAACACCTTGGAACTCGGAGGACAAGTTGTCAAATGAATTGCTGAGTGTCCTTCTAATAATTGCCTTGATAGACTTAAGGGAGTGAATAAACACAGAACGACACACGCGTGTGAATGGGTTAATCGATATGGCACTTGTGCCTATCGCAGAACGATAAAACTCGAGGGCTATGGCCTCTCGTTTAATCCTTCCGCGCTGGAGCTCGTGCCATATCGATTAACCCATTCATACGCGTGTGTCGTTCTGTGTATTTCTGACACTGCTAGATATATCTGGCATCAGTCTGACATCCGTCTAGCATCAGTCAACTATTATTTAGCTGTCTCGTGCTTGATTGTACCGTACTTAAAATCCTGTACATTTGTTCCCATTTGTTTGTATATGGCTTAACTGAGCAATCCTGTCGATTGTAACCTTCAAAATTCCAAACAGTTTAGCAAACATTAACCCTTTGAACCTTGGTGGTATCTTCTCCATGTCAGTGCAATGGCAGCAACTGGAAACGTCCACATTCATTATTTGGGGGTATACCAATTGCAATTCTCAACGTGCAGCCGTGGAACTGCACGTTGAAAATATTAATTGGTCTACCCCACACATTCACTCAGCAGCCATCCTACTTTAGGAAATTATGAGTTATCATGCTTCTGGGCCGAAAAAGCGGCCGCTCGGTTTCAAAGGGTTAACTCGTCATTTTCTGTGAGCAAAGTGTTAAACTAAAGCGGCGGAGATGAATAATCTAACTATATAAAATTGCCTTTTTACAGCCTATTGGAGGGTGCCCATGGGCACTCTTCGTTGGTTGTAACTTGCCAATGATTATGAACAAAGTGCTAAACCGACCCCTTTTCAACCCCCCTAGCCATCGCTGTTATCACTTAAATGAATATCTGAAAATAATTTGATTCCAATGTTAATTGCATAGTTTCCATTGTTACATGATTATTTGATATTTTCCTGCTATGCTGATAAATTGTGCTACACTTTGATGCCTGCAAACTTGTTGGTATGTGTTACTGAGGTCATTGAAGCAACTTCAAATATGTTTTGCAAGTGAAAAGCAGCCATACGACAAGGAAACTTTCGCCTTTCTCCCAGTTACACAATCCCTACCCCCGGTCCTATACTCGATAATATACTTCCTCGTTGTGTTCTTACAATTATGTGCACAGATTGGGCGAATTGCATCGAACATATTCATATGATGCAGGTGATTGTAAGCAGTTATTTTAACAAACTTTGGACGTGGGTATGTTTTATTAGAGTCACTGAAGCAACTATAATTGTATGTTGTGAGTGGTTAATTGGGTGTAAGTCACTTTAACCCTTTACCCAACGTAACGTCCAAAACCGGCCAGCGCTATTCTCAAAAATCGCCAATTAATTTGCATTATTTTTTCATTTTTTGTCTCAAACACATAGGTTATGACCCCTCGTTGGAACGAGCTCGTCGAGCTCGTTCCAATGAGGAGTCATAGCCTATGTTTTTGAGACAAAATATGAAAAAAATTAGTTATTCACGAAGTTTTTTTGCAAGTGTCGTCTGCCTTTCATGTTATGTAAAGGGTTAAAAAAACAGCTACCATACCAACATTTACTACACCAACCGACACAACTGCTGCATCGACAGGTACTACATCAAACAATACAACCCCACCAACGACATCTACAACAATAACCAAGACAACACCACCACCCACTACAATGACAGTACCAAATAGCTACTACACCAAACACTGCGCCTACTAAATGAACTACAGTACATGTAGAGTGTATTATCACTAAATCACCCGCGGAGTAGAGATTCCACCCAAGTAATAATTGCAAATTTGTTGCACAGCGTAACAAACACAAGCAAAGTTCGAGCCAATGAACCTCCGGTTTAAACCCGGAGGTCCATTGGCTGAAACATTGCTTGTCTTTTTTGTCCATATGTTCAGATTTTGAAAGTAATACATTGGGTGATAATTGCACTCCGCGGGCGATTTTGTTACAATCCACTCTCCACGTACTGTACATGTACAACACCAACCACTACAGCACTAATCACTACAAGTAAACCAACCACTACAGCAACACCATCCAAAACTACACACCAACAACCACAATGATTAAATCTGCAACAGCACCAATTACTAGAAAACCACGAATAAGCATCACCCATTATAACGCCAATAATTATAACTATTGCATCAACCTCTACAACACTGTTAACTGCAACACCAACTAGTACAACTCCGACTACTTCGACTGCACCAACAACCACAACACCAAGCACCTCAATTGCTACACCAGTAACAACTACAATACCAATCACACTTATACAACAGCCACAAACACAGCACCAACGACCTACCCACACTAAACACTATAACTACTTTTCCAAACACAAACTATACAGCAATACTCACAACTACAACACCGATCAATACAACTACTATTTCGACTACCGCACCTACATTGTACTAAGCCCACTACAAAACCTACCATTACAGCTACTACACCAACCGGGGGCGTGGTGGCGTTGCGGTAACCGGTTCTCATCAGATCACTGAAGTTAAGCAACGTAACCGTCTGAGCGATCAATTCGGACTCCCGTGTTGTGTTCTTGGGCAATGCACTTAACCCTGATTGTCCACATGGGGGCACGATGACGCCGTGTACTAAGGCGTATTGCACGTCGATGGTGCGCGTGTCTTCAACCAATCTAATCCTGTCTGTGCTGCAGTGCGGAGTTACGATGCTGGGGAGCTGACAGCTGCTCGCCGTTGCTCGGTGGTTCTTTCTGGGTACTCCGGCTTCCTCCACCCGCAAATCTGTCACGGTCGCGATTAGCCATTGTACAAAAATATGTGACCTTAAACACCAATAAATAAATAAATAAATAACTTCACCAACCGAAACAACTATGGCATCAACAGCCACAACTACACAACTAAACATAGCAACACGACAACACCAACAACTACAACTTTTACACCACCCACAACAACATTTCCATATAATTTAGCAGCCCTGGGCCAATACTATAAAACCTTTACAGTTGTATTTTTCAGAATTGCATTTTCTATTCATGGAAATAACTAATTGAAATGAATCATTAGCATTTTCAAAGATGTGGCAATTTGCCAGTTGGTGGCAATTTGCCAGTTGGCAAATTGCCATACCTTTTGAAATGCTAATGATTCATTTCCGTCATTTATATTCACTTGTGAAAGATACAATTCGGGATAATATAATTGTAAAAGTTCTATAGTATTGACTCCTGGGGTATATTACAAATTAGTATCTTGTAATAACATTTTAGTATCTGGTAATTTCATTATTTATTAGATGTGATTTTCTTTCCCAGAATTTTCCATTATCATGCTCGGCTGATATGGCTTCAAAGTGTGTTGCTATGACGTCGATCTCGGCCGATATGAATCAATCTACTGTTGTCCCCATTGATGTGTTACTGGGCGCAACCAGTTTATTTACATCGAACTGTTCACAGTTATTCGTCGAATGCAATCAGGAAAATTGACATTACCAGGCATGGTGGAGTGGTTTGAAGCAGAGATTTGTATGACGAGGAGTTAGTGGTGGCAATAATTGCATTGTGGGGACAATTTTGAGGTTGATAATTTTTTATATTTACAGCAGTTCGAAGGATTAAACAATGAGACCTTGTATAAAGGAAAAGAAAATACAGTTGTTTGTTTGGGTTCAGTAATTTTCTAAACAAAAAAATAAACGTTACCAGCTGAAGTCACTTAGAAAATATAAGACACGTTGCTACTAACGGACTGGCAGAAAAGTGAACAATACTAATACTTTTGAGACAATTGTTTGCAAAAGCTGAACCTAGTTATGAATATGAAACATTTCTGAACATGAACTCGCTTGCAAATCTGAGAATAACTCAATTTTTTCTGTAAGAATATTCTATTGATTTACGGAAAACTGTGGCATGTAGTCGGTCATATTTGTGTGCATGCATACCGCATGACAGCTGAAAATGTCACTGAAGTCGTACTCTCGTGTTTCTTAAGTGCCCGTATCCTTAAAGCAGACAACAAAACAAATGACTCACGGGACTTTCAAAATTTATTTCATCTTGTTTTTTCTTTATTTTATCTTTTTTGTTCGTGTCTCTCTGACCTTGTATAAATATCCAGGTTGTTTCATCGGTTATGCTGCTGCCTCGGAGCAAACACATTAATGCGAGCGCATTCTAGACTGCAATTTCATTTGTTATTTACCTTTCAAGGTAGTTTCAAAAGAAGAACAAAGAAAACGCAGACAGTAAAGTAATCCACAGCCACAGCCCCATCGATTTTGACAGTCATGTATGACAGTGTTAGGGACCTAGGGAATGTCAAATCGAATACCGAATCGAATCAGGCAGAGAATTTCGAATCGAATCTCCACGCTCTGTTTCCCCCACAAAAATAAATAAATAAATAAATAAATAAATAAATAAATAAATAAATTTATTTCCAAATGAAACAAAATATTGTGTTTTGATTGGCTGAGAGGTACGGTGTAACATGCAGTCCACAGTAGCTTTTTTTTTACACGGTGGTTAACCACGGTGTAAAAACAAGAATACACATTAACTGGCTATATGGCTAAAAAAGTACCCATTTTTAATTATTAATTCATACCTTCTGCTCGATTATGTTAGAACAAAAATAAAAATACAGGAAATTAAATATTTATGTGCAATAAAATAGTACAGATTTGGATGTCATTGGAACTGGCTCACTGAGCCAGTTCCAATGACATCCATATTTGTCTGGTTTTATTAAGAAACTTACAAAGTACAAATTTTCTGTTAGTTTTTTCCCACAGTGTAGGTTAAAGTATTAAGTACACCAAAATTCTTGGAAATAAATCCGTTATCCTTGTGTTTTCCAGGGTGTATGGGAGTTTACACCGGTCTGGGAACTCATACACCCATCGGCTTTGTCTCAGGGTGAATGAGTTCCCAAACCGGTGTAAATTCATATACACCCTGGAAAACACAAGGATAACTTATAAAATTAATAATAAATAAATAAATAAATAAATAAATAAATAAATAAATAAATATTCCCGAACGGAATCAAAGTAGTTCGGTGTGTAGAACCTCCTTGTACTTCACTTATCGGATATCATCGCGTTTCAACTTGAATATATTGCACCGTCTTTGAACTGTGGAATAAAGCAAATATTATCAGTTTTCACTGACGTATTGTTTTCAACGGCGAATCGGATATTTAGGCAAGTCAATCAAAAAGGTGGATCATTTCAGAAACGGAATCAAAGAGTAGTTTCGGAAACGGAAGGGACCTAATGACAGAAGGATACTTCAAAAGGAAAAAAAAAATTCGGGGCATAGTGTTTGTCATTTCCGTCCATCAATCCGTCCGTCCGTTCGTCTGTCCGTCCGCCAGTCCGTACATTCGTCCGTGACCGCTCCATAACTCTGAGATGTTTCATTGGATTTTATTGAAACTTGGCATACATGTTGCTTATGGGGAGACGATGATGTGTCGCGCACCAACTGTTTTTTGTTCGTTAGAGGTCAAGGTCACAGATCAAGGTCACCTGTCTGTCCTTTCTGTATGTTATAGCATGTAGGGGCGGCGTATGGAAGGATGGAGCGGAGAATATCCAAGGGAGCGCGTTACGAGCACCTATGCAAAAACATGTAGCATGGTCAATTGTCATTATATGTCCAGTCACATAGTTAACAACTTCAAAGCTACAGAACACGACTTTGTTTGGAAAAACAAGTGCCCCTTCCCCCCTTTTTTTTTCTTTTCCGAATATGACATCTCTGTATCTTCAGCATTAGAAAGATGTTTTTCCCACCACTAGGTGCTGAGACATATATAAATTCGTGTGAGACAGCTGGGAGATATATGCCTGTCTCACCCCACCCACGTGACAGCTATCTCACCCACCCACATGACCAACCAATATTGGCTTATTAGCATATTTAATGAGCGCAGGACTATTCAATCATCGCACTTTCTTTTGTAAACAAACAACATGGTGTCACGTTTCCTAAATATTAGCAGACGAAGGTTTGTCGAAGAAAATAGAAATAAAAACACAGACCCAAAAACCAAAGGACACTTGACTCTTTAAAATGAATTTTTGGATGAATTCCATTATGAGTGGAGCGAGTTGCACGAAATTCCCGACGAAAAGCTATGCGAATACATTGCAGAATTTAAAATATGATGTCATCGGAATGTGTCAATGTTCATTTCGCTACAAATTTAACCCCTGTCTTGCCGGCGTTGGGATTTAATTTTGTGGTTTATACCTGTGATATTTACAGAACTTTTGTGAGCTCTTTCCGATAAGCATGTTAGTTTTTTTTTCAGAAATGAACAACAAAATTGTTCGATATGGCTGCTCGCGCCCCTGAATTACTTTTGATGACGATAGACTTGTTTGGTGGGGGGAGGGGATTATTCCTGATGGGGGCGCGTATGAGATGGGGAAATCTCACCCTCGGGACAAGACGTTTGGTCCAGACACTCGGCAAGCCCCGTGTCTGCCCCAAATATCTTGCCCTCGGGTGAGATTTTCACATCTCACACTCTCACCCATCAGGGATAAGAAGACTCCAAGTGAATCAGAGTCAGAAAACCATACGACATTTTTTGGCTGCGGCTGTGGATCAGTTGGCCACCATCCTACCCGGAGGGTATTTGAGCTGACACGAGTTATCTTCTCTGCCCTTGATGTAACATACCCCAGCCGTCTGACTCCCTTTTGGGGACTATTAACCGATTTTTGCTTAAAAACCTCTAAAGGGGAGAGAGGAAGGAACATAGGAGGGAGAGGCTGGAAGGGAAGAGGGAATGGAGGAAGGAGAAGAGGGATGAGCGGAGGAATGGCTCAGATTCGGATAATCCTAAGATCATCCTTGGATCAGGATGGGCTCGTCATTGAGTGTCATGATCACCATAGGATCAGGATCATCCTAGGATAAGGATTAAAGGGCAGGGGCAGCAGTCGCTGCTTTGAGGAGTGACGGTGGTAGTATGCGTTGTGAGAGCTAACCCTGACCATATAGTTATTTTACCAACCCCCAAAAGGGATTAGCCGGCTGGCGTATGTTAGGGCAAGGGGATAACTTTTGTCGATACAAATATTAGATGGCGGTCACATCGTCCTTTTACATAGGACTCTCGTGAGATTCTGATCCAGCCAAAAAAATTCCCAACAATTGGCCCCAGGTGTCCGCACGTAACACCTCGTATCACCATTACGATGGCGTAACACGATAGCAGGCTACCAGTACTTCCGGGAGGTATAATAACGTGATGAATTCCACCAAATGAGTTTTCTCTCGGGTAGTACTCCCTCCCTCCAATAAGGACTGTTCGGCCTGTACAAAACTATTAATCAATCCTTTTCCAATGCTCGGCAAGTAGGAAATGGCGGAGAAATGTTACAAAGGCCATACCAACACGTTCCTATCCATCACAGGAGGGTTGGGGGGGGGGGGTCGTATGCCAAGTTCTTATTGTCCCTCATTCATAGAGCCATTCCTCTACTGTTATACTCCGTGATTAGTGTTGGAACCATAAAATAAATTAACATGTCCCTTGTCGGGTGCATGTAATGACTGGTGTCCGTGGGGTGCCAAGTGTGAAAGTCATGGTATATTAATCTTTTCGAACGGATTAATAATTTGTTAGCACGGATTAGTAAACCGTTCGCATGGATTAGTAACCCGTTTGCACGGATTGGTAATCCAATCCATGCGCACGGATTAAAAAAAAATTTACCATATCACATCTCGGGCTCCATGTGCATAGAAATTACCTTATGAGTTACAGAAATTCGCTCCAGAAATCAATACACATTCAGATCACAGAAATAGAGTCAAGTCCGTTATCGTCATGATTTTAATGCAACTTGAATGGGAGGGGGGGGGGGGGGTGGGGGATATCGATGTCACCAGATCAAAAACTCTGCGCACTCTGTGCTGTTTTTGAATGACGAAGTGCACAGACAGAAGATTTGGTAGAAATTTTTTTTCCCAAAGTTGCGAATGATTTTTTTCCCAATTATTGTGAGATTGTGAGAATATTGCCTGTTCTTCAAAATACCTTGTGAGCTCTTAATATACTAAATTCCAAATTACTTTAGAATAGTTGCAATTGTTTCTTTAATACTTTACCCAACGAAACGGCAAAAACCGGCCAGCGCTATTCACAAATTATTATTTATTATTTATTGATGTTTAAGGTCACATATTTATGCACAATGGCTAATCATGACCGTGACAGTTTTACGGGTGGAGGAAGCCGGAGTACCCGGAGAGAACCACGGCGAGCAACTGTCAGCTCCCCAACATACTAACTCCACACAAGCAGGGTTAGCATTGGTTGAAGACAAGTGCACCATCGACGTGCAGTACGCCTTAGTACACAACGCCACCGTGCCCCCACGCGGGCAATGGAGATGAAGCGTCTTGCCCAAGGACACAACGTGGTTGCCGCAAGTGGGACTCGAACCAAGGGCCTCTCGGTTTGCAGCCTGCACCTCTACCTACTGAGCTACCGCGCACCCCGCTATTCACAAAAATCGCCAATTAATATTTATTATATTTTCATTTTTTGTCTCAAAAACATAGGTTATGACCCCTCTTTGGAACGAGCTCGTCGAGCACGTTCCAAAGAGGGGTCATAACCTATGTTTTTGAGACAAAAAATGAAAGAAATTAGTTATTCAAGAATTTTGTTTGCAAATATCGTCTGCTTTTCATGTTAGGTAAAGGGTTAAAAAGATCGCTACAAGCGAAATATTAAAACATTTAACCCTTACCCAACACACAGGATACCAATTGTGTTTGTAAGATTTTTTAAAAACAACTCCTACGAAAGCATTTCATGTGACCCCTCATTGGAAAGATCTCGTTCCAATGAGGATTCAGATGATATGGTTTTGCTGAAATTTTTTGAATTTTTATTTTTTCAACTGCTTAATTTGTCAGTTACACGGACGGTTACCGCTGATTCGTTAGGTTAATATATCCTGCCAGTGCTGCATGTTCATAGCAGTCACTACTCAAATTGTGTTGCTTTTTCATTTTTCTGCCCCATAATATATCTCACCCTAATTGATATGAGCTCATCGATCTCGTTTCAATGAGGGGTCCTAAGCTATGTTTGGGAAGCAAAAAAATAAAACTCTTAGTTGTTCAAGAAAATAAAATGTTTATCAAATGTCGTCCTCCAGTAGTAGTACCTAAATTGTTCATTACAACTAAGCATACTCACAGAGTACACAGGTGTGTATATAATAAGGAATCAGAAACGTCTTTTACTATTTTAAAGCTTTTCAAGGATTGGGTTGTTCGAGCATAATTTACACCTGGAATTCAAATGAGTAAGAGGGGTGGAATATTCTTTTTAAGCCGCAACTCAGTATCAACCCTGGGTCTGAAGTGCGAGAATAAGTTTGTTCTTTGTGGGTATGTTTTAATAGGATGAAGTCGTCACCTGAAAGACAATAACATGGCCGTACGTTGGGGCTTAGAATTTTTACCAGTGTTAGAAAGTTTTTTGTACACCTTGTTCTCAGTTTTGGCGTGGAAAATTTTAGACACCAAGTTGCGGTGGTGCAAATGACGAAGATAAAGTCGACAGGTATCATAAAGGATTTCCTGAGTCTGGCAGCCTACTCAAACAAAACAATGAAATATCGAAGCTCATTTCAGCCAAATATACACTCTAAAATCAGTTGGTTTAGAAACTAACCCAAATCAATTGTGTTGTGTGAATATGAACCCAACTGGGTTCATATTAACTCAGCCCAGTTGATTTGGGTTACTTTCTAGCCCAATTGATTTAGAGTGCAAAATGTTACTTTTTGGGACGCACGCTTTTTATTCCAGATATTTCTCACTTCGTTCAAAGGCGCACATAAATGAAATTTCATCAGACCGGCTGAAGTTCAATCCCCGTTCGATTTCCCTTCGGGGATTTATTGCTCATTTGGAGAACGCGCTGGTTCATTAGTTAGAGCATTCGACTACAGAACGGAAAGCAGTAGGTAAGACACTGACCCGCGTCGTCTCATTGTGCCCTTTGCAAAGACACTTAATCCTAATGCCCAATTGGTAGTACGGTGGCCCCGTGTACAAGAGCGTACTGTGCGCTGATGGTGCACATGCCATCAACGGATGCTAACCCTGTTAATGCGGAGTTAGTAAGTTGGAGAGTCTGAGAGTTACTCGTCGCTGCTTCCTCTACCCATAAAGCTTCCCAACACGATATGTCGCTGGCTGGTGAAAGTGTGGTTTCTCACCCCACGCCCCATAAAAGAATCGTTTATTTTCTTTGTTCCTGTTGGTTGTCCGAGATCTGCACGTTCCCATAAATTTAATTTTGTAACGCTCCATCAATCATCAAACACTTCTAACAGAAGACAACAAACGTTAGTTTTGCATCAAAATCTCAATGCTCACGTGTTGACAACAAACACTATTTGTCACGTGTTAGTCCCCCAGAGCGTTCGCTAATTTCAGAACTTCATATAACTTAAACTGCACATCCAACACTCGTACTCCGACAAAGCGATTCATTTCACTTCTTATACGAACTAATCCCAACAACCAAAATTAATTCATTACTATACCATTTAAAACCCGTTGAACCCTAGCGGCTGTTTTTCCAACCTGGAACATGATGCGTTATAACGTCATTACATAGACTGGCTGTTCAATAAATGGGTGGCGTAGACCAACCAATATTTTCAACGTGCAGCCCCGAGGCTGCACGTTGAAAATATTGATTGGTCTACCCCAAATAATGAATATAGACGGTGCAGTCTGCAAGCCGAGAGGTCCTCGGTTCGAACTCACCTCCGGCAACCGCGTTGTGTCCTTGGGCAAGACACTTCACCCCCATTGCCCACGTGGGGGCACGGTGACGCTGTGTACTAAGGCGTACTGCACGTCGATGGTGCACCTGTCTTCAACCAATGCTAACCCTGCTTGTGTGGAGTTGGTATGTTGGGGAGCTGACAGTTGCTCGCCGTTGCTCGGTGGTTCTCTTCGGGTACTCCGGCTTCCTCCACCCGTAAAACTGTCACGGTCATGATTAGTCATTGAGCGGAAATATGTGACCTTAAACACCAATATATAAATAAATAAATGAATATGGACTTTTCTAATTGCTGCCATTGAACTGGCGTGGAAGATACCACTAACGTTCAAAGGGTTAATTGGGGCCCACTTAGAATTCTATTTATTTTCATATATACAAGTTCTCATTGTTTAACCCTCTGCAGTGTTGTAGAAATATCAACTTGAAGAATTTTCCCATAATGCACCTTGGAATTTAATCAACTCAATCTTGTTTTACAGAGCTCAGGGACGACTTTGTTTATTTGTTTATTGGGATTTTAACGACTATTTCCATAATTAGGGTCACGCCCTTCCGAACAGATTTTGGAGTCCAAAAAGTGAAAAGGTTCAGACGTTAAATGACCACTGCAACAACAATATATCTGGAAGTCATTTTCCTTGTAACAATCAACATTTGCATTTTTTAGTTATCTGTCTATTTCCAGTTTGAAATCACCGACAAGATCACAACAACAGAAATGATCAGTCACCTCCAGTCAGTGTGCATTATCCTTGGTAGCCTCATTCTCGCATCTCTGGCTGACTCGTTTGGCAGAAAGAAGGTTTTATTCTTATCTCTTTTTGGATTAATCGCAGTCCAGGGCATGACATCTGTAGCATCAAATCCTATCACGTTTCTTGCCTGTCGAGGCCTCTCCGGAATGCTAGCAGGTAAGTCCAGATGACCGATGTAGATGCTGATGGGAGGGACGGAGGTATGTTATGTTCGGGTGTGTATTATACGATTACTTCACCTCTAGAATTTATAATCGTCAAGCATTCTGGAAGGTCAAAGCTTCAATAGCAAGTCATCCAGCGAATTTATCAAATTACATGACGGATATTATCCAATGTATATCTACCAGTGACGGATCCAGGAGATTTAATTATTTATTTATTTATTGGTGTTTCAAGTCACATATTTCTGCACAATGGCTAATCATGACCACGACAGTTTTACGGGTGGAGGAAGCCGGAGTACCCAGAGAGAATCACCGTGCAGCGACGAGCAACTGTCAGCTCCCCGACATACTAACTCCACACAAGCAGGGTTATCATTGGCTGAAGACAAGTGCACCATCGACGTACAGTACGCCTTAGTACACAACGCCACCATCCCTTCACGTGGTCATTGGGGGAGAAGTGTCTTGCCCAAGGATACAACGCGGTTGCCGCAGGTGGGATTCGAACCGAGGACCTCTCGGCTTGCAGCCTGCACCTCTACCTACTGAGCCACCGCGCCCCGATCCAGGGAATTGGATTAGATATTAGAGAAGGCGTAGGTTCCAACACATATCATCGAGGCTTTCCAATGGGCACTGAAATCCCCTGGAAACTGAGGGTTCCCAACAATCCTTATAGAAAAGTCGCATGGTACCGTGACTATTGAATCGTGCCAAATACCAGCGTAGCATGGTACACCATCGTAGGGCTGCACGATATTCAAAACTGAATACCGGTATCGGTATTCAAAAACATACGCGGTATACCTGTATAACGAAAACTGCTCAGATATATGAACATAGGTACCACAATCGAGACTTGAGGCGTCACAGTCGGAACGAATCAGTGTGTCTTGGTGAAGCGATTCGATAAACATTTACCCAACGCAGACGATATCAAAATTTATTATTTTAAAAATCAGTTGATCAGATTTTCCCCAAAATTTCCACAAAACAATATCATGTGACCCCTCATTGGAACGAGCTCAACGAGCTCGTTCCAATGAAGGGTCACATGATTAAGTTTTGTTGAAACTTTTGAAACTTATTTTTTCAACTGGGAAATTTGTATATTACGTGGGCACATGCAGACGATTCCTTGGGTAAAGGGACAATATTATTCATTCGGCGCTGTAGTTAAAAAACTCAAGTCATCTTGAAAATTAAATTGTGGGTAAATAAATAATGACGATATCGACAATTTTGTAATTACACCGGTATTCAATCGATATTGGTTTGAATACCGGTATATATCTGTTTATCGATATACCGTGCAGCCCTACACCATTGCGTGTCCCAGTATTCTATTTCTATCAGATGACATTAATGGCTTTGGGAGGCACTGAGACAAATCAATTCTCTTAAGTCTTTATCTAACACGAGAGGCAGACGACACTTGCAAACAAAATTATTTCTTGAATAACTAACTGTTTTCAATTTGGCGCGAAACACGTAGCTTATGATCCTTTATTGGAACGAGCCCAACGCGCCAGTCCCAATGAGGGGGTCACAGGCTACGTTTTTGAGACAGAAAATGAAAAAAATGATGAAAATTGAATGGTGATTTTTGTGGATAGCGCTGGTCGGTTTTGGCCGTTACCATGGATAAAGAGTTAAAAAATATTGCGATGGCATTACGCAGTTTATTGGAGGATACATAAGCAAATACTTTATTTCGCACACATGTATGCACTTCATAAAACATCCAGAAATTTTAGAGGGGGAAGGGGTACGCCTTATCTACCATGTCTAAATCGAATATTATTATGTACATTTCCAGCAGAGAGTAGTTCCTTACAAGCTGCATATCTGTATGGTTCACATTGTTTAAACAGTACTCATACGATGATTTGGCACTTCGCTACTACCCGTGGACAACCAGCCAGACTTTTACTTGCAAGGTCGAACGAAATGTGAGGAACAGCTGTCAAATATTTTGTGCTCATGGACCACCGAGGTTGTCCGCGTACTATAATTTGTGCAGTGCAGCCCATAATAAACTCGATGCACATACCAATCACTTTTTCTATCCCAAAATGAAGCCATCGTTGTAATCCGCCCTCCACGCACGGTGACGGGACATTCGAGTATAAATGCACAAACAATAAGTATTCTGCACAAAGGAAGGCAGTGGTGAAGTGACAACAGCCATAAAAATTCAAGAATGCCATCTTCGAATCACCTGATTTATTTCCGTCTGTAACAAGGCAACAAATTGGCGCTACCAAAGGGATAATGTTAAATGGTGTACTCTACTCAAAGCGTGTTGTGTACATGATGGCCAAGTACCTGTTAAGTATCTGCACATTGTACTCTCTGCATACTTTTTGTATCCAACAGGAAACACGTTACGTGCGTCTATGTTCAAACTAGCTATGAATGTCAGAATCGCACAATACACCCCTCCTTCTGCTTTGGCTAATCGTCTTTTTAGGGCGGGGAGTTATTGTGGTTTAACCCTTTACCCAACGAATCGGCCGCATCCGCCCGCGTAATATGCAAATTCAGCAGTTGAAAAAACATTATTTTTCAAAAAATTTTAACAAAACCATATCATGTGACCCCTCCTTGGAACGAGCTCGTCATGATATGGTTTTGTTGAATGTTTATGAAAAATTTTAAAAAATGATATTTAAAATAATAAATTTTGATATCGTCTGCGTTGGGTAAAGGGTTAACGAGTTTAACGACACTTTCGACAGCCAGGACCCCCTCGTGTCGAACAGTATTACGGGTGGAGGAAGACGAAGTACCAGGAGAGAACAACGGAACAGCGCCGAGCAAATGTCAGATTCCCCAAGAACCAACTCCACACCAAGAAGGGTTAGCATAGCAAGAGCACCATCGACGTGCAGTACTTCTTAGCATACAGCGCTACCGTACCACCACATGAGCAATCGGGATTAAGAGCCTTGCCCAAGGACACAACGCAGTTACCTCTTCCGGGGATCGAACCGTGGACCTTTGAGTTGAATGAATGAATGGATGAATGAATGAATGATTTTATTGTGTAATACAACATGCATACAAATACAAACTAAATACAGCAACATACAATTATTTCAAATATAAAGTTGCACTACAGGGAGATGGCATAGAGTTTGAAATCCAACGCTGAAACCACTCAACCACCGCGTCGTCGGTTAATCGTTAACATCGCCTCTCCGAAAAGATGTGATAGCGTCTTCTAGCTCTAAAATAGATATATTTTTTTACACTCAGGGTATCCGTTCGATAGGTAGGCGACCGACCCCTTAAACGTTTCCTTGTCAGCTTTCCTCATCTAGGATGTACCTTACAGTCGAGCCGCTGCAATGGAAATAGTTATCGCATTGGAGCAGCATAAAACTGAAAGAATGTTGTCCAAAACAAATTTTGTGCGATGGCATTAATTTAAAACTCCGTTTGGTTTCTTAATGTTCCTCTCTTCAAGTTCACGATGTCTGAAAATTCAAAAAAAAATTGTAGATTGTGTAACGTTCGACTTGGTCCTTGTGAATCTCAAATTTTGGACCGAATCCCCAATCGAATCAGGTAGAATAATTCGAATCGAATCGAATATCACGCCTCTTCAGATTGTGAATATCATACTTTCTAACATAACAACCGTAAATACTGATAGCCTCACTCAACTGTTATATTCAACGGCGACAAGCCTGTTTGGACAAGTCAATTAAAGCAGCGGAATATTCTAGAACGGAACGAAAGTAGTTTCGGGAGCCGAACCCAATTGAACATTTCTTCTACAGTTAAAACTAGAAGTCCTGTCATGAAATGCGCACAAATAGCACGCCGATCTGCGCGGTAATCTATGCGTTATGACCATAGTAAGGCTATCAAATTCTGTACATATGGCCTCTGCACAAGCAATGCTTCAGCCAATGGACCTCCGGGTAGACGGAGAGTAGTAGGAGAGCGATGGTGCCCGGTTGGGGGACCCCGGGGGACCCCAGAAGTGACGTCATGTCACGTGACCTGGTCGCGCCATGTTGTGTTGTCATGGTAACCCGCGTGACGTCATCCTCATAGTGATACGTGGATCTAGTGCGCATGCGCAGCGCGCGTTATTAGCGTGATACGTGTTTCCTTCGGCCATTTTGTATACTGGAGGCCGCCATCTTGGTTTCTATGGTAGCACGTGGTTGCTATGTTACCCAAAGGCTTATAATAGGACAGGGGTATGTTCGGAGGGTATGTTCGATTGAATCGGAGTATTACGAATTACCACAAATAACCCGACAATCACCCCAAATCATCGAAATTGACTTTCTTTACTATCGGCTTAGCACGTAGTGTTATGGTACCTAGGGGCACAGGGGGTGAGCTCGATTGAATAGGAGTACAATCCAGCAGAGTAGAAGAACCTATCAACTGGAACAGCTTTGCTTGTTGTTACTATATTTAGCAATTTCTGGTCTATTCTTGTTAGTTCTGACCCTATTCCGAGTACTCTTGTTGTTTCATTTATCTCGATCACCCAATCAGTTCACTCTACTGGCGCTAACTAACCAATCAGTTCGTAATGACAGAGACAGCCTTGGTAGTGGCATTGCAGTTTACTTCACAAATGGGCAGCGCTACAAACGTTTAACTAATCTGGAATTCGATAATTCTATCATGTGGTTCGAAATCTCTTTGAAGTTATTTCGTTATCTTCTCGGAGTATCATATCGATCTCCCCAGTACTGTGATCAAAACTATTGGGACCTTCTTGACTGCTCAACTGAAGAAGCTCTGAATTTAAATCGTTCATTTATCCTCTGTGGCGATTTCAACTCTGACTTGCTAAACATCTAAGCTAAACTGAACAATATACTGAATCATTTTAATCTAGTTAATGTTATAACTAAACCTACACGTTTTACACCCGTCTCTGAAACGTTACTTGATCCCTTTCTCGTAACCGATTCTGTTCGAGCTACTGAATCTGATACTATTGACCTTGAATTGTCTGACCACCTCGGAGTGTATACCCACGTTGCCTTTGACAGTGTATCTCATGAGGCTTTTTATCGTTTTGTACGGAACTACAACCAAGCCGATTTTAATTTAGCTTGGTCAGGTGGATTGGAACACATTCCTAGAATCTGATGACATAAACCTTATGCAAAGCAAATTTGTAAACACCTATCTTGAAATCATCGATAAATGCATACCTCAATCTAAAATACTTCTACGTCCAAAGAACAAATACTGGTTCACATCGGAATTACGTACCGAAATACGTCGACGTGATAAACTTAGGGAAAAAGCCAAGAGAACCGGGAGCGATACTGATTGGATTTTATTCAAACACTGTCGTAACAAGGTCAATAACATGAAAAAGTATTTCAAAGCCCAATTCGAAGAAAAATTGCAAGATAACATAACTGATTGTTCATCCCCCAAACAATTCTGGCACATCACCAAACATGTCTTCGGCAATCATTCATCCAAATCAATCCCTCCTCTTATCCGCTATCCCAACTCTACTGCCGACATGGCCTTCACCGACGCAGAAAAAGCTAACTTACTGAATGAAACCTTTATAAGCAATGGATTTGTCGATGATCAAAATCATACCCTTCCCGAATTTATTCCTAAATCCACTCGCAATCTCTCAAACATATTTTTACAGAAAATTAACACTTGGTCTCTTCAATGGCTCGTCTAATTCAACCCTGCTAAGACAAAGGCAGTTCTATTCCACTATGGCAGTAATGACGGAACAGATTATCCCACCTTAATTTTTGCTAGTAATCCAGTCTCATTCACCGAAGATCACAAGCACCTGGGATTAATTTTCCAATCTAATCTTAACTGGGACTCCCAGATAACTGAAATATGAAAGTCAACACCCGTCTGTCTTTCCTTCGCAAACTGAAATTCAGTTTGAACAGAAAAACCTTGGAACAAATCTATCTCACCTTTATTCAACCACTACTTGATTACAGCGACGTAGTGTGGGACTGCGCACCCGAATATTTGACTCAGAATCTTGACAGGCTTCAGCTTGATGCTGCGCGTATCATTACTGGCTTAGCGCGATCTGTCTCTGCTGATCAACTTCTGGCTGAACTAGGGCGGCCCTCCCTTTTGAAGCGACGTGAAAAGCACAAATACAGCATTCTTTTCAAAATTATCAACAATAAAACTCCAAATTTCCTCAATGCATTGTTTCCCCCTCGGACGCATGGTATCTCAATGTTTTATCTTCGCAACTCCAACAGATTCACGTATTATCCGGCAAAAACTGAGCGTTTCAAAAAATCCTTTTTCCCGTCCACCACAAAAATCTGGTACAACTTACCAGACGTACTCACCAGAGCCGCAACACTAACGGAGTTCAAACAAACCTATGCCCAATTGAACTTGATCCCCAAACCACCTCTTTACTTTCGTGTGGGTAAAAGAAATGCCAACATTTTGCACTCAAAATAACGTAATAACTGCAGCGACCTAAATAATGCCAAGTTCCAAAACTATATTCTGGCCACTCCAAAGTGTATATGTGGTAATCCCTGTGAAAATGCTCATCACTATCTCCTGGTGTATCCTCGATACTCTGACCCCAGGATTACACTACTCGATTCTCTTCGAGATTTTGATATATCATCCGAAACCGATCTCTTGTACGGTAAACCCACACTGACAGCAAAACAAAACGAATATATCTTTCTGAAAACCTAAGCGTTCATCCTAGCTAGTGGCCGCTTCAATTGAGTCATTATATTGTCGACTAACCTCTCTCTTGCACTAGACGAGACGTACTATAAACGTCACACCCCTCCCCCTTTATCTTGCCGTTCAAGAGCTTTCGTAGAGAAAGTCAACAGTGTCCAGCCCTATGTATTCCCTGTGTCGAGACCCTATTACGTACATGCCTGTCTGCTTCAGCAACTTACATTTCAATTGTAAATAGTTTAAATCCCTATTCATTTGTGAACCAATCTATATATCTCGTAGCCGCATCCATGTATTGTTTTTCTGTTGTATTTATGGAGAGGAGTTAACATAAGTTGTATAACTTGTACTCCAATCCTTTTTGCAAATTTATGGCAAATAAAATATGTTTAAACTAAACTAACCAATCAGATTGCTTGATTTCCCATAATCTCTATGCAGAGTTATCTTCCCTTATTACAACGAAGACCTATCCGATTCGCATCACCTCTATATCCAATGGCCATATCCCATGGAATCCCATTTTTGGAAAACACCTGTGGCTACGGAATCCCTTTTTTGTCGTATGAGGCCATGAGGGTCATAAGAAAGCCCTCAATGAGGCCTCATTTACTATCCCTCTTAGCCTCATTTCTTTTAAGGTCATGAGGGCCATGAAAAAATCCCTCATTGAGGTATAATTTACTATCCCTCTACGCCTCATCTCGGTATCTAACAGCTATATCCCATGGAATCCCATTTTTGGGGAAACGCCCGTGGTTATTGAATCCCTTTTTTGTCGCATGAGGCCATGAGGGCCATGAGAAAGCCCTCAATGGGGCCTCATTTACTATCCGTCTTAGCCTCATTTTTTGAGGGCATGAGGGCCATGAAAAAATCTCTCAATGAGGCCTCATTTACTATCCCTATTAGCCTCATTCTCTTTTGAGGGCATGAGGGCCTTGAAAAAAACCCTCAGTGAGGTATAATTTACTATCCCTCTTAGCCTCATCTCGGTATTTAACAGCCATATCCCATGGAATCCCATTTTTGGGGAAACGCCTGTGGTTATTGAATCCCTTTTTGTCGTATGAGGCCTTAAGGGCCATGAGAAAGCCCTCAATGAGACATCATTTACTATCCTTCATAGCCTCATTTTCTTTTGAGGGCATGAGGGCCATGAAAAAGTCCCTCAATGAGGCCTCATTTACTATCCCTCATAGCCTCATTTTCTTTTGAGGGCATGAGGGCCATGAACAAATCCCTCAATTAGGCCTCATTTACTATCCCCCATAGCCTCATTTTCGTTTGAGGGCATGAGGGCCATGAAAAAAACCTCAATAAGGCCTCATTTACTATCTCTCTTAGCCTCATTTCGGTATTTGAGGATACCTATGGCCTGGTATTGTATTATTTGAGGATACCTATCGAGGGTACCCTTTGGGGAATCCCTTTTTGTCGTATGAGGCCATGAGGGCCATGAGTAATCTCTCAATGAGGTCTAATGTAGTCTTACCAACCGCTTCCATATTTTCTCCAAAGCTTCAAGGCCACTACTTGTCTATAGTCTATCTGTCCTATCATCAGCTTATACAGCAATATTGTTCCATTGCGGCCTTGTACCAGTACTATTGACTAAACTATCATCCATTAATATTGACTTGTATCACTACTTCCAATCTATACCTTCGCCCAGGTCTTCCAAATGTCCAATGAGCTTTCCCCCGTGTACATATAAACGGGCTATATGAGTCAATATAAAAAACATGTGCCATTTCACTTAGCACAAATCATGAAAACAAACATGGCGAAATGAACGTTTATTACATATTTCGAACCATCAAGCATTGTTAGTTACAGGAATGCTCGATTTGAGTCTAAAATGTCTAGAGCTTTCATACAGTGATGGCTTGTATAATATGCAACATGTTATGTCCTTACTGTAACGGCAACTTCAGTCAACTCCTACGATTTGCAGTATTGTCAGAACTGGTCTACATCATGATAATATTACATGATGGTGACAACTCCCAATATATAATGTCAGAAAACAGGGAACAGAATATATTTGTTAAATGTTTGTGACAAGTATCAGTATAGATATCCAGAAAGTTCAATTTTACCAACATTTGAATATTCGCTTCATGGACTTGGTTTTGTATCGATTGCTTATGTTGTTATATATGAGCGTTTGGGGCTAACAATCATAGGTGCTTAGCCTAAAGTGTCTTTTCAAATATCAGAGGGAATATTAATGGGTGTTACGCATATTTTCCAACAGCAATACAAATGATATCAGAAACTGGATTGGGGACAGCACAATTTGCTTTATTTTTGGGTATAAATCAAGGCAGGGCGACTGCTAACCACACCAATTGATTCATTTCTTCTTGTTTTTCTGGTAGAACTAATGGCCCCCCAGACCACTGACAAAAAATATTAGGCTACAATTACAATTCTTAATCGGTATCCCATCGGGACACCAAAATGGCACATTTTTTTTTATATTGACTCATATAAGGCATTCCGTAATTGAGATTCCGAGCCGATTCCGTAAAGTTGGATTCCGTGATTTGACATCAACACTCGAGGGTTTTCCCCTTCCCTATTGGAAGAATTCAGTTCAATGGGTTGTAGTTCAAATATTCATTCAGTCCAGAATAGTTCACAAGGGATTTAATTACATAAAGTTCATTCAGTTCAAAATAGTTCAAAAGGTGTCAATATTATTTATACATTATACATAGTTCATTCAAACAGTTCAAAGGGTGTTAATATTATTTATACATTATACAAAGTTCATTTAAACAATTCAAGAGGGTTACCATTGGGTTACGTTTAGGGGTTATAGTTCAAAACTTTGTTCTGTTCTGTTCACTTCACCAAATTCATTTGATCAGTTTTCTTCGATCTTGGTTGTGTTCAATCCAACTAGTTCGATCTTCGTTCACTTTGTTATGTTCCCTTCCATCTTAGTTGTGTTGGATCTTCGTTCACTTCATTGGGATCTGTTCAGCCGTAGTTGAGTTGGTTCTGTTCAGTTGTTTCCAACAAGTCCATCTTTTTTCGCTTTTTTCACTTCGATCTTGGTTGTGTTGGATTTTCGTTCTGTACCTTTGTTGTTTAGTGGTGGTTGGTTGTCAGTTGTATCCGTTCAAGTTCTTGAATTGGGTGTTATCAATCCCCTTCCATACCCTCGCGTGTTGATGTCAAATCACGGAATCCAACTTTACGGAATCGGCTAGGAATCTCAATTACGGAATGCCTTATATAGTCCGTTTATATGTACACAGGGGAAATCTGAGGCCTGAGCGAAGGTATAGCTAGAAAGTAGTAATACAAGTCAATATTAATGGATGACAGTTTAGTCAATGGTACTGGTAAAAGGCCGCAATGGAACAAGACTACTGTAGAAGCTAATGATAGGACAGATAGTCCATAGACAAGTAGTGGCCTTGGAGCTTTGGAGAAAAGATGGAAGCGGTTGGTAAGACTACATTGGACCTCATTGAGGGATTATTCATGGACCTCATGGCCTCATACGACAAAAAAAGGATTCTGCAAAAGGTATCCTCGATAGGCATCCTCAAATAATACAACACCAGACCATAGGTATCCTCAAATACCGAAATGAGGCTAAGAGGGATAGTAAATGATGCCTCATTGAGGGCTTTTTTCATGGCCCTCATGCCCTCAAAAGAAAATGAAGCTATGAAGGATCGTAAATGAGGCCTCATTGAGGGATTTGTTCATGGGGAGGCCTTATTGAGGGAGTTTTTCATGGCCCTCGTGGTATATGGTATATCGACCGATAGAACATGAAAAGAAAGGTTCCAATATTATAATATGATTAGCCATCAGAAAAAAAATTATAAATAGAAGGTGATATTAAGACAATTAACCCGTTCAAACCGAGAGGCCACTTTTCCGGCCTAGAAACATGATACGTCATAATTTCATTAACCCTTTACCTAACTTGAAAAGCAGATGACACTTGCAAAAAAAAATTCTCGTCGAGCTCGTTCCAAAGAGGGGTCATAACCTATGTTTTTGAGACAAAAAATGAAAACTAATTGGAGATTTTGGAGAATAGCGCTGGCCGGTTTTGGCCGTTACTTTGGGTAAAGGGTTAAGTAAGATGAGAACCACGTGAATGTGCGGGTGCACGTTGGAAATATTAATTGGTCTACCCCCTTTAATGAATATTGCTGCCATTGAACTGACATGGAATACACTACAAGTGTTCAAAGGGTTCTGAAAGTGTGCAATTTTACTTCGTTTCCGCAAACGAAAACACCACGTAAGTAAAGAGTGGACTTACTTCAAGACTACGTTTGAACTAGATACCAGAGATCTTGCAAACTTTTCTGAAACTCTGTGCGCCGCATTTTCTCCTTGTAGTATATTATACGTGTTTTCGTTTCTTCTAGGAATATGTAGATAAAATCTATCACTATTTAGTGTTCGCAAAGAAAACGTGGTAAAATCAGAGGAGATGGTGGAATCTTAAAGTCTTATAAAATGTCTATATCCACGATAACAGATATTGTTTTTAAATTTTTCTGCAGATTTTATCCCATAAATAAGCACCTATGTAGGGGAGGTCGGTGATATAGACGCGTCAGTTTACTTCAAGATTCCCTCTCGAAGTATAGCACCATATAGTTTCCCTTTTTTCCATATAGGTGCGCCTATATGGATCCCAAATTTACGGTAGGAATTCCCATAGTAAAACCGTTTCCATCTTGACGCAGAAGTCGGAGCGACATGAGTCCCCTTGAGAATTTATATAGTAAATTTTGAAGTCTGCAAAATGTACTATAGAAAATCCCATAGGGAGATCTTTTTGTAAATTTCGGGTCCATCGCAACGCACCGCACCAGGATTTGGGTACTTCTATAGTAGATAGGCGCCGGCCCCATCCATCAAATGGTTAACATGCCTATAGTAAAAATAATTACCGCCAGTCTCCACTACCCACTTACTATATGGATAACATGCCTAGTGAAATATAATTTCTTCTTTTATTCCCATACAAAGTTTATACCGTCTCACAGCAGGCCCACAACGCTAACGGTATCAAAATGTATCATTTTAAATATTTTTTTCAAATTTGTCAAAAATATGTTTTTTTATGAAAATTTTTTGAAAAATAAAGTTTTTCAACTCTTCAATTTGCACATTACGTGGGGGATGCGATCGTTTCGTTAGCAAAAGGGTTAATACCGAAAAAAGATTATACCTGTAGTCGCTGTCACTTCAATAAAAACGCCATTATATTCCCACAAGGACATACGGAGCAGTGCTTCGGCTAGAGTAAAATATCAATACTCACAAAATGGAAAATAAGTATACACAGAGTGTGTATGCCGAATGAGAGAATTGGCGATTAACCCTTAGCTTGCCAAAAGCGACTATCGCTGAGAATTTTATTATGGTGCCCTTCACGTTCGTGTATGCCCAGATTAACACTCTCATCTCATTAATTGTTGGAGAGATCCCTCAGAGCCCTTTCTAACAATTAACCCTATTCACACAAATCGCCAATTTATTTTATTATTTTTCATTTTTTGTCTCAAAAACATAGGTTATGACCCCTCTTTGGAACGAGCTCGTCGAGCTCGTTCCAATGAGGTGTCATAACCTATGTTTTTGAGACGAAAATGAAAAAAATAGTTATTCAAGAATTTTGTTTGCAAGTGTCGTCTGCTTTTCATGTTAGGTAAAGGGTTAATCAAGTGATGGAGTTACAGCTATGTTATACTCCTTATTAGAGTTCCTCACTTGCAAGTATATGTATAGCTCCTCCATATGAGATAAATGTATGCGTGCCGAGAAACTGTGAAACACAATCAGAATAGTTTGGCCCTTAGCTGTTCTTGGATATATAGCTAACATATTTCGATCAGCTCCATCTGTCATCTATAAAACATGCATGAGTCATAAGTCAGTACCTTGCTCCTCCCGAAGTATAGCACCATATTGCTTCCCAACGATGTTCCATGTGTCAAGATTGTTATTTGTGTACACAGTGTTTAAGCCCAGGTGGGGGCGCGGTGGCTCAGTTGGTAGAGGTGCAGGCTGCAAGCCGAGAGGTCCTCGGTTCGAATCCCACCTGCGGCAACCGCGTTGTGTCCTTGGGCAAGACACTTCACCCCCATTGCCCACGTGGGGGCACGGTGACGTTGTGTACTAAGGCGAACTGCACGTCGATGGTACACCTGTCTTCAACCAATGCTAACCCTGCTTGTGTGGAGTTGGTATGTTGGGGAGCTGACAGTTGCTCGCCGTTGTTCGGTGGTTATCTCCGGGTACTCCGGCTTCCTCCACCCGTAAAACTGTCACGGTCATGGTTAGCCATTGTGCAGAAATATGTGACCTTAAACACCAATAAATAAATAAATTTAAGCCCAGGTTCATTACTGAATAAAGATTGAAAGGCGTTTCTACACAAGAGCTACACAATGTCTACGTTTATCAGAAATTCAACACAAAATATCTTTCCTCACCTGACAATGTTCCAAATTTAGTAGTACAAAGCATCCCTTATCCGAAATTGTGAAATTTCATACAGTTTTCCTGGTTACGTTATAGTCGATTTACTTTTTAACACATTTATTTTTTTAAATACACATTATGTTGCACACAATGTGTTGTTGGCAATTTTTTGCCAATTTCGTTGTTTTCCATAGAAAACAACAAGGAAGTTTGTCGTTATGTTGTAAGTAAAATCTCCAAGGCATATTTTACCCTTGCATTTACATGTGGGAAACCTACTTTCAAGATTGTTGAACCCTCGTGTGAACCTCGAAAAGTGAAGCAGTGTTAGTTTACTGTTGTAAACAATCTCAGTTTTACTGGTAAAACAGGACCTACTTACCAATGGTTGGGTGTAAGTCCTCTGAAATGGGCAACATGGGAAAAACACTTTACCCAATGAATCGGCCGCAAATTCAGCAGTTGAAAAAATATTATTTTTCAAACAATTTCAACAAGACCATAACATGTTACCCCTCGTTGGAACGAGCTCGTCGAGCTCGTTCCAACGAGGGGTCACATGATATGGTTTTGTTGAAATTTTTTGAACAATTTCAAAAAATGATATTTAAAATAATAATTTTTGATATCGTCTGCATTGGGTAAAGGGAGGATTGACTGAACTTGACTTTGTCTCCATGTTGAGGTCATATAAATTAAACATATTTTTATTTGCCATTGAATAAACAGCAAATAAGGATTGAAGGACAAGTGCTATTCACTTAGAACACCCTTCGCTCCCCTTTACATGAACATAGATTTTACAAATGGCGGTTAGATAAACAAAATAAATGGCATAAAAGGATGTATAATTTGGAATAAAAAAACAAAAAAGAAACCTGCAAAAGATAATAAAAAAAAGTTGAGTCTGTATTGTTGGCGGTGCCCCCCCCCCCCCCCACCACCACCCACCCACCCCAAACTCTCGACATCGCTTCCTGTTTAGCCCAAAGTCAATTCCCAAAACGGTAATATCAGCAAATAATAATAATAATAATAATAATAATTAATAATAATAATAATAATAATAATAAAAAGCGCTCCAGACCTGGATAACACATGTACAGGTGACGTGAAATAGTCACTCGATGACGAATCTCTGAGTATTTTTTAAAAAACCTTTGTACGCCCAAAAAAGGTCATAATTACCCATTGTGCAGAAACATGTGACTTTAAACACCAATATATAAATAAGATTGTTGAAACACTGTATTATTTTTTCTGGTTCACATGGTAGGTAAATAGTTATGGTAATTTAGAAATATTAGCCTTTTACCCAATGCAGACGTTATCAAAATTTATTATTTTTTAATAAATATTATTTTTTCAAATTTTCCAACAAAACCAAATCATGTGACTCTTCAGCGGAACGAGCTCGTTCCAATGAATGGTCTCCTAATATGGATTTGTTGAAACTGTTTGAATTTTTTTTTTCACTGCTGAATTTGTATATTACTTGGACGAATGTGGCAGATTCGTTAGATAAGGGGTTAATCGAACCTGCTTCTGCTCGGCATTATCACCATCTAGCCATCCTAATCTTCCCAACAAACCTATTCATACAGGGTGTGTTTTATAACAAAATTTTATTTTTGAAACAAATTGTTTACATTCCGTCGTCTTCTTCTGTATGGTGCATTTACAATGGCTCAACTGTCTTACCCTGCGATCTGATGTTTGTGATATTTTACTTTCATCATATAAGTAATAAGGAGTTTATTAACCCTTTACCCAACGTAACGGCCAAAACCGGCCAGCGCTATTCCCAAAAATCGCCAATTAATTTTCAAAATATTTTCATTTTTTGTCTCAAAAACATAGGTTATGACCCCTCGTTGGAACGAGCTCGTCGAGCTCGTTCCAACGAGGGGTCATAACCTATGTTTTTGAGACAAAAAATGAAAAAATTTAGTTATTCAAAAATTTTTTTTTCAAGTGTCGTCTGCTTTTCATGTTAGGTAAAGGGTTAACCCTTTGAACCCCAGAGGCTGGACGTTGAAAATATTAATTGGTCTAACCTCCTATAATAATAATAATAATAATAATAATAATAATAATAATAATAATAATAATAATAATAATAATAATAATAATTTTAAAGCCTAGAATCCACACACGGTGCTCAATGGCTGTACAATAATTGCATACATACATATACACACATACACATACATTCTCTCACAGATACATTGATACATGAATCACTATTATCATTTATTGGTTCCCAAGGTCACATCGGCAAGCAAGGCTATATCGTGGCGATAAGCGACAGAACCTAAAAGAAAAAGGGTATTGAATTAAAACAAAATAAAAAAAAAAACAATCTACAACTTTACCAAAACAAGTATGTGAGTGTGACTTGATGAGTAACGAGGCAGTCCGCACTGACTCAGTCACACCTTAGCACCTGGTAATGTCAGTTTATGACCAAAATTAAAAGACCACATATAACAAATATGGACTCTTCCAATTGCTGCCATTGAACTGACATGGAAGATACCACCAATATTAAAAGGGTTAAATGAGTTATGTTTGGATAATGGGATATTTTTTTTTTTATGTAGGTGTTTTTAAAAAATCCCAAGCTGGTTATATCACTTCGGAACTTTTTAAACTTTACCCTCGACATATAACTAGTATTAAAACATTATACTTCTAACAAATTATTTGAAACATTCTAGACAGAGAATGTCAAAACAGAGGCGCCAACTCAGTCGAACAATTACAAATGACAGAAGAGTATTACGTGAACTTTATTTTGTTAAAGATTTTAATGTAATGTTAAACATTAAATTGACATTGACGAGAATCGCCTGTAAATCGCAAGAGACTGGTGTGTTATTCCATATAATAAAATAACACTTCTTGAAATGGCAATTTCTGTACTTTTAAATCAATAGGTAGCATGGACGTCGTACAGAGAATAAATGTTGTTCAATGAACTGAATTTCAGGGTAACGTTTCCAAATTGTATTTCAGAATGGCATCGGTATATATATGTACCTGGAACTTAATTTAGCACCCCCTGAAATGTTTCATGACAGTGAAGTTGCTGTTACTGATTATAATGTTTTAATTGCTATGTCTTGTAGTACATTTCATATTGTGAAACATGATGTTTCTGGATGATAGCGCACCGCAAACACATCCACACGTTCACGTGAAACATGCTACCCATGAATGTCACAAAAAACACTATCATCCACATGCAATATCTGGGTATAAGACAAGAAAATTTGTCACTTCTTTTATCAGTAAATGAAATGTTGACCTGGCAAGGTGGAGACTGTCAGAGGCACTAAGATGGCAAATCGTGGCCATGCATGCAACAGGCATGTAATTCAAAGCTATTGGGAGACAACTTGGCTACACTCATACTGTCATAAGCAGACTTGTCCGAACAAATCAACAAACTAAGGATGTTAAGGACCGACCAAGGCCTGGACAGCCCCGAAAGATATTTCCTCGGAATCTGGCACGCCTTGTTAGGCGTGAACCCTTTGCTTCAAGTGGGGTTTTGAAACGACTTTGCCCCCCCCCCCCCCCCAAGAGGCGTTTCTGCAACAGAGCTGCTCGAAACCGTCTCAAAGTACTGTGTCATCACTATTTCAGCTCTGTCAGATCAGCATCAAAGACGACGTGGAGTGGTGTATAGCACGACAACATTAGAATATCAGGACATGGTGGAGAGTCCATTGGTCAGACGAGAGTAAGTCCCTGCTTCACGTCACAGATGGTTTCATGAGAGTCTGGAGGCATAGAATAATGTTTACGTGCCCAGGAACATCAGACCTACTGTTTCTTATGGTGGAGGATCAGTAATGATCTGATGATGCCTCTCTTGTGATTGTAAACTTGACATGGTGACTGTACCTAGGAATCTCAGTGGTCGTCAATACATCCGGGACATTCTCAGTCCGGTTGTCGTGCCTCATTTTAAAAACCACCCGTTGGCTACTCGCCCTGTATTCATGGACGACAATGCAAGGCCATACCGTTCCCCTGCTGTGAGAGAGCTCCTTCAGAACAAAGCTATTACAACAATATCTTGACCTGCAATGGTCCCCGATTTGATTCCCTTAAAACACATCTGGGACTTTCTTGGACGTCGTGTGCAAGCAAGGAATCCACCTGTACAGAATTTGGCCGATTTGGAAGCTGCATTGCACGAGGATTGTCAGCAGTTGCCCCTCGGGACCGTATCAGAAGGCTCACTGGTAGCATTAGGAGGAGGGGGTCAGGTTGTCATCCGGGCATGTGGTGGATACACTCGCTACAGACACTGCTATTGTGTTCAGGAGATCACAAGTTACATTTTTGTCAGTTTTTTGTCAGTAATTACCGGTATTGTTTCATCATGGGCCGTTCCAGTACCATACTTGTCGAAAGAACATTTTTCCATCAACAATATTAGTGACAGATATGTGTAATTGGCGTCTTTAAAATACTGCATATTTTCATCATTGGGTTGTCTTTCATTTGTCAATAGACCATTCTTTCCGCAAGCAATCACTTTTGGAATCTTAAAGATAGCATGAAAGTAATGACAGTTTCTATTAACACCACTGCGAAAAAACAGGGGGTGCTTAATTAAGTACCAGGTCTATACTACAGTGTACTTCATCACTGTCTGGTGATGAAGTGATATGTCCATGCTCCTGGGGATTTCAGTTGTTTAATTACGGGGTCGAGTGGTACGAGTTGTCTCTTGTCAATAACAGTACTGGTGTTAATTTTGGCAGGTTTAGTGTGAAAGTGTTGTCATGACCCCGAAGTGCAACATAGTAGTTGTAGCAGTGGTGATAGTGGTAGTGGCGGCGATGGTACAGTGCGGTCGTCGTGGAAAGGTCAAAGTCCATCATGACGTGGCAATATTTCCCCACATGCGTTAACAGTGAATCTCCGACTAAAAAAATGGAATCGGATTTTCAATGAATGAAGCACCGGGTTCGACCCGGTGCTTCTTTCATTGAATATTTGCTGCCTGGAAACTACTGGTTATTGATTGAGAAAAGTACTTGTGAGCAACATTGCACACACATGGATTTTGACCATTCCACGGCGGATGCACTGTAGTTTTGGTGTATTACTGATGTCAGCAATATCACTGGCAGATTGTTAAAAAATAGTTGGCAAGAGTAGTGGGAATCAGCAGATATAATAACAGTTAAATAGCCGTAGGGATGTTACACACTAAAACTAAAGTGTTAAAACTGACACTTTTAAGGTGTTAAACCCATTCTAACTCTTAGGGTTTGATTTTAACACTCAAAGTGCAATGCTTTAAGCACTTAGACATTACAATCGTCAGACATCTGAAACTTGAATGGATGGCACTTCCCATGTGTCTAGCATTGGTGGTTCTTCCAGAATCGTCCATAATTTGATTTGCGCTTGGTGGGTACATAATCAAAAGGACACAACGCAGATGACGCGGATCAGGCTCGAGAGTTCGAGTCTGATCCGCGTCATCTGCTTTGTTTCCTTTCTAGTGTCGCGACATTACACTTGTTAAGTGGTATTATTGTAAACACCTGTCAATTTCTAGGATATCTACACTTGAACAAAGTGCTAGTTCAGCACTTAGTAAGTGTTAAATACAGCACTTCAAGTGTAGTTTTTAACACTTTAGTTTTTAGTCTTTAGTGATGATAACTGTAGGATTTGCCGAAGCCAGTTACACGGCTTTTGTCAGCGGGATGTAGCGGTCTCGTGGTAACTGCTTGTACTGTTTACTGGTGGGGTAGTAAATATAATGACAGTAATGATGAGACGTGTCAGTGGTAGACTTAGTACAAGTTCATAGAGTAAAAGTTACCGTTGTATCAGCCGCAGTACAACTGCTCGTAGGGATTGTATTTAGCACTCAATTTAATTTAGCAGGGATGGTGTTAACTTATTGGGTGCCTGAAAACCATATTTGTGCTCAATTGTGAGGTGCAACTTGAAGGCTGGATGTCTTTCATATTGTGTCTGTAGTGGAATTATTTAGTCTGTGTGGATAGGTCTTCATGTTACAATTTAAGGGCAAGTGGCAGTAGGCACTCGCCCATAAATTGTAACAAAGTACAGACACGTGAACAAATTTTGACGTCCAAGCATAATTTTGAACTCTACCAGTTAAAAATATCAGCATTTATTTAACAATCATATTGATTCTGGCCTGAAAAAATATGAAAAACGGTATGTATCACATGTGTTCCGATTCCGTACCATATAGACGACTCGTTTCTGGTAACGCGACGGGCTGTCATAACAGGCGCATGAATACATTCTATGTGCGTTTCAGTGATCGACCCAACATTATATCCCAAAACTGTTTTTAATAATTTAAGATTTAATCTGTTTATGTGACAGAATTGTTAGAGAAATGAATCATCATGATAATGTGCATGTCCTGTGATTTGCATCAGGTTCTCGGTGCTGTCTAAAAATGGGATCACAACTCGCCGGCAAAGCCGGTGTAAAAGGAATGGAAGTCCATAGGAACATTAGTCCCTCTGGACTATTATTCCGCGGAATTATAGTCCTAGGTCTAACATTTCTAGGAATAGTAGTCCGGCGGACTACTATTCCTAGAAATGTTAGACCTAGGACTATAATTCCGCGGAATAATAGTCCAGATGGACTAATTTTCCTACGGACTTCCATTCCTTTCACACCGGCTCGTTGAGATCCCATTCTGGACACCACCTCGAATCTGATACAAATCACAGGGCATGCACATAATCATGATAATCAGTATATACCTGAAGTTGAGGCGACTAATATATAAAGCGGTCAAGCACTTACTGCGCTCGATGAGCCCGTTCCAATAAGGGGTTACATGATGTGGTTTTGTTGATATGTTTTTTTTCCAGTTGCCCAATTTGTAGATTACGCGGGAGGATATAGAGAGTTAAAATCTTTATTTCATCGTGGTTAATAACAATCCTCCAAAGAATTTCCGGTTAGTACTTTGATTCACGAAACATGTTAGAATCATTTTAGAACTTATAAATACTTTTTATGACAACATTTTTATTTTTATTTTAGGTGGAGTATGGATTGTTGCTGCAGTCTTTCCCACAGAGAGTGTTGGTGGTACATGGAGGGACTTTTGTTTGCTTTCGTCACTTTGGACTCTAGGACCAATGCTGTCGTCTTTGGAATATCGTATCGCACAGAACTGGAAATACTTATCTTTAGCAGTAACTGTCCCTGGGCTACCATTACTCGGTATATGTTTGTGAGTAAATTTACACAGAACAAATTTCCGCTCTAAAAAACGCTTGAACGTCGGTGCATTTTGCGAGTATTTTCCAGTACGCTGATAATTAAATATAGAAAAACATTACACATGTGAGCTTCTAGAAAAGTGATTGACTCTGTTCAATGAGTACAACCACTGCGATATTCCAGTGTGTATAGAACGCAGAATGTGGGTTTTGTCTGAAATGTCATCCTCGTGGAGTTTCAACCCAGGCGATAACTCATTTTCTGTGAAAAGCAAAGATGGAAGCTAATGATCTCTCGGTGGAACCCGGAAGTTCATTAACTAGCGGAGCGCCAGACAATGGCGGATACAGAGGGGGGGGCGGTGGGGCGATCGCCCCCCACCCCACCCCCCACCCCCCCCCACCCCTTAGCTCGTGTTTGTCTCGCATGTAGGGCGTAGCCAGGATTTTCATTTGGGGACAATACACATGAATTGAAGTAAAAACATACAACGACATATATTTCCTCCATCACCATTCGCTATGGAAAACAAATATACCGTTGAAATTATGCAAAATATATCTACTGGTCGCCTTCATTTATAGCGTCACCGACACAGCATGATTTTTAGGTGTTACATCCCTCTAGCCTCATGCACCCCAAGCTATGCCAATTAAGGGTCAGGATCTTAATTGACATAGTCATGGGGCACCTAAGCCTAGAGGGCTGACTGCTGAAAACTTTCAAACGCTGGCAGATCGCAATGTTCTCCTGAAGTTAAGTCGGTTATGACTGTAAACAGTGTGTCCAAAATACAATATTATGGTAAACGGATCTGAAGATTATATTTCAAATTTTCCAATTCTGTCTTGAACGTATGACAGAATTTGAAATTCTGAAACATCCTGTTTAAAAAGTGTTAATTAGCCGTTCAAAAATTCAAGAGGATTTCCATCCCAGAAGCCACCAGAATGCCCCATTTGGTCGCTCATTTCCAAAAAATTTCTGGGTGGAGAACCCCCCCCCCCCCAGACCCCCTACAAAAGCTCGTGCCTTCGGCACGATTCGCCCCCCCCCCCCCCCCCCTTTGAGAATTCCTGTATCCGCCACTGGCGCCAGATCATCGTTTAGTGGAGACCATGTGTGGGACAGGTTATCCATCGGGTTTCTTTGTTTGTTTACTGGGTCTTATCGGCACTTACAATAACCAAGTCGGGGAAAAGACTATTTTCTGGTAGATGGGGTAAACCTCTGCCCCCCCCCCCCCCCCCCCCCCCCGCGCTTCTCTCATCGATACAGACATTTTGAGACTTATTGTCTGAGCAGAGATCACATTCTAACGATGATGTGATCTATTTTTCTGATCTCTATTTATTTCAGTACAGTAAATGTGGACTACTAGTGAATACTGCCCGGGATGCATTCCAGTGGCCCTTACAATGCCGTTGACAATCTGGTTGACGACGAGGCTGCGAACCATTTAGTTAGTCAGCTTATCCTAGCCGGCTTTTCCGTTATGTATTAGGGATTCAATGATTTAGAATTGCAGATGGCGCATTGTTGCATTGAAGGGCCGATGGGGAACCACGACTCATTCTACACCGCTGTCGACTTTGCATTTGAGTGAATAGGTTGACAAGTCGAGTATCTGCACCGCCACAATTCCTAGGCAAATCCAAGAACATCTCCCAACACTGCCTTCTTGTAATTTATTTAAGAATTGAATGTAATTTTCATAATCTTTATTAGAGTATGCACGTGTGGGAATGGGTACAAATTATGTATGAATCCCGAAAGGATTCATACATAATTTGTACCCATTCCCACACGTTCATACTCCAATAAAGATTATAAAAATTGCATTCAATTCTTATAATTACATTCCGTAATTGTTTAAACTACTTTTTCCCCCACCTATCGTCATTCGTCTTTGTTGAAAAGCATACGACTTTCAGTCGTTGGAATCAAGAACTAGCGCAGGCCTTTGTCCCGTCTAAATGATATCTGAAAGGCAAATAAGTTTCAATTTTCACAACTTTAGAAATGGAAACGAGTATTTTAGTAACGGGATTTATGCCACAGTTGGGAAAGTCACCAAAGAAAAAGCAGCGCAGTTGGTCACTGCGAGAGGCGCTAAAAGTTAAAAACCCGCCCAAACACCGCCCGAATTACATTCTGTCAACTGCGCTCTACCGTTAATGCGGGTCAAAGTTCGACGAAATGTATTCATTGGAAAATGAATTACATTTGGTCATGACGTTTTCATCCAGCTGACCAATGGGAATTGAGTATTTTGACCCAAAACGTATAACTACATTAACAATGTAATTATATAATATTAAGTGTCTTGACCATTTGGGTTTGAGTTTTTGTGAAAGACTACGTTACCTGATCTTGATGTAGCTAGCATTTCCCTCCATGTTCCCAGCACAAATCCAGAACCCAAGATATAATCCTGACCGTTCGAACGATACACATTTTCTATGAATTAAATTGTTTCGTAAATGACTTTCTTTGATTATCTGGACATAATTTTAAGATTAGCCTCATCTCATTTGATATACGAAAAACTTTCAGAAAAAGAGAATGGTATCACACAATTGTCCTTATAAACGAGTGTCAAGGTAAACGAAGTGTTATACCACAATATCTTGGTGAAGTGGATTATTTTCAATAATAGCACGAGCACGATGTACCATACGTTTTTAAAACATTTTTTTTTTCACTTTCTCGAAATTACCCGAAAAAACTTAAGTGACATTGTTTCCTTTGTGCTTAAATATACTTTCTGGATTCACACAAAAGATCTGTCAGAAGTTGCATAGGCCACAAAAGGTAATAACAAAGCACTGACCATCCCATCCATAAAGTTGAAATGATTCAGTATTTACATACCACAACATTGTTGTGTACAACCTGACAAACGGAGACACACAAGTGGATGAGAATTCGCTGTTGGCAAATGCGCAAATATATGAACATCAGTATATCAAGAGATGCTATGACATCAACCGTTTAAATAAGAGTAGTCTAGGCCAATCACCTAATAACTGAAACAAACAAGTATTGGCAGAGATGTAAATATCAGATGGCGTAATGGGTGGGGGATTAATCGTATACATAAAAACAGATATGATTTTAAAACGCCGTGCTGATCTGGATCTACCAGGTCTTAACCTTATCTGGGTAGAAATTAGACGTCAGAATTAAAAAATTATCCTCCGTGCACTCAAAAGACTACCATCGGGTAATAATTATTACTGGGATCTAATTGAAGAACCAATCCAAAATACTAGAAATGACATGTTTGTGAAATGTATTATTGTCAGAGACTTCAATAATAACTGCCTAGGCCTAACTCATCCAAAATCAAACAACCGGAAAACAACTACAGCCTCCTTAAAATAGTTAAATCACCCACACGAATAACTGAAAACACGGGTGGTATTAAAGATCTGATTTAGATTTCATGCCCAAACTTTATTGAGAAATCATTGCACCCCCCCCCCCCCACCCCCACCCCCATTCTGTAGCGATCATCAGGCAACGGCCGTTTTCTGAAAAAACACAAAACCACACAACAGGCCATACAAACGTTTCGTGGGGAATTATAATAATATGGATCGAAATGGACTGCGCAACCATTTTTTTAACACGCAGTGGGAATCAGCTTTCAAAGAAAGTGTAGACGACTCTACCGAGGGCCTTATAAATTATGTCATAGTAACGTCTAAAAATGCATTCCGAATAAACAAATTCTTGTCCGTCCAAATGATATACAATGGATGAAAGCATCAGTTCGCAAACAGGTACGATTACGTGACCGGGTACACAGTGAGGCCAAGTAAACACACAACAACGAAGATTGGGCTGCCTTTCGAAAGGTTAGAAATTAAACCATTTTGCTTGTACCAAGGGCAAGGTCTGAATATGATGCTAAAATTGAGGGATATATTTCTACACAAAACTTTGGCTGAAAACATTTGTGGCGCACCCTAAAATCTTTCACAAAAGAACATAACGCGACAGTAATTTTCCCACCATTGGAAGGAAAGGGGAAAATAGTAAACGACTCTAACGAAAATGGGAAACTCTTAAAGGATTTCTTTATTGAACAAACAAGCTCATCTCAGTTGATAATAATATTTTTATCATTCAAAAATGAGAACATTTAAACGAAAATCTTTGAACCTGCCTTATGGTCATAAACTTCGTGTATCTTAGATGGTCGAGGGACTCTCCATCCTTGCCCGAGTACATTTGATCGAACCTGCCACTCCAACCTGTTGAAATGACGCAGAGCGATTGCTGATGTTGCAGTTGAGCAGTTAATTGTAATCGTTTTATCAAGCCTGACTTTCCATGTCTACAGATCGCTGATGTTGTGTCACATCCATCCCCAAAGCTTGCAAGAAAAAATATGTTTGGTGACTAAATCATTGGCCGCGCTGAGTCAGCTCAACAGGTGGGCGAGGCAGGGTCGAAGACATTTGTTCAGATGTGCTCGGGCAAGGATGGAGAGTCCCTCGACCATCTAAGATACACGAAGTTCATGACCATGATTTCCCCCGGCAGGACTGCTACCGAACCTCCAAAATTGCCACCTACGGAGAGGGCAGCCGATTTCCGTAGGCTTAGCGTTCATTTACAGGTTTTAATCTGGGCATATATCGGAAAAATCGACCTAGAGCTACAAGATTGGGGATGGAAACTGCCGGGGTCAATACTTATCCTGATAATGATTGACCAAGAACCTGCACCCGAAAATCTTCTTAAATTCATTCGATGCAATTGTAGAATGTCAAGAAATCCATGTGGGGTGGCACAAACCAATGTTCCTGTCGTTAAATAGACTTGAGTGTGCCAATGATTGTGGGGAGATTTGCACGAATTTTGAGCAGATATTGTTAATAAAGACTGAATGCGGCTTTATCGCCAGAAAGCAATCTCAACACTCAATAGATATATCTTTTGTTTGGTTGGGGGACTCAAAGTCAAAACATTCATAATGTGGGAAATTAGTAAGGATTTTTTTTTAAAAAAAAGAACATATCCCTTATAAAAAAGTACCATGGTAAACCATGGTAAATCCCAAAATACCCTGGTAATACCATCGTATACCAGGGTATTTTGGGATTTACCATGGTTTACCATGGTACTTTTTTATAAGGGATTTTCCAGTTTTAGCTGATATTATGGCCGCCATGTTTAGGTCACCCGAAAACAATATCTTTTGCTCCGGAAATATATTGCATACAGTACAAAATGACTTTTGGATGTAACATGCGTTGATATTTTTATTTTGTAAGTCAAAAATAAACGTTTCCAAATTTTCAACTTTCAAGCAAGAATGTAGGACGCCATCTTGAATAAAAAAAACACAAGACGGGTTTTAGCAGATTTCGGATATGTTCACCAAAGTTTATTTTGCACCGAATGATATCAAATTCAGCTTGTTAACCCTCTGAACACTGGAGGTGTCTTCCATATTAGTTCAATAACAGAAATTGGAAGAGTCCACATCCATTATTTGAGGGGAGACAAATTAATACTTTCAACGTACAGCCACAGGTCTGCATGTTGAAAAAAAATATTGATTGTTTGAAAAACGACCTCTCAGATTGAAAGGGTTAGGAATTTGTTTCCGGGTTCAACCCTTCAACAGCCAAACTATTAACTGACGATCCGACATGCAAATGTGGATTTCTGTATGAGGATGCTGAATACTTTTTGAGCTATTGCCATCACTTGGCGTCCGTCTTCGCCGTCCGTCAACTTTTCACATTTTCATCTTCTTCTCTGGAACCGCTGAGCCGGTGTGAACGAAACATGGCAGGAATGGTTTATGGGTGGTCCTCTACAAACGATCCTCATTTTGTTCCCGTCGGATCAAAAACATGGCCGCCAGAGGCATTCTTTGATTTTGGTTGGTGGATTTTCAAAAATATTCTCCTCTGAAACTACAAGGCCAAATGTTTTGAAACTGCTCGGCGACTGTGACCTCCGCTAAACGATATTCGTTTATTGGTAATCGAGTTGCAAACATGGCCGCATTTGAGGCTCATAGTTATCATAGAAACCCTATGGGAAACACATTTTCATCTTCGTTTCTGGAACTGCTGAGCCGATGTGAACCAAACATGGCAGGGATGGTTTATGAGAGATTTTCTACAAACGATCTTTATTTTGTCGCCGACGGTTGAAAAACATCGCTGCCAAAAGCATTCTTCGATTATGATTGGTGGATTTTGAAAAATCTTATCCTCTGAAACTACAATGCCAAGTGTTTGGAAACTGCACATGATTGATGACTGGGACATCCTGTATCAATGATCCTCATTGAATATTGATGGGGTTACAAACATAGCCGCAATTGCGGCTTATAGTTACTCTAGAAACCCTATGGGAAATCACATTTTCTTCTTCTCTGGAACTACTGAGTCACTGTGAACCAAACTTGGCAGGTATGGTCTCTGAGAGGTTCTCTGCAACTGTTCCTCATTTTATTCCTGCTGGGTGAAAACGTGGCCGCCAGAGGCATTCTTTGATTCTGATTGGTCGATTTTGAAAAATCTTCTCCACTGAAACTACAAGACCAAATGTTCTGAAACTTCACATGATTGATGACTGGGACACCTTCTCTACCAATGCTCCTCATGTAATGTTGATCGTGTTGCAAACATGGCCGCAAATGCGACTCAGAGTTACCGTGGAAACCCTATGGGAAATCACATTTTTATATGTAGTTCTGCCAGGTGAGCGATTACAGGCTCTTTGGAGTCGCCAGTTATTATCATTTCTTTTATTTACTTACTGTCGTGAGCTTTTGATTGATCATTTAGAAATGATGGACCTGAATGATCAGTGTCTCTTGTAAGGAAATACACAAATCATTGCCACTGTCCACGAATATATTTCCCTATCGCAGAGGTTTGAGTGAATTCTGCATCACTCAGGTATTCCCTCTTAACCCTTTACCTAACATGAAAAGCAGACGACACTTGCAAAAAGAATTCTTGAATAACTAATGTTTTTCATTTGTTGTCGCAAAAACATAGGTTATGACCCCTCGTTGGAACGAGCTCGACGAGCTCGTTCCAACGAGGCGTCATAACCTATGTTTTTGAGACAAAAAATTAAAAAAATAATGAAAATTAATTGGCGATTTTTGAGAACAAAGCGGGCCGGTTTTGGTCGTTACGTTGAGTAAAGGGTTAAAAGGGCTAAATCGTTATGTATGCAGAGTGTGTCCCACGGCCAACATCTTTATAGTGTCTTCTGCTTTTCTCTGCCAAACAACAGTGACTCTCCTAATAAGAGAAGTGCCACCCCTTTAGATCAGATAACGACAAAAGCGATGTTATATCCACTCTTTGTCCCATAACCAATATAATCGTGACTTGGTCCGCGATTATTTACGGCGATGTCATTATTGTTTGGCAAGAGAGAGTAATGCAGTTGTTCGTTTTCCTTCCTTAGAAGCATGGCTCATTGTATTCATGATGCGGTTCATCCCCATTTCGTGAAATGAAAAATATTGTTCAAAATGTAAATATCAGGACAGCATTGAATAAAAGGCCATTACACACACATAGCCGGGCTTGCTTGCCTTTGGTCCATTATACATCACCCCATTTTTCGAGAGATACCTCAATTGGTACTTGGAGCTAACTGTAATTGTATCCAAGGAGCACCGTGGAACGGCTTTAGACCCTTTAGATCACGATCACTCACTGTATTATACTGCGTACTCACTGCATGATGGGACATAGCCCACATAAGCACAAACTTGTTGCTGCTGTATCCTTGTGTGTAATAATTATTGTGTGCCTACTGTAATAATGCCATGTCTAAAGTTTTAGGAAATAAATATGTTGTAAAAAAATAAAATTTCTAAAGGGCGTTTTAGACAACTTCACTACCGGGAACCATGTGAATACCCTACACGCGTTTTGTCAAAGATGTGTATCTGGCGCCTTGTCAAAGTAGGTAGATACAAACCAGAATAACAACCCGGAGTTGTCTGTAGGGCTGCACGATATATCGGTAAACCCGATATATACCGGTATTCAAGCCAATATCGATTGAATACCGGTGTAATTACAAAAATATCGCTTTATCGTCATTATTTATTTACCCACAATACTTTAATTTTCAAGATGTCTTGAGTTTTTTAACTATAGCCCCGAATGAATAATATTATCCCTTTATCCAAGGAATCGTCTGCTTGTGCCCTCGTAATATACAAATTCAGCAGTTGAAAAAAGTAATCTTCAAACAATTCAACAAAACTCTATCATATGACCCCTCATTGGAACGAGCTCGTTGAGCTCGTTCCAATGAGGAGTCACATGATATAGTTTTGTTGAAATCTTTGGGGAAAATCTGATAAACCAAATTTTGAAAATAATAAATTTTGATATCGTCTGCGTTGGGTAAATGTTTTTCGAACCGCATCATCAAGGCATGCTAATTCGTTCGTGTCTCGAGTCTCCGTTGTGGTACTTGTGTTCATACATCTGAACAGTTTTCGATATACCGGTATACCGCGGTATTTTTTTGGAATACTGATACTGGTGTTCAGTTTTGAATATCGTGCAGCCCTAGTTGTCTGAATCTATATATCGATGTAAGAAACCGGCCAACATGGTCAAACTGTAGCTAAACAAACGACATCACTGCTTTCGGCGATGCTTTTAAACTGTACTAATCAGTTTTTAGTTGAGTATATCGTGTCCTGAACCACATTCTCTCTGTCTCATCAGTTATTTTAGCGTATGCATAGTTGAATCAATTTGCATAACAACCATCTCTAGGATTTTCGGATTGATTATCGAATTAAATGTCAACGATTCTATCTGCAAATACAAAAATACTAAATTTTCCAATACCAACCCTCTCTGAGGTGTTGCTAGTATATTATTAGAAGTCCACAGGGACTTTCAAACTGGATGACGTGAGAAGGCAACAAGTTGATATTGAAAACCGGTTACATTGGCACTCTGAATTCCGGTGCATCACCTGACTTCTTTCAGTTATCGCAAACATTTTTTTAACATGTCACATGGAGGAATTGGGGACATATTTTTCGGAAAGAAATAATTATGGATTATTATGAAAGAAATTTCTTATTAACTCACACAAGACCTTAAAATAAACTGCATTAATTGAATATCAAGATTATGAAGACTTATGGCATAGCAGTTTTTTCTAGTCAAGTGTCGTCTGCCTGTTCAGGCAGACGACACTTTACTAGAAACAACTGATGAAGTTATACGGTTTTTCCAGTTCATCCAAAAAACTCCACAGTGGCAGTGAACGTGTTCTTACAACATCAGAGACTTAGCACCAGGACATTACTTCAGGCTTGTATGTGTTAATATTATTATTGTTAAATAACGATTAAACAGAGAAGTTTAAAAATATCATGAGTTTGCATTTCAGTGTTATTTCTGCTCAAATGCAATTGCAGCATGATAAACGTGGTTTGTGTTATAATGTGTATGAAAGTTGCTAATGGTAGTATTAATATGATTTTGTTTGACATTACCTTTTATTATCAGCCCTCCAAAAAATTATTAGCGGCCTTCCAGATTCAGTAACGGCCTTCAACAAGTCTCGGACGTCCATAGTTTGCCAGGCTGCTAATCGCTAATTAACTGGTAGAGTGCTGGAAGCTCATATTTGGGCTTTACTCTGAGGTGAAGGTATTGCAACTTGACGGTTTCATACTCAATGGATGTGCTTCGTATTATTTTTGAAGTAATATTATTTAGTCTGTAGGGACTTGTCTTGTTACAATTTATGGGAGAGTGCCTGTAGGCACTCTCCCATAAATTGTTACAAGGCAACGACATGTGAACAAATTTTGATGGCCAAAAATAATTCAGCACTCTACCAGTTAAGAGAAACGCTCTTAAAAATCTTGTTATTGTCATATTAATTTTTAGTTTTAGTTTTTCCTAATAGTTTTAGAACTGGTCCCTTAAAGTGAAACTGACAAAAAGGGTGAAATTGCTAAAAGATGGTACAAACTGATTACAAACTCTAAATGCATTAAGCTATCACAGATACACTTTCACAATTCAAACAAGGTGGAAATGATTTATTTGTGCACTTGCCTTGTGAAAATAAACCAATGGTAATATGTTTAGGTAAAATTTAAACATATTAACTGCGTCTGCTTACGTATGTTCGTTGTTTTGACTTAACTATAGTCACACTTTTGTAATTGTTCAATAAACTGCATGTCAAAATCGGTCAATTTGACTTTGGTGCTTCAACCAATAATGCTCTATAATTTAATGCTCTGCTCTGACGTGTTATTTCCTTCCACGAGGGTTCTTTAATCCTTGTAGGCTTACTTGGAATCGTTTGAATTCATATACAACAGTAAAAACGTTCTCTTTTACTGCTCAAATTGGGCTTCAAACTCCATCAGCTTACACACTAAAAACTAAAGTGTTAAAACTGACACTTTCAAGGTGTTAAACCCATTCTGACTCTTAGGGTTTGATTTTAACATTCAAAGTGCAATGCTTTAAGCACTTAGACATTACAATCGTCAGACATCTGAAACTTGAATGGATGGCACTTCCCATGTGTCTAGCATTGGTGGTTCTTCCAGAATCGTCCATAATTTCATTTGCGCTTTGTGGGTACATAATTAAAAGGACACAACGCAGATGACGCGGATCAGGCTCGAGAGTTCGAGCCTGATCCGCGTCATCTGCGTTGTTTCCTTTTAAGTGTCGCGACATTACACTTGTCAAGTGGTACTATTGTAACACCTGTCAAGTTCTGGAATATCTACATTTGAACAAAGTGCTAGTTCAGCACTTAGTAAGTGTTAAATACAGCACTTCAAGTGTAGTTTTTAACACTTTAGTTTTCAGCGTGTATGTTTTGTTTTTTTTTAAATAATTGTTTTCGTTGTAGCTTAAATTGACAAAAAGAATACAGTACCGATCAACAGAATATTTCTGAAGGTTTTGTATTATATCCGTAGAGGGCAGTATAAAATCGGATCAGTTTTGTTCTCTCTATTTTCTGGACTCCTCTTGGGATAGGAGGTGGGGATGGGGAGGAGGCCATGTGTTGAGTATGTTTTGTCCTTCCCACCAACTATTTCACTGTTTTGCTGTATTTGTCTTGGCACGTGTGGGTGGGGTGAGGGGGGGGGCATTTGAGTGACTTTAACTCCCCTCGTTTTCAATCCATGAGAATGTTTTTGCAAGATAGTAATTCCGAAGCAAAATGTTTTTATTTTATTTTATTTTTTCAGTGTTAACTCAATATGTGATAGAGATGTGGTGCATGGGCATATCTTGCACAATATCCCAGTTACTGACTGGTTTGCCAGATACAATGTCATGTTTATGCCCAATCGTCCTACCCGTGGGCCTGTTCTAAAATGTTGGAAGATTCACTGTTTTCCCATTCCGTACGCCAATTGACACATTTTCTAATATTTGCACGTGTTTTGAAAAATTATTCTGGGACAGTTCAAACGAAGATAAAAACTCTGAAGAATTGTATAAACATGCAAATCAGCCTATGTTTCGTTGCAATACGACTATGTTTGAAACGCAACTGCACTGTCTGGCCAGTAATTTATCACACCGGAAGGCGCTTCATTGCCTAAACCCATCCCGGAAAATTTGCCGTTGTCGGAAGTGATCCTACAATTTACATAATCGCCTTCAAGTGCAAAACTGATTTTTCGCACTTGGAGGCGATTATAAAAATACCTGCGACAGGCAACCTTTTCATATGTTTGGTGCGTTTTGTTTTTATTTTTGTTTTTGTCTTTTTTATTCTTTGTGGAGGGTTTTTTCTTGGTTGGGGAGGGGGGGGGGGGGTATTTGTTTCTTTTGATAAGTACCAGAGATAAAAATATGAAAATCGACAACAGTGCTCTCTTGTGAAAAACTAAACGAATGATCCAGTTGCGCCATTCGATCGATAGGGCTATTCTAGAGTAAAAAGGACTATCCGGAAAGGACACGGTACATCTCAGGTCAGTTTCGAGCTATACAGTAACACTAACTTCCGTGGATGAATGAGATTTTTATGTAGAACACTTTGTCCCATGTGGAATGAGCTAGGCGTTCTGCGGAGAATTAATATCAATTTAGGTAGCAAAACCCAATAATTATATCAAGACACTGAACATCGATTATAACACCTCGAGAGATGGAAACAATAAATGTGTGCTTTCTGACTAAATACTCCCCACATATACATTAAGATTACAAGTATATTGTTGGTGATTAACAAAAGTGGAAACACAAAATTGTAGAGATGGGCAAAATACCGAAAAACCGAACCAACACCGATGCCATGGGGATAGAAAAAACCCCGAAGCGAACTAATCATTGAATACCGAAACCGACGGAATTTTCAAATTATCCTACATTCGCTATTTATAAAGACTTGTTGATACTTGATGGCTGCTTAAGGCTTCATTTTTATGAAAGAAGGGACTGGGCAATTGTCCTGAATTCCCACTAGACAACAAGCTGAACATGTCCAGTTGTTTAGCAGTTATTTCTATCCAAGTCTTGGCTGCCTTGATAGGCAGACAAGACTTGCCTAGAGATCACTGCGCAGGGGATATGTCTATTGTCAACGGGACCTCCTGAAGATGGCATGCTAAGGGCACATGCTCTGAGATCACTAATGTTTGTAATAGGCCTTTAACCCTTTACCCAACGTAGACGATATCAAAATTTATTATTTTAAATACAATTTTTTAAAAATTTTCATAAAATTTCAACAAAACCATATCATGTGATCCCTCATTGGAACGAGCTCATTGAGCTCGTTCCAATGAGGGATCACATGATATGGTTTTGTTGATATATTTTGAAAAATTAAATTTTTTTCAACTGCTCAATTTGCATATTACGCGGGCGGATGTGGGCGATTCGTTACGTAAAGTGTTAACGAATGGTGTTTTGAATAAGTCAGAAAATTACTGTAGATGTGATTTGTGTTTGCAAAAAACAAATTCCAATGTTGAACTCATTGGCAGTGGCATTTGTAGTACTATGGTAGAATGATCCAAGAACAGCTTGTTCTGAATTTTCCTAATGTGAATTCTCCTTTGGTACTATCAGTAAATCTCCGTCAAGTCAGATACCGAACCGATACTGATGGATGTCCCTCCTCCTAAAAATACCGAAACTGACACCGAACCCAAAATTTCAATACCGCCCATCTCTACAAAATTAGTAGCTGCCAGAGATGTAGAAACCAAGAGGCGCGTGGCACGTGCCCCATCTCTTTCCAGAAATAGTTGAAAGAGAGGGAGAGGGGGGGGGGGGGGGGGAGAAAGAGTTTAGGCCAACATTTTCTCCCACCAATAAGGTACTGAGACATATATAAAGTCGTGTGAGACAGCTGGGAGAGATATGCCTGTCTCACCTCACCCACGTGACAACTATCTCACCGCACCCACGTGGCCAACCTATATTGGCTTATTAGCATATTTAATGAGCGCGGGACTATTCAATCATCGCACGCTCCTCTGTAAACAAACAACATGGTGTCGCGTTTCCGAAATATTAGCATAAGAACGTTTGTCGAAGAAAATAGAAATAAAAACACAGACCGCAAAACCAAAGGACACTTGACTCTTTTATATGAATTTTGGGGTGAACGCGATTATGAGTGGAGCGAGTTGCACGAAATTCCCGTCGAAACGTTATGCAAATATTTTGCAGAATTCACAATATGACGTCATCGGATTGTGTCAATGTTCATTTCGCAACAAACCTTTAACCCCTGCCTTGCCGGCACTGGGATTTAATTTTGTGGTATATATAGAATTTTCGTACGCTCTATGCAATAAGCAAATCAGTTTTTTTTTAGATATGGACAACAAAATTGTTCGATATAGCTGCACGTGCCCTTGAATTACTTACTTACGTCAGACTGTTTTGGTGGGGAAGAAATATTATCTCTGATGGGGCGGGTGTGAGATGGGGAAAACTCACCAGCGGGGCAAGATATTTGGTCCAGACACTCGGCTTATCTTTCCCTCGAGTGAGATTTCCCCATCTCACACCCTCACCCATCAGGGATAAAATAATCAAACCCTACCCGTCATTGCAATCATATAGGGAATTACCAGGAAGCGTTGCTCAGAAGCTGCACTCTTGAGATGTGATCGAAGATTTTTTCATTTGATTTGTCTCTACTCTGTAATTTTAAAGTCGATAAAAATGCACATTGTTGGCTCCATTTTTAACATATGCCCCCATCAGGTCGAAATATGTTAAATATGGGACCAAAAATATCCATTTTCTCAATGAGGAGGAAGAGGATGTGAGTGATTTCCAAACATAGCTATGCGTATTGTGTTCCCCCCTCCCCCCACTATACGTGAAATATACGCGTGTCCCGGGTGAGACAGCAGGGTGGGATATTTCTATCCCATCCACCCCACGTGACATACTCATTTGCATATTTTATTAGGTCGCCGGAACTATTTCATCATCGTCTGCACAATTGTAAATAAACAAAATAGCTTCACGATTTCCCGCATGCAATCCACGTGCCATTCAAAATCAACAATGTTGCTTTGTTTCAACCCCATGTTTCTCTGCAAATTTAATAATATCACTGCGCGAATTTATCGATCGATCAATAATCTCACAATGCCCTTCACATTAGAGTTTGGCATGTGCAAATTCATTAACCCGTTAACGGATAGTGTTACAAATCAATTTTTTAGTATATACATATGGTATATACCTAACTTTTGTACGATTTTTCCGATGAAATTGTTTGTTTTTCGAAAGGACTACGACTTGATAAATTGGGTATGTTAGCACGTGACCGCCAATTATCTACAATGACGTAATCCTCGTGCGGGGGGAGAAAAATCATCCTCGATGAGTCTGAAGGTGGGAATGGGGAAATCTCATCCTCGGGGCAAGATATTTGAACCAGACCCTCGGCAAGCCTCGGGTCTGGTTTAAATATCTTGCCCCTCGGGTGAGATGTCCCCATCCCACCTCCAGATTCATTGGGGATCATAATATTCCTACCCTGCCACTAAGGCACAAAAGGTACCACCGATATATATCATCATTATTTGGGTGCTCATGTATAATCGTACCCCCATACCCAGTTCGAAACACTTCCTGCACCCCTTGTAACTATAGATAAACTCCCAAGTTTCTTAGAAATTTGAATCCAAAGAAGGGCATTTTGGTGAAAAGCTGTGATAAACATTCATCGCTAATTTTTTAAAACATACCTTTATTTCCTTCGTAGAAATAAGTTTTAGCGAACAGGCACAGTCAAAATAAACACTAATCCCAATATAGATTGTAAAATTATATGTGATTAGTGCAGTGCAGTGCATGTGAAAAAGGAAGCAGCACATAGTAATTCGAATGTCATTGACATTTAAGTGTTGTTTCCTGAGATATTTTCCGCCACATTTCAGATGTTTTCAAAATAGTAAGTACACGATTACTTTGAATCGCCAGTGTACGAGATATAACGGCTAATACAGCTCAAGGTCAAACTGCAACTAATTCCCACTACTAATCGTAACGTAAAATAAGAGGGTTTCCTATGGAAACCCTGGAAAGTGAAATAGGAGGCGGTGCCCACTTCTGAGATGGGCGTTCTCTGAAGTGAGCAAGCAACATACAGCTAAAACTAGAAGTCCTGTCATGAAATGCGCACAAATAGCACGTTGATCTGCGCGTTAATCTATGCCTTATGACCATAGTAAGGCTATCAAATTCTGTATATATGGCCTGTGCACAAGCAATGTTTCCGCCAATGGACCTCTGTGTAATCCGGAGGTCAATTGGCAGAAACATTGCCTGTGTTTGCTATGAGTAACCAGGAGAACCTGCCGTGCTTTGGATGCCATTCGATATGCCAATTGCGAGCAATTCCTTCGCGCAATTAAGCCAAGATAAACGCACAGTTCGTGACAGGACTTCTAGTTTTAACTGAAGGCATAAAAAGTTGGCTAAACTTGACTTCACACCTATGTTCCGGTCGTTCTGTAACCACAGATACTCAAAAAGACCATAAACAACAATAAATAAATAAATAAATAAATAAATAAATACATGGTTATCCATAAGAGAGCGACTGATTTCCATAAAGGTACTATACATTGTGGTCTCAAATGCATTTATTTTATTCTGTAAAATACGTCGCTGTGGGAGATATGTTGTACAATCAAACGCAAAGTATTGTTCATCTTCTAAAAGTGCTCACTTAGGCCAAAAAAAGATACTTTTGATGCTTAGAGAACGCCGCATTGGTTTTCGTCATGAGCGCTGGTACATTTTATTGGTATTTTTCAAATATCATCGTTGGCAGTGCCACGAAAATGGGAAGGAAAAACACGAAAAGTAAAAAATTCCTTGATCGCTTTCAACGGGATCTGGAGCAAAGAATCCTGATTCTATATAGTGGGAAGTTCAATAGTGGTTTATCTTGTAAAATAGCCATGAATAAATAGTAGATACAGGGGAATTTACTTTTGTTAAAAATTTCCACAGTTTCCAAAAATACGAAGTCGTCGAATTGAACGAACGAACCCCTACATTTGTGTGTACAAGCATTTAAAGTGAAAATGTCACTGTTTTGGATATGTTTCTGTCTATGAGTATACATGCACTGAATGACATCCTCATTCGAGAGATGTCGGTACGTCCTACGTTTGTGCGGTAATATACGTTTCCTACTTCGCATTTCAATGTAATATAATAAAAAAGATGCCTCTCTGTATAACATTAGTCCAGCAAACTGAACGTAGCGGCTACCCCACGTAGTAGAGAAGCCGCTGCGTTCAGAACGCTGAACTATATATACCATATGACCTGGGGATGGATCGCCTTGGCTATGTTCCTTATAATTCATGGCATCGGTGGTAATCAAAAATAAAAATAAAATCCTCCCTCCCTCCCTCCTCCCTCCCTCCCTCCCTCCCTCCCTCACTGATTTGACAAAAAAATTCTCTGAGAATCTAAACTATATTTTTTTTTGCCTTAGATATTTTGAGTCATCGGATTTGAAACTTTCAAATTTATGGGCGCTCAAATCACTACATTGTAATCTTAACCCTTTGGACTCTAGTGGTATCTTCCATGGCAGTTCAATGGAAGCACTTGGAAGAGTCCATGTTCATTATTTGGGGTAGGCCGATCAATTTTTTCTGCGTCCAGCCTCGGGGCTGCAGGTTGAAAATATTGATTGGTCTGCCCCACACATTTACTGAGCAGCCATCCTATTTAATGACGTTATGACGTATCATGTTTTTGGCCGGAAAAGCGGCGCTCAAATCACTACATTGAAATCTTAACCTTTTGACCTCTAGTGGTTTCTTTCATGCCAGTTCAATGGAAGCACTTGGAAGAGTCCATATTCATTATTTGGGGTAGACCAGTCAATATTTTCAACGTGCAGCGTCGGGGCTGCACGTTGAAAATAATGATTGGTCTACCCCGCACATTTACTGAGCAGCCATCCTATATAATGACGTTATGACGTATCATGTTCCTGGCCGGAAAAACGGACGCTAGTGTTCAAAGGGTTAATTCTGGATGCAGAATCTCGCCTTTCCTTTAACTGATAATGTAGTACTCTGGCAAATACTCTCTTCGCTTTAATTTACTTTTGAAATTTTTCACCGCTCGACTGTTATGTACCTGTGCGTGTCGTCATTCCAGAGCCTCACTGTCAGTTTTTAAGGAACGAGAATAATACGTTTTCATTTTTTAAGATAAGGTAATTGAAAGTACTTAAATCCTGCACGTAATTTATTCACAAGATCATTAGAGATATTTACCTTAAGACCCACACCCAACACACGCGCCTACTGTTTGACCAGTAATTCTGTCAAATCACACCCCGAAGTCAAAACTCGAAGGGTAACAACCAAGACCACTAAATCAAGATCACTGAAACTGTAATGTTTCTACACGGAAACACAAGGCAAAATGAGAAAAAAAATTAGATTGCACACAGATCCCTGAAAGCTGACCGAAACAAAAAAGATAAAAAAAAAAAAGAAGAAAAGAAATCCTGATTGACGTGTTGATTTCTGCTCTCGTTTTCCCTCGCCCCAGAATGAGGTCTTTTTGACCACCTAGTACCTTGCTTCATCACAAGAGGGAGCGCGGTGGCTCAGTGGTAGACTGTTGGACTTCTATGCTAGAGGTCCTGAGTTCGATTCATTTTCTGTCTCAAAAACATAGGTTATGACCCCTCATTGGAACGAGCTCGACGAGCTCGTTCCAATGAGGGGTCATAACCTATGTTTTTGAGACAAAAAAATGAAAATATAAAGAAAATTAATGGGCGATTTTTGAGAATAGCGCCGGCTGGTTTTAGCTGTTTCGTCTGGCAATTATACTGCCGATACCAGTCACATCACTGAAAGAAAAAACTGGATGTGATCCGTTGTGATAATTTCACATCAGTTTTCCTGTGTTCACATTCAAGGTGAACAATTGTAAAGTTGCTGTGTTATATGAGTGGACAATGTCGATATTAAATCCAATGATATGAACAGATAAATACAGCACAGCTAATCGAACACCTGTAGTCTTCCAGTCTCTCCAGTCTAATAAAAATGTCTCACAATTTTAGCAAATCGGGGTAAATTAATTTTCTCACAAATCACGAAAACAAATGATAATTTGAAAACGTGACAACAGTCTGACCTTTAGATCAGTCTAATTTGGGCACAACGGCAAATATGGATGTGGCCTGCGTGGTTGGACAAAAAGCACCGATATTTTCTTCTTCTTGGCGTCTGTTTTAGGTTTCCGTCTTAAAATGATAGTTTAGAACCCCTTGTTATAGGTCTTCACCATTATCACTGGTTCCCATCACCCTTTGACGTAAGTTTACTTGGCTAACTCGAGAAGGCTTCTTAGTTTCCCAGTGTCGAGCCAAAGGTCTATTTGAATGTAAGCTAAATTACGTATGGCGTTTACTGCGAAATGCTACAACTATGATCATATAGAATTCGCCGCAGAAAAGCAATCGCCGTCGACAGTGTCGTATACGGCACTGTCGACGCCGATTGCTTTTCTGCGACGAACTCTGTGGGTCTTTTAAAAAATTATGTATGTGTTGCATTATTTGATTCGAAGGTAAACTTTAAGCTATATTACAAGCATCAAGTAAACCTGGCCAAACTATACACTGCCGAAACACTGCAAAACTTTGGAAAAAGTTTCAAACTCCGCATAATTTGGGCGCAATTATCTTATTTGGGCACATCTTACATCTCATGATTTTTTGTCACCTTCAGAATTCCATAACGTTGGATTTTGACATAGTGTAAATGTCCAGAGTTTATTAGGCTGGTGGCATATTATTTTATTTACCCACGAAAGCTGGATGAAGTGGTCGGACCAGCTTTCGATATTTGAACGTTTGTGGACAGACAATATTTTGAGTCATTTAACCGTTACCTAACCTTCACTTTAATATTTGGCTCCACATTTGCCCATCAATGCACCATGACGCATTTTGTTGGTCCATGTCAGTGTTGAAAGTCACAGGGGTGAAGATGCAATTCTGTCCGGACTTTTCTCCTTTCAACCATCCATTATCATTTAATTGTTGGAATGACCTTCACCATGACTTTCTAATGGTTTTTGAAAACAAAAGTTACAGATGAAAGCAAAAGATCATGTTGAACAAAATGGCACTTTGTTTCTCTTGTGATGAAGTATTTATTTATTTATTTATTTATTTATTGGGGTTTAAGGTCACATGCTTATGCACAATGGCTAATCGTGACCGTGACGGTTTTACGGGTGGAGGAAGCCGAAGTACCCGAAGAGAACCACCGAGCAACGACGAGCAACTGTCAGCTCTTCAACGTTCTAACTCTGTTCAAGCTCTGCTCAAGCAGGGTTACAGCGGTTGAAGACATGTGTCCCATCGACGTGCAGTACTCCTTAGTACACGGCGTCATCGTGCCCCCATGTAGGCAACCGGGATAAAGTGCCTTTCCCAAGGACACAACGCGGGTCGTCCCGGGCGGGGAGCGAACTCGGGACCTCTAGCATAGAAGTCCAACAGTCTACCACTGAGCCACCGCGCTCCCTCTTGTGATGAAGGTACTAGGTGGTCAAAAAGACCTCATTCTGGGGCGAGGGAAAACGAGAACAAAAATCAACACGTCAATCAGGATTTCTTTTCTTTTTTTCTTTTTTTTTTTTTTTCTGTTTCGGTCAGCTTTCAGGGATCTGTGTGCAATCTTTTTTTCTCATTTTGCCTTGTGTTTCCGTGTGGAAACATTACAGTTTTAGTGATCTTGACTTAGTGGTCTTGGTTGTTACCCTTCGAGTTTTGACTTCGGGTTGTGATTTGACACAATTACTGATCAAACAGTAGACTCGTATGTTGGGTGTGGGTCTTTTAAGGGAAATGTGCGATTAATAATTGTCTAATTTCTTTTGCCGCATTGCATGTCCGGATTAAATTTTGGGCTGATTTAGCTTTGATATTGCATTTGGTACGGCCAACAGATCGACCGGTATGACCCCAGGGTCAAAGAAGGTTAACACAAAGACGGGTAGCAACCATAGTATACCTTTATGTTTTAACCCTTTACCTAACATGAAAAGCAGTCGACACTTGCCAAAAAACATTTTGAATAATTAATTTTTTTCATTATTTTGTCTCAAAAACATAGGTTATGACCCCTCATTGGAACGAGCTCGACGAGCTCGTTCCAATGAGGGGTCATAACCTATGTTTTTGAGACAAAAAATGAAAATATAACGAAAATTATTTGGCGATTTTTTAGAATAGCGCTGGCCGGTTTTGGCTGTTACGTTGGGTAAAGGGTTAACAATTCACACGGCTTTCAGTTCGATACAGCTTTTTTTGGGCGGTCAGCTGTTGTGGGCGGCAGCTTTTAGTGGTCGGCCAGATTTTTATTTTTTCAAATTCATTCAGTGTGGTTGTATTTGTTAGATAGTTTCACATCCACTTACAACATGGGTTTACATTAGGATTACATAACCATCTATCCAATTGGGTTGAACTATAAAGTCGCTTGAGAGTCACTGGTAAAAAAAGTAAAATAAACACGAGTTTATAATACATTTTTTTGATCATCGGAATATTTTATCTGATGTATGCTAAGTGAACCTTTGTGTGCGTACACATTAGCATATGTTTGTGGGTGTGGAGGAACGGAGATTTCAGGATCTATGTGATTTTCTGTTCGTATGTCCTTCCGTCCGTAAAGCGAAGAATGCCGAAGATCTGAGATGGCCTGGTTGACGTTTCACTAATCACCATATAGCTCCTGTTGAATATTCTCTTAACCTATTACCCAAAGAATCGACCGCATCCGCCCGCGTAATATGCAAATTCAGCAGTTGAAAAAATATTATTTTTCAAAAAATTTCAACAAAACCATATCATGTGACCCCTCGTTGGAACGAGCTCGTTCCAACGAGGGGTCAAATGATATGGTTTTGTTGAAATTTTTTGAAAGATTTGAAAAAATGATATTTAAAATAATAAATTTTGATATCGTCTGCGTTGGGTAAAGGCTTAACCCGCCGAGTATTTAGTCATGACTAGATTAGATGAAAAATGCATTTAAATTTATCTCAATAAATCAATCGTGAAAAAATACATTCATCTTACAGGGGCAAAATTTGATTAAATATGGCCAAATTATACTTATTTTAAAAAGTGGCAAGAGAAAACCTGTCCTGCAGCATGCAAGGAATTGAAGGGAAAAGGATATTTGCTGAGGGGGAACTAGACTCGGCTGTTCTACCCCCTCGCATGATGCTCTGAGAAATAAGAGCAGTCTCCTCCATTCTGACATCGCATTTTTTAACGTCTCAGTCTCGACTGTTTCTACCCGGTATGCATAAATTTTTGCTTAAAATAAACCGGGCAGTCGGTGTATAGTTAGTTTAACCTTTTGAATCCCAGAGGCCGCTTTTCCGGCACGGGAACATGATACGTCATAATTTCCCTAAGTGGGGTGGCTGTTTAGTGGATGTGTGGGGTAGACCAATCAATATTTTCAGTTGAAAATATTATTTGGTTTACCTCCAAATAACGAATTGAATTTTGACTCTTCCAATTGCTGTCATTGAACTGACATGGAAGATACCACCAGGGTTCAAAGGGTTAAACAGTATTTATTTCAATTATCGTATAATACAAAATTCAACAAATTAAGCATCGTGGATTCAGCAGTCAGCCAAAAGCTAATATTGAGCTGTTAGGAGAGGTGAATAGTTGATAGAATGGTCAGCAAAATGGTAACGATGATCACAGATAATTTATTCCTGCAGCACTGAAGGGCTGTAGAAATGAATTATTGCCGATCATCGTCCCCATCCACAATAAACTGTTCCGTTTGCTGCAGATAGAATATTAAATTGGAGAATACGATACAGGAACAAGGGGGTAAAAGTGTTAAGTAGAGATGATCCCAGTATGTTGTCAGTCATGACGGGTCACTGGGACTGCAAGTTTTTTAAATGGGTACTGTTTGATTGCAAATTCAACCTCTTCCATAATATACCTATCAGATTATTACCGTCTATCGTTGTAAAAAATTAATTTTCTTTTTGTTTACAAAGACAGTCTGAAGCCTATTTATTTATTTATTTATTTATTTATTTATTTATTTATTTTGGAATATGCAAACATAATGTACATGAGAATAGGATACATTTACATAATTCTAAAGTCCAGTGCAGGCCTGGCATTTTCAGGAGAGCGATTTATTCGCTCGCCTACTGCTCGCCTTAAAAAAATTAACCCGCCTAGCCCAAGAAAATAATACCCCACATCTTTTCAGATCTCTGCTATGTTAGTGCTTTCTGAAAGATGGCCACACTGCCCCTCCCACACCTCCGGGCCTTACCGAGGCCCGGAGGTGTGGGAGGGACAGTGTAGCCGTCTCACAGAAACTACCTTGTTAGCAACACTAAATAAAATGTACAATGCCACAAGGCAGAATTCATAAACAGTAAACTTCATTTTGACACTTTTAGTTTTGTAAGCTTAAGGAGAGCTAATCGCTCCCCTATGCCATGCAATGGGAGCGATTGTTAGCCCTCTTGCATTTTTAAGAATGCCATGCCCGCCAGTGTAACCAGAGCGAATAGCTACGAATTGGATATAGAAAAAGTGCAAAAAGAAGAAAGGAATTGCAACATTAGCTGTCTTACTGCAAACTTCTGCAGATTCTGGTTGTAGTCTCTATAGATTGGGATAGCGTTAGTTGGTGCATTTCTGCTGTAATAGTTAAATACTGAGAAGTGAAGAATCATTTGAGGCCACAAAAATGATACAGTTTTGAGATATTGAAAACTCAAGGATCTATTTTACTTAAATTAATACACGTGGCAAGCGAAGTAGAAGAGGAGAGTACTGGGAGATAACTGCTGTTGGTACTTAAACAATGCACACGGTTAAAACTTTTGTTATTTTAATTTTTCAAAAACTTCTAACACAACCAGATCATGTGGGCCCTAATTGGAACAAGCTCGTCGAGCTCGTTCCAATGACGGATCACATGATATGGTTTTGTTGAAATTTTTATTAAAAAACTGCGTTTTATTCAAGTACTCAGTTTGTAAAATACGCGATAGGCTGCGGTCGATTCATTGGATAAAGGGTTAAGAATATATGGTGACTAGTCCATCCTTTAGGATGATAAGTTGTGCTGTCAAAAAGTACGCCTGAGACACAAAGTGCATCATTGAGTTGCAGACAGCGACATAATTGCTTAAAGACATTAATCTGTTGAAACAGAAATTATAATTGCCATTGATGATCAATGGTTTGTCAAAATAATTTACAAACTACCGTTTTTCATTCCAGCCTCGTCCACGAAAGTCCAAGATGGATGATCGCTAAACATCAATTTAAGACGTCTGAGTACATCCTGAGAGACATTATTTCTTGTAATTCTACTGTGGTACTCGACATGGTGTCGTTGTGTGATTGGGTGAGAATATCGGTAATCCATAGGTCACATGTCAGGAGACACTGGTACCTGGATCTTTTTCATTCGTTACAGATGTCCAAGTGGACGGTGGTATCTTGTTTTATATCGTGAGTATGTTAACCCTTTACCCAACGTAACGGCCAAAACCGGCCAGCGCTATTCACGAAAATCGTCAATTAATTTTCATTATTTTTTCATTTTTTGTCTCAAAAACATAGGTTATGACCCCTCGTTGGAACGAGCTCGTTGAGCTCGTTCCAACGAGGGGTCATAACCTATGTTTTTGAGACAAAAAATGAAAAAAATAGTCATTCAAGAATTTTTTTTGCAAGTGTCGTCTGCTTTTTATGTTAGGTAAAGGGTTAACTCTTCATTGCGTTGAGGGAACAGACATTAATTATGTTGTCAGTTGATTTTACCAAGAACATAAAGATCATGTGCGCTGTATGCAAAACAGGCTATGTGAATAATAAGATAGAACACAACGGGGTGGTGTATGGGGGACTGGAATCGACTACCACTGAGCCATCCCCCACCCCCACCCTTGCGGTGAAATTTGGTGATGCCATCACTGGATCGGTGGCGTTGCAATGTTAAATAAATTGTGGGCTGCAAAATATGTTTCTCCACTTCATTTCACTTCATTTCACCTTTTGCTGGGCTTAGAGTGTGTCTCCCCCACATGTGAAGATCCAAGGTCTTCCTCGGTTGAAAATTTAACTTGCAGGCCAATTTCATCACCCCGAGTACATTTTGAAGGCTAAAGTACCCAGAAGAAAGAGTAGTAGCTTTTCAGGAAAAGTGCGGGTGAGACGACGAGCCCGGCCCAACCCCCCCCCCCCCTCCCCACCCGACTACACCGCTCTTCCAGATCTAATATACCGAACTAGTTTCAGAAATTGCAGTAGAAACAACAGTTAAAACTAGAAGTCCTGTCACGAACTGTGCGCTTCTCTAGGCTCAAGTGCGCGTAGGAATTGCGCGCAATTACCATATCGAATGGCATCCAAAGCACGGCAGGTTCTTCTGGTTACTCATAGCAAACACAGGCAATGTTTCTGCCAATGTACCTCCGGGTTACCCGGAGGACCATTGGCTGAAACATTGCTTGTGCACAGGCAATATGTACAGAATTTGATAGCTTTACTATGGTCATAACGCGTAGATTAGCGCGCAGATCGACGTGTTATATGTGCGCATTTCATGACAGGACTTCTAGGTTTAACTGTAGGGACATGTCTAGATTTCTGCATAGCTTATCTTTACCCTTAGGTGAGTATCGGGTAACTCTCTTACACTTTGATAACGTAAATCAGTAAATCAGATAAAGGTCGAAGTCACTCTATCTTCGTTCAAATCGAAAACTGATTTTTAATTTAAACAACACTTCATTTGGACACGGCGTGATATTATGGTGATGCTGAGATCTTCAATTGTACATCCGCTGAACATTAGCGCATTTATTCTCTGTTGTATGAAGTTATTTGGTGCGCCTCATTTCAAATATTATAAGTTATTGTGATGAATGGACGGTAACATGATTTGAGGTTTGCGGCTCTGAGCTTAGGTTCAACCGAGACGCGAAGCGTCGAGGTTGAACAAACGCACAGAGCCGCAAACCTCAAATCATGTTACCGTCAATTCATCACAATAACGTAGATGTTCCACTTAGATACTACACATAGCCCAACACCTACATTGTGAAACACGACAGGCTTATTTACTAAACTTGTGATCGTTAAAAGTTGCCTTGTTCAAGGCAACTTTTAACGATCACAGGTTCAGTAAATAAACTTCTCGTGTATCCACGACGGCACTGGATAAATAATCAATGGGTGATAGCTCCACTTTGCAAGTGATTTGGTTACAATCCACTCTCCACGTAATGTAGGCCTATCTACATATGTTTCAATATCGCGGAATTTGAAGTTCTGAAGCCACTTACAGAAATTGATTACAACAGATTATGAACTGCGCCGATATCCTTCCAGAAAATAGGTTTATTACAGTTGGGGGGGAAAGGGGGGGCCTAGATCGACGTGTCAACAGGGCCGGGGGCAGCAGGATCATGGGGCAGGGGTGGGTGTGAGCTCGGATGGCTCATTTCTACATGATTACATAATGTGTTTAGCGATTTAGAAAAATGCAAATGTGGAGATACAGGTTTGTAGTATATTGCCTGCAAATGGAAACACATTCAGCTGCATTTGCCCAACGAATTCCACCTTCAGCAGGTTCAGTCTTTTTCTCCTCCTTCAACCATTTTCCGCCCCGAAGAAGAAAATGGCCTATGATCAGATTGTAGCATGCACACACAAAATAGACAAGCTGATGATTACAAAAGATGACACGACACGAAAGGACGCGGTCACTCTTTGACACATATAATAAATATATTTCATCAACTACATAATCTGCCAATACCGCTCAGTCATTATCGCTTACAATAACACAGCTTTTTACATAGATTTATTACAAAGCGTCGATACAGGATGGACGGCTCTCTCAGCACCCACCCCCCCCCCCCTCCCCACACACACACTCCGATAATGTCTTCTTATTCTGAAAGTAGTTAGTTTCTTGGTGTTCGTTTTATTTCAAAAATCGATGTCTGAAGAAGTTATTCCTTCCAGCTGAATGTTTAACATTCTACAAGCTATCTTTTCGTTGCAAAGGAGAAAATTAATTTTAAAGAGGGCTCGGAATGGTTATATAGACAACCATTTGAACAAGGTAGTCATCTTTGTTTGCCATGGTTCTAAAGGCATAATTTACGGACACTCTAATGTTGTCATTGAAAAAATCAACCTAAACGCAGTTTTGGTAAGAGCATCAAGTTCGTTCCGGTATTCAAACGAAAGAGAGTTTTGAAAAATTATAACACGGTACCTCCCACAAAACATATTTCAAAAGACACAGGGAATCCGTGTGGTGCTGATCAAGACAAATGTTCTGTGAACTTCATGAAATCATTTCGTGTTGTGTTACTAATTCCAGTCTCTTCCCCGCGCATCTTTTCACAAACTTTTGACATTTCGTCCCCGGAGTTCCAATGTGTTCTATGTGCCAGTAGGCACATAGAACACATTGGAACTCAGGGGACGATTTGTCTGTAGAGAAGTATAAAAAACAGAAGCTGACATTTTACCATTGTTTCCCATTTCCTTAGAACGTTTGAATATTGTCTTCTATTGAAACTCACTTAAAAATAAGAAAACGACGGCTTCATGATCTTTTGACTCTATCTTACCTTCAATAAAAAAAAGTGTAGCAGGTGAGATTTGCTAATTTTTTTCCTGGAAAGTATAAAAACTTGCAAATCACTGTTAAAACACATTCCCAAAACATAGAGCCAAATTGTCCACATAGTGTTGGCAGGCGAGATACATAGAGAGTAATCGCTTGACTGGACTGGTTACATGAAATAATTCATGAGAGGTGAGGGACGTTGTACAAACACGAGTGCGCGTATACGCACGAGTGTTTTACAATATAGTCCCTCGCCTCGAATGAATTATTTCACGTAACCAGTCCAGTCAGTTGATTTCTCTGTTTATTACTTTTCATTATTAACGACAATTATATTATTTAACCCTTTGCCTAACGTAACAACCAAAACCGACCAGCGTTATTCTCAAAAATCGCCAATTAATTTTCAATATTTTTTTCATTTTTTGTCTCTAAAACATAGGTTATGACCCCTCATTGGAACGAGTTCGTCGAGCTCGTTCCAATGAGGGGTCATAACCGATGTTTTTGAGACAAAAAATGAAAATAATAGTTATTCCAGAATTTTTTTTTGCAAGTGTCGTCTGCTTTTCATGTTAGGTAAAGGGTTAAAAAACAAAAAAACAATGAAGTCCCCATTACACCCAGGGCAAAGCGTCTTCGTTTGTGCGCACGGATACATGACCCAATTGTTGATTGCATATTTCACCTGTGAAGTTATCGTTTATAATCAAACCCAGAAATCCCAGTAAATCACACTTTGGAAAGAATAATGATAGATATTCTTAATGACGGATTATTTGTGAACCAGATGCTTCTAATTGGCTTGCCGTAAAAGTACAAGTTTTCTTTTGTTACTTCTAGGAAATGAAAACAACAGACAGCTCTCAGAACTTTCTGATGTTTTCGTTTAATAAAACTAACAAAATGAAACTTGGTTCTATTTTCTATTGATGCCAAAGATGTTTCCTCAGCAATTACTTGCTTCTTAATTGGACCTTCATCGCTCATCTAATAATTTCAAATGAGATAACTTATTGAAAGTCGATTGTCATGACAAGAAAAGGGAGGTGAGAGTTGAACCCTTAAATTAAGGCCTAGTTCCAGTTTTGGCGACTTTCTTAACTCACGTGGACATGTAGAACACATGCTTCAACATACAGTTCTCATGGGTCTTGCCCAACGTAACAGCCAAAACCGGCCAGCGCTATTCTCAAAAATCGCCAATTAATTTTCATTATTTTGCATTTTTTGTCTCAAAAACATAGGTTATGGCCCCTCGGTGGAACGATCTCGTCGAGCTCGTTCCCATGAGGGAGTCATAAACTATGTTTTTGACACGAAAAATGAAAATAAATTAGTTACTCAAGAATGTTTTTTGCAAGTGTCGTCTGCTTTTCATGTTAGGTGAAGGGTTAATGCAATCGTAAAGTACTGAGTACTATCAATCGATGGAAATGGCGCTTTCTGTTAAGTCGAGACGTTGACAGCGAAGGACCGAACGATACCCCAGAGTTGTCGATGGAATAAGTGAGCTCTGATTCGTCAGTCTGTGGTTAAAATCATCTATGTTTGACACTGCCGCATTCTTTTCGATGCGCACTGGAAAGTAATTTCACAAAACATTTGATGTTTGAGGCGATGAGCTTCATTGAAAACATTAACCAAGCGACAACCAATTAATCAAAACTGAAAAAGCGAATTGTAACCTACTAATTGGCCATGAAATTAATTTACAAGTGTTGTGGAAAACATATGACTGTAAATTAGTTATTTGTCATTAAGCAATAAAATCTTTCTTCACGGTGTAGTCTGATTTGCCTGCAGTGCGTGTCTTACATATTTAAGAACGAAAGAAGTGGAGGGTTTCCAATGAACGGACATTTCACGATATATATTCGTCTATTGGTGTAAGGGTGAAAAACAAACAGAGCCGTTGACAAACAGGTATCTCAGTGGTGTGTTTTTATGACATAATAATGATTGTTCTTTCCACCCAGTTTTTCTCAGTTTCTTGGGAACTATCCCATACTGATGTAAAACTTTCTTCATAATTTAAATGAGAGTAATCGCTTGACTGGACGGTTACGTGAAATAATTTATGAGAAGTGAGGGACGTTGTACAAACACGAATGCGCACGAGTGTTTTACAATATAGTCCCTCGCCTCGAATGAATTATTTCACCTAACCAGTCCAGTCAAACGATTACTCTGTTTATTACTTTTCATTATTAACGATAATTTTATTATTTAACCCTTTACCTAACGTAACGGCCAAAAAACGATCAGCGCTATTCTCAAAACTCGCCAATTAATTTTCATTATTTTTTTTTTCATTTTTTGTCTCTAAAACATAGGTTATGACCCCTCGGTGGAACGAGCTCGTCGAGCTCGTTCCAATGAGGGGTCAGAACCTATGTTTTTGAGACAAAAAATGAAAATAATAGTTATTCAAGAATTTTTTTGGCAAGTGTCGTCTTCTTTTCATGTTAGGTAAAGGGTTAAAAAAAACAATGAAGCCCCCATTACACCCACGGCAAAGCGTCTTCGTTTGCGCGCACAGATACATGACACAATTGTTGATTGCACAATTCACTTGTGAAGTTATCGTTTATAATCAAACCCGGAAATCCCTGTAAATCACACTTTGGAAAGTAATAGAATTTTATTTTACACGGCACAGTATCTGACCATTTCTACATCCCTGACTTATATCGTCACGAAAATCGAATTTCGATAAAGTTATCGCCCTTGAAATTATTAGACCTGCGAGGAAGATCCAATTGAGAAGCAAATAATTGTTGAGAAAACACCTGTGACATCAGTGGAAAATAAAGCCAAGTTTTCTTTTGTTCTTTTAATAAATGAAAACAACAGACAGCTCATCGAGCTCTCTGTTATTTTCTTCTATTAAAAATTACAAAAGGAAACTTGACTTTTTTGATAAACCAATTAGAAGCAACTTCTTCACATTCAATCCGTCATTGAGAATATCTATCAGTATCACATCTACCAACACTAAGTAATAGTCCACTTTGGTTCTTTGTTTAGCGAATGTGTTTTTACAGTAATTTGCAAATATTTATTCTCCCTTGGAAACAAAATAGCAAATGTTACACCCTAGGCTTTTATGTTAATGGAAAGTACAGTGTCTGTATTATAGGTTACGAGGCACACACTGCTGATATAATGGACAGAAAAATATACAGAACATCAAAAGATGGTGAAAACGCCGTTTTCTGTTTTTTTAAATGTGTTTCGATTGCGTTCAAACTATTGGGAGAAAATTGTAATATGCAAGCTTCTGCATTTTTATACTACTCTCGAAGAAAATGCCTGAGGTTTGTGAAATAATGCGCTCATCTATGATACAAATTCGCTAACATTTCGAGTTTTCATATGAAATCCTCTATACACTTAGTGTTAAATTTGCTGACAGCTTTAGAAAATTTAGTAGTGCTAACTTTTACGCAAAGAGTTTTCAATGGCAAAAGTTGTCAGCCATGATCTATCAGCTCTTGACAAAATTAACAAACCCGCGATACAGACCACTGATCTTCATACAACTGGATTGCTGGAACGTTATTTAGTCACATACATAAAAGTGTTCCACTTGTCGACATCTTGGGGAGTGGAGAGCAGTTGTTGTCATAAACAGACAATGTACAACAACAAAAAATCTCCTTTTTTAAAAGTACAGCCTACTTTGATGTCAGAGGACATTTTCGCGACGACGCAGGGGCGGACTGAGCCTAGAAATTTTACCGGGAAATAGACTAAGGCGGATACGGGAGCCGGTGAAAATTTTGATTTTTCGAACTGAACGAACGCTGCTTCCTTGCATCTGAGTGATCACTGGCAGTTCACAAAGATGACATTTTGATGGCATTTTTGTATCATCGTCATCATTCGTTCGGCAAGAATGGTGTCAACAGGGGGTGAGGGTGCCCGGCCCAATGGGAGAAAATTTAGATTTTTTAAGATTAAAAGAACACTGTTTCCTTGCATCTGAGCTATCAGTGGCAGATAAGACTGCTGGTATATTGAAATGTTCTCTTTGTGGAGTGCCATTGGCAGTCCACACAGAGAACATTTCAATATACCGGCATTCTTTGTAATCAGATCCATTTCGCCTGTTGGGCGTTTGCACGAAATTTCAGGCGCCATCAGGTGTTGGGCTACATTAATTATGGGGGTCATCTAATAGAGGGTTCATCGGGCATTTCCCGCTCGACCATATGACAAGTCCGCCTCTGCCGATTGACGTAAATTTAATATTGACAACACATTTTAGTTCTCATTGGCAGAAAATAAGTGCCGTTATCGGTATGGGAAAGTTGATTTCCGTGCTAATACTTGTCGTGCTAAATTTTCGTTTGATGTTTGATAATGTGATAGTTGTTTATCTTTCTTCTGTTGTATAGAGATTAGTGACGCGGCCCTGATGATTGGCACGTGAACTTAGGAAGATCAGCTGGCAGTCAATTTATGAATTCCAATATCGATCCATTTTTGAACGTTTTCAGAAAAGACAAAAACTATCAGAATAATCATTGATATTGACAGCATCAGCCAAAAACTTGATGTAATTTGTTGTTTGGCAAAGGTTACACAAATAAATCGTGGGATGTGTTGTTTTTTGATATTTTTTTTTTTATTATTTATTTTATTTTATTTTTCTGCCATAACAGGCAGTTCAATGTTAAATTTTAATTAACTCGAACATTCAACCCAGAAATTATAAAATGTCACATTAGTAAATTATTTCGTCCCTCAGGTGGCGTATTATTGCGGTCAAGGGACGATTTTCTAATTGTATTATCAACGTTAAGTGAATGTTTGGAGATTTGCAATAGAATCTCGGCCGCGTCTGGAGGCAATATCACCGATTTGTCCATTCCTCCTCTTACATTCATTCTAACAATTCTGATCGTTTGTAATCGATTAGAGAAAAACATAGTATCGATAAAACTTTAGCATCTTCAACTATGCTTCTCCCTGGAAAAAGATTCAAATAGGCGCATCCGAGGAAAGGGCACGGCAAAAGAGACATTTATGATATAAAGGTTTTTAGAAGGGAAAACTGAAATTGATTTATAACAGACATCTGCGGTTCTGTATCCGGCTGATCAGTCCCTACTGTTTCTGTATTGATGAAATGAATGTGTACAGTTAAAACTGGAAGTCCTGTCATGAAGTACGCATAAATAGCACGTCCATCTGCGCGTTAATCTACGCGTTATGACCATAGTAAGGCCATCAAATTCAGTATATATAGCCTGTGCACAAGCAATGTTTCAGCTAATGGACCTCCGGGTAACCCGGAGGTCCATTGGCAGAAACATTGCCCGTGTTTGCTACGAGTAACCTGGAGAACCTTCCGTGCTTTGGATGCCATTCAATATGGCAATTGCGCGCAATTCCTACGCGCAATTAACCCTAGATTAACACACAGTTCGTGACAGGACTTCTAGTTTCAACTGTATACCGGAAGACAAACAAACTATCACAATTTGTTTACACTTCGTTAATTTATTTTCATTTTACAGGTTTATATGTTCTTCAGTATATTGGTGCTTGAATGGAATGATGCAACGAATCACTGAGAATGAATATATAGATAACTTTCTGCCGTATGTCATTGATATTCCTGTTGTCTTAACAGCATTAGTTATCAATAAATGGTAGGTCTCTTTTAGAATTATGATGCGTTTACAATTGAAGCCCTCTCCACCACAGGTGTTCGACATGTGCCAAAGGTCATGAAAGATGGTGTATTTGAAGGGTTTTGTTTTGGCAAATTCTGTACTTTCCCAGTGAAGTATTAAAAGAGGGACTAGGTATACAACACGCTGGCTTGGAAGATATCTACCTGCCTTATTCAAACTCGCAGAAAGAACAAACCCGTGAATTTGTGGTCGAGATATTGATGTCATCCGACAGTTACAGTTAAAACTAGAAGTCCTGTCATGAAATAGCACGTCGATCTGCGCGTTAATCTACGCGTTATGACCATAGTAAGGCTATCAAATTCTGTACATACGGCCTATGCACAAGCAATGTTTCAATGTAACCCGGAGTCCATTTGCAGAAACATCGCCTGTGTTTTCTATGAGTAACCAGGAGAACCTGCCGTGCTTTGGATGCCATTCGATATGGCAATTCCTACGCACAGTTAAGCATAGATAAGCGCACAGTTCGTCCCCTGAGTTCCAATGTGTTCTATGTGCCTACTGGCACATAGAACACATTGGAACTCAAGAGACGAGTTCGTGACAGGACTTCTAGTTTTAACTCTACGACATTATGCCTTACTTTAGTATACCACTCGATCAGTTTAAAACTTTTTAACGCTAAAAAGGGTCGAATATATTTCTGGGACGAGTCACTTTTTAGGTCGGACACGACTTCGTTGTATTTTTAAGTATCTATCAATGGGATGGCGAGGTCAATTTCGGTGCGATATCGTACACGTATGGCGACGAAAGGAAATTTCGTGTTGTATTGAAGAGAATTGCAAATAATATTTTCAATTTAATAACGTCAATGAGGTCCTGAAGCCCCAGTACCGTGCTGTATGATTAGTGTGATGAAGATTAGATAGAATGACCATTTTAGTTAGAAAATATGATGTTCCGTTTGATGTATTTGATCAAGTGTCAAAGCATCGGCCCCAGTCAATTCTCTGTCTACAGTCGTGTCCGACCTGAAAAAGTGACTCATCCCAGAGATATATTCGACCCTTTTGGGGGGTTAAAAAGTTGTTAACTATTCAAGTGGTATACTAATGTAAAGCTGAATGTCTTAACAGTCGGATGACATCCATATCCCGACTATAAGTCACGGGTTTGGTTTTTCTGTGAGTTTGAGTAAGGCAGGTAGATATCTTCCAAGCCAACGAGTTGTGTACCTTGTCCATCTTTTAATACTTAATCATTGGAAAATAGATAATTTGTCAAATAAACTTCAAATACATAATGTTTCGTGATCTTTGGCACATGTAGGACACCTGTGCTGTTCACGTGCACACATTTGCTTATCTCTTTACCTAACGCGACCAGAAAACACTTGCAAATAGAATTTTCTAAGTTACTAAAGGTCAGCTTTTTGTACCACGATGACTGTGTCAGTAATTCTCGATAAACAATATAGATCTGGGGAATGAGCCAGGTGCACGACGCGTGGAATCTGGGTTATGCGTAAGATCACCAATGAAGAACGCATCTGATTGGATGTTACTCGTCCGAATGACATAATGACGTGACCGATGCGCTTTGACATAAAGGATTGTCCAGCGAGTAAGTTATCATACCGTCGAAGATTATATTTTTCTTTAAAATATCAGCTTCCTTCACTTAATTCAAGTTAAATCGTGGTATAAATACACAACACAACACAACACAACTCGGGTAGAATACGGGGTACAGGGGTCAACTACCTTTAGTGGAGTTTTTCCTGTACTTTACGCGCGCCTTCGTCGCTCGTGAAATACAAGAAAAACTACATCTCAGATGTTTGATTCCCCCGCCCGTATTCCACCTTTGTTGTGTCCGGTCATTATTTCTGAAAAAAGTATTCATCATTCCACAATGAGAACGTTTGGACGACTCGAAAAAATTTTAATCAACGCGACACAAATGGAATCGTCGGCACGATTTTGAATCGAGTGTTGAAGCTTTGCAGTGATGTATTATAATTAATCAACAGATTATATTTATTCACTCTGATAAAGGCAAATCGTTCACTCGGCATCGTGTCAAGAGGAAAACTGGGAAAAGCATACGGCTTTGCACGGTGAGTAAAACCTAGACAGATGCGAAATGAAAACGTATTCCTTCTATGGAGTCTTATAACATTCGGACTCCTCATACTTTTCTTCTTATTGAAACAATAGAGGAATTGGGGGGGGGGGGGGGATGTAAACGGTGTTAATTGCTCATGGGAACCTATTGCAAATTTACAATTTATTTGCACATGGGCGCAAGAAGAGTTTCTGCATGGGAGTGGGGCTATAGTTAAGTATACGTGGATGTTCATTAAGTTCTTGAGCCTAGAGGCTCCAAAGGCTTTGCGTTTTGGTTTGTTTTACGTTTTTGCGTAATAATGGGTTCGTGAATTAGGAAAGGGCCTAGGTTATTTGGAAAAATGATAATTCCCGTAATCTGTTTATGTTTCGTTTAGATCAAATTGAATGCGACTTCTGGTCTTATAACCTTTTTACAAATAGGCCCCTGCAAATAGGACCGTAAATTTCGGGTCGAATGGAATCCCAAGTCGAATCAGAAAACGAATCTCGAATTACCAATCCGTCTTCGATTGATTTGTACACAGTTATTAATCGTATGGGGAAAAATACCCACATTTATCTTCATAACTACTTGATCCTTTCATTCAACACCCCCCCCCCCCCTACCGCCCCCCCCCCCCAAAAAAAATACAAACTGTTCCGAGCATAATTGTGCCCCATGAATGCTTAGCATTGGCCCACGCACTGAACCCTGGACTGCACGTCATAGTCACGTAACCTAGTGACGCCATACGGGACAGTCAAGGTAGCCCGCATGATCGGCCATGCAGTGACATCACATCATGCGTGATCTCCGTGTGCACGTGCAGCGCGTCTCGTTGTGGTGCACGTGTTTCCGTCGTCCATTTTGTCTACTGCACCTCGTCATCTTGGTTTTTATGTTGCTATGTGAACCAAAGTCTTCCTCTTTGACAAGGGTGTGTTCGGAATGTGTGCCTGATTCATGGGAGTATATCTAATTACCGAAATGGACCAGACAACAAACTCCCAGAATCATCTTTCTTGCCTATCCACGTCACAATCTATGATGACATGTGGTTACTTTGAGTCTAGAAGGCTTCTTATATTGATTTATTTATTGAGATTTAACGACTCTTTCGACAGCCAGGGTCACCTCGTATCGGGCAGTTCTACGGGCGGAGGAAGCCGGAGTACCCGGAGAGAACCACCGAGCAACGACGAGGAACTGTCAGACTCCCAAACTACTAACTCCACACAAGCACGGTTAACATTGGTTGAAGACAAGTGCACCATCGACGTACAGTACGCCCTAATACACAACGCCAACGTACCCCCACGTGGTCAAATGGGATTAAGTGTCTTGCCCAAGGACACAAAGCGGTTGCCGCAGGTGGGATTCGAACCGCTGACCTCTTGGCTTGCAGCCTGCATCTCTACCTATTGAGCCACCGCGCTCCCGGTTTCTGATATAGCGGGGTTTGTTGGTAGGGGATGATTAGTTCAATAGGAGTAAATCTAGTTACCTATATGGACCCGACAGCTGTTTATTTAGTTCAGATTCTCAGAAAAAATCCTTGGCTATTCTCGTCCCAGCAGTGTATTTATTCCTATCTACACCTATCAGTCACTGTTTTGACATCAGGTAATTCTATTTATGAAACCCCACCCGTGGTTTCATAATCATTATCTTATACTCCAAGAGTCAAACGAGCAGTAACTGAACAGGCCTCGCTTTTAATACTCGAAACCTATCGAGCAAAGAGCTATCGAAAAACTTGCTTAAATGAATGACTTCTCGAACAACCCATCTAGGTTTTTGAGGATATCAACAACATGACTCCTCTACAGCTTGTAGCTCCTATATGGATCCTGGCTCCTATAGAGTTCCTATATGGTACCTATGATGAACTTCCACTCTTTTCTGCCATTACTACCGGCCTGTATCAATACTATTGGATACCAATATCTTTCGTATGATCAGCCTATATTGTATTCACCATCACTGTAGTGTTCCACCACCCTTACAACCTATCAACATAATCATGGACTTATAGTACTATTACAAGCTTGCTAGCTCTATCTGACTTTATCTTGGTAACCTCAACCCCCTCATATCCCCACCCAGATTATCATAGCTGCTATATTGTGGATAGTGGCTTTACAGGAGCTATGAGGCTTATAGGAGCTAGGAGCTGTGTTGTGTAGGAACCATGTCGTAGGTGTTCTCAAATACCGAGATGTGTGGAAGAGTCGTTCGTGGAGTCACTCGTTCGAGCAATTGTTCAATAGCTTAATTGTTCGATAAGATTCGAGTCGTAAGGTGAAGGCCTGCTCAGTCACTCCTCAATTAACTAATGGAGTATCAGATAATGACGATGAGACCATGGGCGAGGTTTAAATGAATATAGTTATCTGATTGATTTAAGCAGTGATTGTTAGCTGCAGCTTGGTCTAAATAACTGCTAGGGCGAGACTAGCCAGTTATAGGCAGAAAATAGGAGAAGCGGAACTAAATAAACAGTTTAAATTTGCTCCTATTGAATCGAACAGCCCCACGGACACACCCCGCCACATTAGAAGCCATCCGGGTTCATAGTAGCGATGCAGCCATACGACCACCCATCAACTCTGCCTTTAGCGTGTGCGGACGCAATCATCTCTCTCGTTCTAACGGCTTCACTGGACTTACCGCCGGCAGTTAAGAGGGAACTTTGGCTCTGGGAGCTCTGATTTTCTCACCTGGATACTTCAAGTGAAGAGTAAGAGCGTCCACCTAAAGGTGGAATTTGGGATAACAGACAGCCAACCTCCACTCTCATGGGCAGGTGGTACTTTGCTGAGAGGATCTCATCTCACTCTGGTCCTCACCTATTGATGTCAGAAACAACTCTACATTCGGCGAAGATACAGACACAGACCAAGAAAAAGACGAACAGAAAGTGCCCCTCATCTAAGCGCTGTTAGCCCGGGTCTTGCAGGGCTTTCTGAGAAGGAAGAAGGAAGAGGGAGAGAAGAAAATGTCACAACCATCTCCCAAACTCAAACTCTGGTTTTCACCAGTCAACACCTATGCCCTCTTCTCAGGGAGTTGAATTGGAGGATGAGCCGATCACTTGTGACGCTAAGGCGGATACAAAAGTTGGATCTTTGGCACCTTCATCTCCAAGAGCTCCTCTTCCCCTGGACCAGGATCCCCCGCACTAAACGCCATGGCTTATTACTATAGCGTTGTAACAAGAGTTCGAAGAACCATCACACTGGGACAGAGAACACACTGGAAATTACAACAACCGCAAGAACTGATATCGTCTATCAAGAACACCATCAAACAAAAATGCAAAGAAAAAGAAAGACAAAAGACTGAAGATAGTCTGGACACGATTCTCCTCCTCTACCTTGGGCAGACATTGTGCGAAATCATATCCAAACAGTCATAGGGGACGAAAAGGGCTTTCTATCCCCTTATCGTGCCCGATCACCTTCGGTGAGCTCAAACCATTAACGTCAAAGTAACCACGTGCTATCAAAGATACATAAATATCCGCCTGGGTTTATTCCTGGCAACAGTACTGCGTTTCGACTTTTAGAACTCTATCAATCGCTGTGTCAGCACTAAACGATCGATTAGTGACTTGTGCCATTTTCTGTGGCATTTCAAAAGCGTTTCAGAGGGGAAGGTATGGCGCGAAGGTCTCCTCCATAAATTAGAGCAATACGGCGTGCCAGGCCTTCTGTTGGCATGGTTTGTGAGCTATCTAAAAACATCGCAAGCAAAGAGTTTTAGTGAACAACACTTATTCTACTTATCTAGAAATACAGTTAAAACTAGAAGTCCTGTCACGAACTGTGCGCTTATCTAGGCTTAATTGCGCGTAGGAATTGCGCGAAATCGCCATATCGAATGGTATCCAAAGCACGGCAGGTTCTCCTGATTACTCATAGCAAATACAGGCAACGTGTCTGCCAATGGACCTCCGGGTTACCCAGAGGTCCATTGGCTGAAACATTGCTTGTGCACAGGCCATATGTACAGAATTTGGTAGCCTTCCTATGGTCATAACGCGTAGATTAACGCGCAGATTTGGCGTGCTATTTGTGCTCATTTCATGACAGGACTTCTAGTTTTAACTGTACATGCCAGAGTTCCCCAAGGATCTGTCTTGGGACTTTTCCTGTTTCTGATCTACATAAATGATACTGCAGACACCACAGAATCCCCTGTAAGATTATTCACGGACGACACAAGCCTAACCAACGTAAAACGTTCAATGTATGTATGATCTTACAAGCTTGCTAAATCATGATCTGGCCAAAATCCATTCTTGGTCACTGAAGTGGTTGGTATCCTTCAACCCGTCCAAAACAAAGACTATTCTCTTTTCCGGAATTTCCATTATCAATCTCCCAGACTTGACTTATAATGACACTCCTATAAGTTTCTCTGATTCACATAAACATCTTGGTTTGATCTTACAATCAAATCTAAAATTTGATTGCCATATATCGGAAATTTGCAAAAATGTCAATGTCCGTTTATCGCAACTGAGGAAACTTAAGTATAAACTCCATTGAAAAACACTGGAAAAAATATATTTCTCATTTATTGTACCACACATGGATTACGGCGATATTATTTGGGATGACACCCCAATACACTTATTAAAGAAACTAGATCGATTACATAGTATCCGGCCGTACACGTTCGGATCCATCTGAGCGTCTACTCTTAGAACTTGGCTGGCGCTCACTCGCCGAGAGACGACACCACCATAAACTATGTACATTTTTCAGCGTAGTAAACAAGCATGCTCCTGAACATCTTGTAGAAATATTTCCGCCTAAATTGGCGAAGTAACAACATACCATTTGCGTAATCCTGACAACCTATAAATGTACCTAACAAGGACGAAATGATTCTCTAATACTTTCTTCCCTTCAACCGCCAAAATCTGGAACGAGCTACCGAACAATATCAAAACGGCCTCATCACTTACGGTATTTAAAAGCAACCTTGCTATATCAAACCCACTAGTCAAACACCCCTCATATTTTTATATAGCAAATAGAATTGGAAATGTTCTCCATTGCAGACTGCGAAATTGTTGCAGTGATTTAAACCACGACTAATTTAATAGTTATATTTTTCCCCACCCCATATTGTAGTTGTGGCCATTCACAAGAAGATCCCCACAATTTCTTTTTTCACTGCCCGCACTATCTTAACACCCGATCTATTCTTCTGAATGCTCTCGTTAGGTTCGACATTACAAATGTGGATGAACTATTTTATGTCAAACTCGGCTTAACCATAAAGCAGAAAGAAATTATATTTAGGATAGTCTAGTCGTTATCCTATCATCTGAGCGATTTGAGTAACTCCAACCCCAACCTTATCCTATGTCAATCCGTACTCAAATCCATATGCGTGAAAGTAGGGAGTGGGGAAGTATTATTTGATGCAATGATGGCGGTGAGAGAAAATGACCCATTGTCAGGAAGTTGGTTTAGATAACGGCAACATTTCATTCACCTTCACTCAACTCGGCCACCGACAGACCCCCAAAAAGGTACTGAATCCCGGGGTTCTGTCGGTGGCCGAGTGGTGTGCGTGCTTCAGTGCTGTTTCGCTAGGCTGTTGGTGCGTGGGAAACTCTCTCTCGGCGTGGATTCGAACCCCCGCCATGCCATTGTAAACAAAACAGCGTCCTTGATTCTAATAATTTCTATGGCAAGTGGAAATTTGATAGAAAAGTTCTCACTGATTTTCTTGCATTACAGTATGGAGAATCGATCAATTACTTGATAAAAAATAACTTAAAAATAACTGAAAGAGAATTCCATGTGATCGGTACATACTTGGTTAACTAGCATATCTTTTGGAGGGTCTGTCGGTGGCCGAGTGGTGTGCGTGGTTCAGTGCAATTTCGCTAGGCGGTTGGTGGCGTAGGAAACTCTCTCGGTATGGGTTCGAATCACCGCCATGCCATTGTATATATATATATATATATATAATATAAACATGTTATTAATATGGACGTGGTCGACAGAGTCTATACTGTCTCCGACGAATTGAGCTAATCCATTCTGAATTTGTGGGGCTGTGTTAAAAATGTACGTATGCCGGGTTGAAAGGATTAAAGTCACTCTAATTCTAAAACTGCAGCAATATAACTTCAAGCCGAAGGTGCTAAATCGTTGGGTGTTAGGTTGAACGGGTTGATTTTCTCTGTTCTATATCACGCCTTTCACACTAGCCTTCATTTATGTATTATTTCAGTATAGGCAGACGCTGGTGCCTTTTTCTTTATGCGGTGGCTTCCGGGATAAGTTTAATGTTGGTGCTTATTTTACATGTCACAAAGAACCTAGAAGAGATTCCAGGAATGAAACGTGGAGTGGCAATATTAGGAAAGCATGGTGTCTACAGTTCAATGCTCCTAATTGCTCTAATTGCTATAGAAATGTATCCGACTGTTATCAGGTATCTAATATGCCTTTGTATTATTTGTATCCGTATAAAGACAATTCTGCCAGTGTGTATCGGTAGAGCTTCTTTTTTTTAACTTTTAAGCATTAACCTTATGAATTGGAAGAGCTGTCTCGGCTGGAACAGAGAAATTGCCATTTATATTTTCTATATTTGTTATTTATTTCATTACTGGGTGCCCCTTAATGGAGCAGGTTCTTGAACTCGTTCTAGTTTGGTACCGTAAGCTGTGATTTGTAAGTTAAAATTATGTTCTTCAGTTAAGCGGTGAAAAGTTAATTCAAAGTATAATCGTCGGCTGAGTGCTAGAATTTTATATGTCCCATAGGGGACATAGAACATTGTAGCACTCAGGCGACGTGATGGGGATAATGGGATTTTTATGTCAGTGAGACAATACCTTAAAATATTGGACAGAAATTAGCGATCCAAGGCATTGTCACGTGCTATACATGTGCTATACATGGCACACACAGAAGCATTTCATCATTAATGTATGTTGGAAATTATATAGCCTTTACTTAAGAAAGAATGTTTTCTTATGTCGAAAGAAGAAGAAAAAACATTTGTCTTAAACAATCATTCTTCTCGAATCTGACTGACTAGCAATTTTATCACCGACGTGAAGGAATGATCGTGTGAATAGAAAATATCCAATGTAAATATCCAGGTATCCAACTTTTATACTAAAAACACTTTCTTCCTTGTCCAATCTCGTCAAGAAATCGATTTTCGAGACAGTTATCTCTCCTAAAATTATTAGACAGGCGAGGAAGGCCCAATTAAAGAGCATGTAATTTTAAGAAACCACCCATGACATAAGTAAAAAATAATGTCAAGTTTCTCTTTGTTTCTTTTACTAAACAAGAACAACAGACACCTCTTTGAGCTGTGTCCGTTTACAAAAAGTTACAAAAGGACACTTGAAGTTATCTTCCTGATCATAGCCAGTCCGTTCAATATAAAAATCCATCCTCCGATAAGGAAGTAATTACTTGTGGATTGCCCCAAGGATCGGTGTTAGGGCCCATACTTTTCTTGATTAATATTAATGATAACACTAATTCAGCGTTCTTGGATGTTCTGTCATTTGCGGACGACACGACAATGTACAAATCTGACGAAAATATTGACACCTTATTCAGCACCCTAAATGTAGGAATCACAAAAGTAAGTGAGTGGTGCAAGGCAAATAAATTAACCCTAAATGCCCCAAACACCATATACATGGCCATTCACCCATCTCACACGAAGTATGTCTAAATCCAGCGTCGGCTTTTCCTTAACAACTCTGAATTAAAATAGATCGGACACGAAGACAATAAAACTTTTAGGAGTATGTTTTGATGAAAATATCAAATTTGATAGCCATGTTTCATACAATACAGTCGCCGTGAATTGGTCACTTTCCAAGCGTGGGCAATATCTTCACGGACGCAATAATATTAGATTCCAAACACTAATTACAAATTTACAAGAATAATCAGTAGTTTTAAAGTTTTTATTCTTCCCAGGAAAAAAGAAGAAAATCTCACCTCCTAGACTATTATATTAATGGAAAGACAGTGCCTGTTTATATGTCACGATGCGCACAATGTTGATATAATGAACAGAAAAAGTTACGGAACAAAAGATGGTTAGCAGAGAATAATAGTGAAACGTTCAAACTGTTGGGAAAAAAATTAGGAAAAAATGTCAGATTCTGTATTATTATACTACTCTACTAGAGGAAATTGCCAGAAGTTTGTGAAATGACGCCCACATCTATGATACAATTTCGCTAACATTTAGAAAATTAAATTTTTATATAAATTGTCCATGCCCTTAATGTTAAATTTACTGACAACTTTACCAAATTAAGGGGAGCTAATTTTCCTGTAAATCTCTTCTAATAACTAAAATTGTCAGCCATGAACGATTTACAACGAAGGTGTATATCTTTACCCTGTTCTTTGACCTATGTGCTTATTACTAAAGATTAATACTGACACACTACTCGCACGTGATATCCAATTAATGGGGGACTAACCGGGAGACTTCTGGACCAATTTCATTGAAATTTCATGTTCAGAACCAAAATGTATTGGAATACAGAACTGTAAATTCAAAAATACCACCACGCAACCTGCCTAATAACCAGCGTGAGTAACGGTGAGTACCTGGCAATGGGAAAACTATTGGCCCGATTGAAATGCTATATGCAAACCCGCAATTCATAAGGAAACCAGATTTAAAAATCCGATAACAATGTCTTCCCAGCAATGGATGTGTTAACATAGCAACAGGCAAACTGTAGGCTCATTTCTGATGTAACTTTATAATCTGGTCTGCAGTCCATTGGAGAACCAAACTAAAAACTCAAATGCAATTCAAAGTAACCTCCCAAACAACAGATATGCTACTTTAACAAGTGGAAAGCCCTGGGCCCAGTTTTCATATAACTCTTAATGTGGACTATAATTTAATTGAAAAGCCTAGTTTAGACTCCGGCGACTTCTTAGGAAGTCCCAATACACATACGTAATATAATTTCCAGCGCAACAAGGTAGTCTTATCCGTCTCTCCTATTTAATCCATTGGACCAAAAGGATATTTCATGCCAGTTCAAAGCCATCAACTGGTAGAGTTTATATTCGTTAATTGGGGGAAGACCAATCAATATTTTGAACGCGCAGCCTTTGGGTTGCACGTTGAAAATCTTGATTGGTGTACCACACAAATTCACTGAGCCACTATCTACTTTATGAATGTAGGTCGCGTCACGCCCCTGAACCGACAAGGGTTAAGAATGTTCGATTGAGACTGTAAACACAACTATATTCAATTCTAAAAAGGCGACAACGCGACAACTTTGTGTAAGTTCGGGACGATCAAGGGCAATTTCTACATGTTTGAAAAATGTACATCATTAATTAATTGAACAATATATCTCATCGTTCATTTTCATTTGAGAATTGAATGCAATTTTTATAATCTTTATTGGAGTATGAACGTGTGGGAATGAGTACAAATTGTGTTTGAATTCCGAAGAATTATAAAAATTGCATTCAATTCTTATAATTACATTCCGTAACTGTTTAAACTACTTTTTACCAAACAACAAAGCAGAAATAAAACATGTACGAACGAACGAGGCGAAAAACCATCCTCACACAAAAGACAAAGTGCACAACTCTGATTTTTAATTTTCACAACTTTAGAAATGGAAATGAGTATTTTAGTAACGGGCTTTATGTCACAGTTGGGAAATGTCACCAAAGAAACAGCAGCGGAGTTGACCACTGCGAGAGGCGTTAAAAGTTAAAAAGCCGCCCAAACACCGCCCGAATTACATTCTGTCAACTGCGTTCTACCGTACATGCGGGTCAAAGTGCGACCAAATGTATTCATTGGAAAATGAATTACATTTGGTCATGACGTTTTGATCCAGCTGACCAATGGGAAATGAGTATTTGGACCCAAAACGTATAACTACATTAACAATGTAATTATTAAACAATATTCCCATTTTATACAAACAATATACAACGCTCTTGATTCTTTACCGAGTCTATGAATGGTAGATAATAGATAATGGATATGTATGTCAATCGGAACGCCCATATTTTGTCATTACTTAAATTAGGCACTAAGAAGTTCGTTCAGTTTGTTTTGGGATCGATGGGATCAAAATTATACATTAGGATTCCAGGTATCAACGGACTAAAGGTAGTGACATTTTACAGTACGGTCGCCGTAGATTGGCTGTAATCCACACGTGGGCAGTGATGTCCACGATTGCGTTCACCGGGTAATGAAAATAAATCCCCATCAGCACAATTTTAATTAAAGAAGCACCGGGTTGTACCCAGTGCTTCATTAATTAATTTTTTGATGATTATTCCAATAGTTAGTGTTTGGAATGTAATATTATTGCGACCGTCGAAATATATTGCCCACCGGTAGAAAGTGACCAGTCCGCGGGGGCTGTACTGTATTATTCTGATAAACACTTGAAGGTGTCTTCTGTGGTATTACATATGTTAATCAGGCATTCAAAGCAGTTATCCTCTTACATGTACAACGGATTAAGTAATTAATGAATTCATTTTATTTTAAGCTTCATCATAGCTTGCTCTTACAATCAGTCATTCCATGTTACTTCCAGTTTGTCCTAAAACATGTCTGTTTTCGTTGTATGTTTAGACAAACCAACATGCCGTTTTCCTTTCCCCGGGTCATTTAAAGTGCTCTAATGGATTCACTACTTATGCCATAACATACCCTAAACCAGAACACCGTCTAGCGGGGCAACATACGCCCGTCAAAATTGGAACATGCACAAGTTTCTCTGGGGTAAAGTTTGAAATTTTTGTTGACTCGACTATGTCTGCCCCTCCCCCTCCAATCATTGCCCATTTCCCTGCCTTGTCTGGGGTAAAGGGTAATTAATTCACCTGTTTTCACATTTTCATATTAATCGATCTGAAGTCTTCACAAAATAAAACAAGTAGTTTGAAAGTTATTGCGCTTAGAAACTCATTGGTCTCAAAATTCTAAGTTCATCAAGGGCCATAACTCCAAGAAAAATATTTGGAACAACACATGCATTGAACACTGGGTAGACATCCTTAAGAAACACTTACATACCAAATATGAAGTCATTCCGCCAAGTATTTCAAAAGTTATCGAGTTTTGAATCTCGTTGGTGACAGACAGACAGACAGACAGACAGACAGACAGACAGACAGACAGACAGACAGACAGACAGACAGACAGACATTGCCACTGAAAGAGCTGCTTGTCGCAGCTAAAAATGCACAAAACCATAACAAGAAGTCATTGGAAAATGAGAAATTGGGCTCACCAAAGCGCAGTAACTCTACTGCTAATTGGGCTTTCAAAACCTGAAATGAAATTCACCCTTATTTTGTTGTAAAAAGCCGACATAACAAATTTATTTCCAGGTGAACCATTATTACCGAAGTTATTTTCCAGAAACGATGAATGTAACGTCATTGGAAAATGAAAAATTGGGCTATATTCTCATCACCAAAGTGCCATAACTCTACTGCTAATGGGCTTTCAAAACTCGGGCAAAATTCTCATAAATAAAGGGCCATAACTCTACTAAAAATGGGCCGCTAAAGACGGAAATCGAACCCAACCTGTATTTTGTTGTACTAAATCCACACGCCAAATTTAACTCATCTCAGACGATTACAACCAAAGTTATCGTCCGGAAACAAGAACAGGGCAAAAATGTCATAAATAAAGGGCCATAACTCTACTAAAAATGGGCCGCTAAAGACGGAAATTGAACCCAACCTGTATTTTGTTGTACTAAATCCATAAGCCAAATTTAACTCAGCTCTAACCATTACAACTAAAGTTATCGTCCGGAAACGAAATGTGTCCACGGACGGACAGACAGACGGACGGACGCTCCAAAATTTCGGGTTTATGGGCTACCAAAAAACATTTTGTAAGTCCAAAACCTTATTTTACCCAGAACCCCAGCCCCTCTACCCTAGAACTTATATTTAACCCTAACCCCACCCCTCCACCCCAAAACCACACCCTAACCCTACCCCACCCTGACCCTAAACCCTAAAAGCCCACCCCTGACCCTAACCCACACCCACCCCCTGGACCTAACCCCAACCTTAAGCCCTACTCTGGGGCTACCCCTAACCCCACCCCACCCCACCCCTGACCCAACCCCAATCTCGCCAAACCAATAGGATTAGGAGCTATTTTTCGGTTTAGGGGCTACTAAAACTAAAACCCCACCCCTTACCCCAACCCTAACCCCCGGACCTAACCCTCCCCTTAAGCCCTACTCTGGGGCTACCCTAACCCTAACCCCACCCCACTCCTAACCCTAACACTACCTTAATTTGGAGGTAGCCCCTAATAATAATATCCCTTAAACCTCCAATGTTGGCCCGGACAAACGGACGGCGAGACCATTTACATAATACGTCCCGTTTTTCAAACGGGCGTATAATTAATAAATTTAAACCAACGGGCTCTGCCAGTACACAATCATCCAGGATAATCATACTTATTCTATATAACGGCAGTATTGGTTGTGGGGCGCTGTGGCGTTTCGGTAACCGGTTCTCGTCAGATCATCGAAGTTACTCAACGTCGAGCCCGGTTAGTCCTTGGATGAGTGACCGTCCGAACGATCGACTCGGTCTCCCGCGTTGTGTCCTTGGTCAAGGCACTTAGCCCCGATTGTCCACATGGGGGCACGATGACGCTGTGATCTAAGGCGTACTGCATGTCGATGGTGCGCATGTTTTCAGCCAATCTAACCCTGCTTGTGCTGTAGTGCAGAGTTACAATGTTGGGGAGCTGACAGTTGCTCGTCGATGCACGGTGGTTCTCTCCGGGTGCTCCGGCTTCCTCCACCCGTAAAATTGTCACCGACACGATATGACCTTGGCTGTTAAAGTGTCGTTAAACCTCAATAAATAAATAAGTATAGGCGGTATTCATCCACCATTTATCAAGCATATCCCCATATATAGGAATCTCAAGCAGGCTCGACATAACGCAATGTCAGTGGAAAGAAATTATGCTCACTCCAACCTTAATATGGCGAGTAAAATCGCTTTCGCTGAGATTCAGGCAAGTGACGGCTACAATCTCACAGCTAAATGCAGAAATTCCATCGACATAACCTTGTCACTGATACACCATATTTAACCCATATGGCCTTCCCTGCTTATATTATAGTGCTCATCAATTCAAATTTGCTTCATCGAAAAATACATCTCTCTTGTTTGTTATTCAGTATTAACTGCAGGAGACTGAATGCGAATTTGGGATTCCTTTGTAAATCTGCTTCATGAGTTACATAATGGAGAAAATGATTTTGATGTAATTCGACTATCAGAAGTTTTTACGGTCCACGAAGATATACATTATAGCCTCATCGGGTATCACCCACTTCAGTTAAAAACACGACCCAGTAACGATAACGGAAAGCATTCCATGTCAAATACATCCGGAACTTATGGTGTTCATTCCCCATATATTCGAATCGCTGTTTGTAGACATCTACCCCAGTGGAAGAAAGTCAACAATTATTGGTATTATATACAGACTCAACACCGCAACCAAGGCCAACCTTGACTGTTTTATTTCTACCTTAAATGACAGTTTCGTAGGCATAAATAACAGAAGAGCTCATATAATGAGTGATTTTAACATCTATCTCTTAAAATTCTATGAACATATTAAAACAACTGATTTTATTGATATGGTTTTCAGTCATGGATTTATTCCTTTAATCACAAAACCAACACGCGTTACTGAATATTCAGCAACACTTATAGACCACATTTATTCCAATAGTTTCGCCGGTGATGTAAAATGAGGTATCATAATTACTGATGTTTCCGATCATTTCGGAGCTTTTTTTATTTTGAGGAAGCATCAAAGTTTTTTCAAAAGGTATCCCAAAAGCCCAAACGCTCCTTTACGAAAAAAAAATTCTTCTTTCAAAAATAAATTACATAATACGAACTTGAGCTCAGTAATTGAATCTACATGCCCCAATGAATCTTTCAACATATTCTTAAATAAAAGGTTTGAAAACTTCGCTTCCTGTAGAAAATATCAATGTACCCTCAAAGTTTGTTAAAAAACAGCCATGGATGACAAGCGGTATCCTACAATTTTCTATAAAAAAAGCAAATTACTTGTAAATAAATTAAAGCGTCAACAAACACTAACATCGAGAACTACAAGCAATACTGCAGGTTATAAAAGCGCACAAAAGCCCAATACTACACAACCATCTCGAACGAAAATAAATACAATTTAAAGCCCCCAACGATGGTAAAAACATATCTGAATCTGGCACAATTGTCAATCATTTAAATAACTTCTTCCCACCAATTGAGCAAAAGATAAATGATAACATACCTCCCACTAACAAGGACCTCGGCTCTTATCTTCGATATAACTCAAGTGATAACTTCTTTGTCACACCGACCACTAAAGAAGAAATTATCGTCATCACAAATAATCTAAAAGGAAAACAAAGCACGGACTGCTACAGTATTTCTACGAAAATGCTATACGGAACCTCTGACCCTCATCTTCAACTTACTATTCACACGGGGTATCTTCCCTGATAAAATGAAAATGGGAAAGGTTATACCTATCTTTAAATCTGAAGATTCATGTTTGTTAAATAAAAAAGACCAATAAGTATATTGCCGCCGTTTTCTAAAATAGCAGAAAAATTAATGCACAGATGACTTTATTCTTACCTATCCACATTCGAAATCTTAAACGAACATCAATATGGCTTCAGACCCAAACACTCAACCTTCCACCCAATGTTGCATTTCCTACAGAAAGTAGCCGACAATAATGATCTATCTCCAAATCATCGCACAATCGACCTTTTCTAGATTTCTCGAAGGCCTTCGATACCATCAAACAGTATTCTTCTGAAAAATATCGAGCTATATGGTATTAAAGGTACAACTAACGACTGGTTTCGAAGTTATCTTCCTGATCGTAGCCAGTTCCTTCGATATAAAAATTCATCCTCCGATAAGGAAGTAATTACTTGTGGGGTGCCGCAAGGATCGGTTTTGGGGCCCATACCTTTCTTGATCAATATTAATGATATTACTAATTCAACGTCCTTTGATGTTCTGTTTTTTGCAGACGACACGACAATGTACAAGTCTGACGAAAATATTGACACCTTATTCAACACCTTAACTTTAGAAATCACAAAAGTAAGTGAGTGGTGCGGGGCAAATAAATTAACCCTAAATGCCCCAATATGGAGTACATAGCCATTCACCCATCTCACACGAAGTATGTCTAAATCCAGCGTCGGCTTTTCCTTAACAACTCTGAATTAACCCGTATATCAAATGGATCGGACACGAAGACAATAAAGTTTTTAGGAGTATGTTTTGATGAAAATATCAAATTTGATACGCCATGTTTCATATACTGAGTCAGAAAAGAAAGTATAATAGAAACAAATGTGAAGAAAATAGCATAAAGGATGAAATATAATAGTACTAATGTTGCATGTTTGTGGATAAGAAGTCGTGCAAAGAGTTTAATGGCATGTTGTTGTTGTCCACCCAACCGTATACAATTTTGCTACGGATTTCAAAATAGCACGTGCTACCTGAGAATGTCAAATTGAATGGATGACCGACGATTTTCTTTGTGTTATGTTGTGCTAAAGAGCATGGGTTATTGAGAAAACACGCTAGTTTTTGTCTTCCGACATTTTAAAAAATGCCAAGGTCAACCGAAAATCAGAGGTTGCGTGCCATTGGTATGCATGAGGCCGGGATACCTCCAAATGAGCTCGCTGCTGAGTTCGGAGTCACTGTGGCCACTATTTACCGTCTCATTGGAAGGTATAGACCACTGGATCTACTGCCGGCCGACCGCGTTCAGGTCGACCAAGAGTTACAACCCCTGCACAAGACCGACACATCAGGACGTCTCAGTTGCGTGGTCGGTTCCTTCCGGCGACGAGGACAGCAGCAATTACTCCTGGTAGAGCTAACAATAGATTCAGAGCACAAACTGTCCGCAACAGACTCGCTGAACACGGCATCCAAAGTAGGCGTCCAGACCACGGACCAATCCTTGCCCAGCATTATCGTACCGTCAGAAACGAATGGAAACGTCAGCGTGTTCGCTGGACTCAGCAGCGTTAGCGCACAGTTCTTTTTGGTGATGAATCACGATTTTGTCTACGGCGCGATGATGGTAGGGCAAGAGTGTATCGCCGATGAGGAGAACGGTTTTCTAATGCTTGCGTGCGGGAATGCGACCGTTTCCGGGGGGAGGAGGGGGGTAGTGTAATGGTTTGGTTTGGGCAGGCATTTCCTTGCACCATCGAACGCAGTTGATCTTCATCGATGGTAATCTGAATGGACTGCGACATAGGGACGAAAGTCTTAACGCTGTTGTTGTCCCGTTGTTCAACGCTAACGTCGGATTGCAGTTATTCATGCAAGACAATACCCGATGTCACGTGGCACGTATCTGTCGTGACTTTCAGAGGAGCGGAGCATCGAACTTCTTCCCCGGCCCCCACTTTCGCCAGCTTTGTCGCCAATCGAGCATTTTTGCGATCAAGTGGAGCGTGAGGTACGACTTCATGATCTTCAGCCGTTAGGCGATTCACGTAATGTTCTAACGCAGGAGTGGAACGCATTACCACAGGGTGACATCCAGAGACTTATCAGGTCCATGCGCCGTCGATGTCTTGACTTTCAAAAGGCAAACGGTGGACATACACGCTATCGACTGCATGTGTGAACTTTTCATTTCACCCCATGTCTGAATTGCGGCGTCCTGGCGTGACGCTGGCAACAGTAAGAACATGAAATTATGCAAATTCATGCAGCTAGACTCGAAATATGAATTTATAATAATTTGTTTGGAATTTGAGTCGATAATACTAAAAAAAATTGCTCCTCAAAGTTTATTATATTTTATTTTTTGACTCAGTACATATATACCAGAGCGATATAGACAATAAAAAGAGCAAAACGAATTATCCCCATCAAGCCCCTAAAACTCTCTATTTCTCTATTATTCGGAGTCACTTGATGTGTGCAACAGCCACAAAAAAAGCTGTTTACATTACAAAAGAAAAGCTCTGCGTTTAATAAATATCAAAAAAATTGATTCCCACACAAACCCTTTATTCCAGATTCCAGATGACATTCTCAAGTTTAATGATCTTTACAGACTACACACATTTCTGTTCATTCGTGATTGGCATACTGAGAACCCGCCGAATAGCTTCGACAATTTTCTCCAAATCTATCATCACCCAACCGGAATGCTCACCAGACAAAGTGGATGATTACATAGAAATACGCCTAGAACAAGCTCTCTCAAAATTTACCGAGCACTCATTCCCTAAACTATGGAATGACCCGAGCAATAAATCTGAACCCATTCGTTTTGTATTTAAACGCTCCATAATGTTACATGCATTGGAAACTTATAATACACCCCGACATGTTTCAATCCACTGTGTCCTGATTATAACACTAGGGTCAGTGATCTCTTGCGTGACTAGACCATTTATAATCACAGCTCTGACAAACATAGTAATATAAGAACACGTTGCGGACCTCCTTTAAGGCATGCCCAAATCTGCAATGCTTTTCTTGCCAGAATCTCCCCCAACGTTCCATTGTTTATACCGGTTTTTGTTATGTCTTGTCTCTAGAGAGGCAATATGACTGTATATATTGTTTCAACAGTTTTTCACCGTAACCACGCGAGTATATAAATCAGCTTATCACACCAATTTATAGTCGCTCTTTGTAAGGAAATATCCAGTTTGAGCGCAATTGACTGGAGTTCAGTGCTATGTGAATAATTTATGTTTTAAATGTGCAAAAGACAAAGTCTCAGTTCAAAATCTTCTACCGAGAGTGAAACTTTGAACTACAATGAAGTCTTTTGTTCACTTAAAACACAACTTATTTACATAAGCAGTATGAAATGTGGTATCAGGGCCCATTGTTCGGATTTCATGTCGAATCCCATATGTGACATCCAAGTTATGTGACCCAGTTACGTCCGGTGGGAGTTGTTATGGTAGCCCTTGTGAGCGGCCATGTTACGCCATTACCATAGTGATACGTGGTGAGGCCGCCATCCTGGTGTCTATGGTGACACATGGTTGCTATGTAACTGAAAGTTCTCTATTAGGACAGGGGTGTGTTCGGAGGGTATGTCCGATTGAAAGGGAATAAATCTAATTACCACAAAAACACAATAACTACCTTAAAGCACCAAGAAACGACAAAAAATCACCGAAACGAACTTGGCGAAGCCAACATCTGGGGTTAATTCGAGTAGCACGTCGTGTTATAGCCCCGAAAAGCCTATAATAGGACAATGGTGTCTTCCGCGCGGGGGGGGGGGGGGGGGGTTGTTTGATGGAATGGGTGTGCTTTTGTCGGTTCGGGTGTTTCCAAAATTCTCGTTTACTTCCTAGAATTACCACAAAGAACCCGGCAGCTATTTTTACTAGTTCGGGTTCCTCCAGAATCCTTGCTTCTATCTGTGTATCTATAAGCTGTGTTATTGTTTATATCGACCTTATTCTTTCGTTCGGTAGTATACTCCAGTGCGTCAGAAGAGCCTGTCAGTTGGAACAGTGTTAGCTTAGTATTTGTAGCTTTCCTGGTCTGTTCCTACTAATTCTAACCATAATCCGGGCACTTATGTTCTTGTTCCTAACTGAATGAGTAATGTTTCGTTTATCCTGATCATCCAATCAGATCGCTTTACTGCAACTAACTAATCAATCTGATCAGTCATTCATCTAAACTCCACCCACTGTCACATCAATAAGAATACCTCCAAGCGTCAATCGAGCAGTGACTGGGAAAAGATACAGGTCTGACTACTCGAATCTCGTCAAACAAATGACCTATCGAGTGGTGGATAGAATATGTATCGCTCGGACGATTCGAAGCTTATCGAGCGAATGAGTAATTTCTTGAGCCAGTGACTCCACATTTGACTCTTGTCCTCATCTCGGAAAAGGGAATTCTATAATCACCAACGTTGCCTAAAAGAGGGATTTTGTTGGTGGGATGCTGTAGAAGAGTTTCCATAAGTGGGGTTCCGTAAGTGGGATTCCAAACTCCTATAAAGGTACCGGTAATCTTCCGATCGGCTCCTAACACGACTTCAACTACCTATCCTATGGTCGACTCTTTTGTTGTATTCACCATTTCTATAGTGTTTTACCACACTCACAGACTTGTATTGGTACTGTTAGCTTGTGGTACTATGGCTCTTAATACCTATCATTACACTACTGCCGCTACGGGTCCCAGTTCACATCACTATCATACATGTCTTCCACTGCTACCAGAAAGAAACGTCTTATAAACGCCCTATATCTCTTATCTTATTTATTGCTGTGTAACTGAAAGTTCTCTATTAGGACAGGAGTGTGTTCGGAGGGTACGTCCGTATGAAGCAAATGGAAAGTTGGCGATGAAGGTTACCGCCAATCTCGTCATATTTCACATATTTCCTAATGTGTAAATCTACCGTGAAAATATATGGTGTTGACAATACTTTCTTTATATCAATGCATTTAGAATGTTAGACTTTTGTAATGGTAGTTTATAGTTTCGTTTTGCAAAGACACCAAAATATACAACTTGATTCAAAATATAGTCACAATTCAATGTGTTCATTACTTAAAGTTTCGTCTTCAACTCAGATTTACCATATTATTAATATTACATTATATATTTACTATTAACGTTAAGTTTAACACAAATGGTCAAGCGTTTGATATATCAATATCGATTTATTTAATTTTGAGTTGAGCTGAGTTCACGTCAGCCATTTTCTGACAGGGCTTGTGCATTGCTAACGTTCCAAATTTGGTTTGTTTTGGAAGCAAAGATCGCGTCAAGAGGACACACGTCATTAATAGAGATGCTGACCTCCTCCATTAATGAATTGTAACTTTTATTCCAGTTCAGTTGGCAAATCTTGTTGCTAGATTTGGGCCAAGCCAGCCCTGCCCCTCCCCTTTACCCTACAAAATCCTAGACCCTGGGGTTCCTATCCTGCTACATCGCCCTGCCACCGGCCCTGCCAGAACTTGACTATTTATATAGGCCTACCTCGCATGTTAATCTAGTTAATTTGCAATGTCGTCTGCAGTATATGTTCGGTAACTGGTTAATATAGAAATATTGCCCTTTGATCGCGCTGACGTGTCTACAGTTTCTGTCTTTCAGGAAAAAATCCCTTGTCATTGAGAGATCGGCTTTTGAAGGTTGAAGAACGAAATTCAATTAAGCGATAAACAGGCTTGTCTGGTTCAATAATTCCATCTAATTTCTTACTTGCTGAGTTTCCCTGTGGAGATGAACCTCATTAAAGATGGAGTTAACCTTTTGAAAACAAGGGACTGAATCAATCATTCAATCAGCGTTTATTTTTGTTTAGTACCGACGTTCCTTGACAGCTACAAAAGAATATTACCACCATTCAAATGTTTGTCACAACTCAGGTTTTCGGAATGCAAATTCCTCCCAATACGCGTTTCTGAAACATTTCCGTTTTAGTCTAATTGCGATTGTCTATGAACCGCGCCGACTCCGGAGCTAACTTAGATTTCAGAGTAAATGACTGAAAATGACATATAACTTCTCAGAGCGAAGGATCCAGCACATTAACCTTTGAAGAACATCAAGGAAGATGACTTTAATTTTTTCCAGTCATATTTGAGTTTCTAGAACACCAAAAAGCTAATTCCGACGAATAGCTGAGCAGGAAGTCCAAACTGGGCTCCACAGGCAGTTATATAATATTTGTGTTTTGTCGTTCTGTGCCACAGAACGACAAAACAAAAAATATATAACTGCCTGCGGGGCCAAGTTTGGTCTACCTACTCAGCTATTAGTCGGAATTAGCTTTTTGATGTTTGAGAATAATAGTGTGCTGTGGTATCCATTCCCTGCATGTGGTATCTCCGCACTCAGTATGGACTTATATAAACATTAGGGCCCTTACTCAGTACGGACCTATATCAGCGAAAGGGCTAACTCTTCACTCACCACGGCTAATAAACAAGGTAAAAAATCCTGAATAACTATATTTCTTAATTTTTCCTTAAAAACATAGCTTGTGAACGCGAACTTGGGGGAGTTGGTTCCAATGAGGCGTCAAAAGGTATGTCTTTGTGGCCAACTTGAAACAATGATAAAATTGTAAATATTTTGCAAGGGAGAGGTATGTTTTGTTGCAACCTAAAATGCAATACGACGCAAAATGTAATAAACTCATCGCAAAGTTGGTTAACCAACTTTGCGATAAGTTTATTACATTTTGCGTCGTATTGCATTTTAGGTTGCAGCAATGGTTTATATATACTGCCATAATGTCACCACGTGAATTTTGTACCCATACAAAAACGACGTGAGTGCTTTATGCATTGCGATGTGATAACGTCACATCCATAGTTTGGAAGGTCTGTGTCGTTCCAGTTTCGCTAAGTTGCTACTATAGAATATTTTTTTAAAAATGGAATGATATTGGAATTGATCTGTTGTTTTTATGGGTTCTTGGTACTTTTACAAATGAGTGTCTGGGAAGTTTCATTTAACCCTTACGAACGTAACGTCTATAATAGGACAATGCTATTTCCAAGAACTGACATTCAAATTTTATTATTTATCCCATTCTGCCCCAAAAAAACGGATTATGGTCCCCGCATGGGAACAAGCCCACTGAGTTAGTTTTAATTAGACTTTTTTAGGAGAGTTCCAAAGATGTCTTTTCGAAACAGAAATGTGATTTTTTAATATCCAAGAAAAGAGAAGCTGTCGTTTCCATTTCGTGTCAGGTACATGGTTTATCGTCCCTTGAGTGGAACAAGTCACCATCTACAACAAACACCTCTCGTTTTCACTTAGTAAAAGTCAGAAATGGAAACTTGTTTTTTATAGCAAGCTAATTAGAAGCAACAAAGTAACTATCCACTTTGTCACTTTGTTTAGCGATTTTGCTTTTACATTACTTTGCAAGTTTTTATTCTTCCCGGGTAAAAATTGCAAATCTCACCTCCTAGAATTTTATATTAATGGCAAGGACAGTGTCTGTTTTATATCTCACGAAGCATACATTATAAGTTATCTCCGCCAACACGTATGGTATATGGAGATTTAATACCTGGATGTCGGTTTTTAAACACCGAGCCACAGGCGCGGTGTTTAAATGAGACATCCGGGTATTAAATCTCCATATGCCATACATGTTGGCGGAGATAACGTTTTTGTCCCGTTTGAAACAGAATACAAACATAGTGGAAATACATTTGTGGACGCTTTTCTCAGCTCCACAATCACTTGGACCAAATTCGTGATACTTATTTTGTTTTTATAATCGCAGAAGACAACAGAGAGAGTTACATCCCTTGGGTCGTTAAGGAAACGAGTAAACAGTATGTTGTTGACATATCATCCCCTGAGTTCCAATGTGTTCTATGTGCCTACTGCCACATAGAACACATTGGTACTTAGGGGACGAATTATTTGCTCTTATTTTATTTTTATGATTGAATTGTCGGAAATCTCATGATATTTGTGACTATTTTCGGATTTTATGGTTCGATTTTTATTTCGAGGCGAGCAAAAGCGGAAAGCTTTCGTTTAAACCATATACCCCCGATGTTTCGCTTGTGCTTATACACTGGATGTTGCACGCTCTCATATATCTTGGATGTTGGGGGCATCCTTTGTCGTGGCTACTTGTCCAATGCATTCTGACCAATCAAAAGACAGAATTTATCGGAATATAGGGACAAGATTTAATGAAGAGAAAAAAGTTACAGAACATCAAAAGGTAGTAAAAACGTCGTTTTCTTATTTTTAAATGGGTTTCTTCGGAGAATACTACTCAAACGTCCAAACTGATTGGGAAAAAAATTGTTTTTTCCAGCTTCTGTATTCGTATACTACTCCACATGAAAATGTCTGAAGTCTGTGAAATGATGCTTCCATCGATGATACAAAGTCGGTAACATTTCATGTTTCAGCAAAAAGGTGGAGGAACTATTAAGTTTCGCGGACGAATGATTTCGTCACTGAAAGCGGTTCTTTTGCTATCCGCTGATGGCGCTTTAACTGAAAGTTGTTCGCTTTCGAAGCAAGTAGTTTACGTTAATTTGGGATTAAAAACTAAAAAAAAATTGTTTAGAACAGGCAACGCATACAATTTTGAGTGTTTATCATAATTATTTCATTAGTGACTAGCGGGTGAAATTTATATTTCGCCTACTCGTCACTCATGGAATAATTATTTTATCCACTTAAAAATCATAGGTATCCTTATTTATTTTGACATTCTGAATATTAATTCTATGAGTATATTTTTGCGATTAGTTGGGAAAATAATACCGGTATTATTAAACAAACAATATTGCTCCTAAGTCCTTACTATTTTATCAAAACCACGCTTCGCTGTGTCTAACACTGATCTGCTGATACAATATCACAAATAGCCCTGTATTTATACTGCATGGGTTCAACCCTCTGTTTGTGTTACATTTCAGGTGTATGGGATTAGCAGTTGCCATATGTAGTTTTGTCCTAGGGTCATTCACATCGAAATTTATATTTTTACTGGTGAGTATATTTATTGAGAAATCAAGTAAATCAGTGACACATTTTTCACAAGAGATCACAAATGTGGATTCCGGAATCCAATAAACAGCAAGGTTGAATATTTCAACCGCTTCATTCAGAAAGACCGGTCTACAATGCCACAGGTGAACCTGTAAATCCCGAGAGAAAATTAATTTGGTCTCACCTGTTATGTGCATCCTGTTGTCTCACATTCGATTGAGTCCGATGGACTCGTTCAAAAAGCAAACTTAGGATCAGGGCTGGGAGGAGTTAAAATCCTCCTTAACACGTTAACGTGTTAAATAAGTCTGCGTTAACGATTTAAATGACGTTAAATGTTAAAATGAACAAAATTTTAATAACTTCGACCATTTTTTTTTTATTTGAATTTGAATATAATTGAACATACGCACAGTTCGTCTCTTGAGTTCCAATGTGTTCTATGTGCCTACTGGCAGCCTACTGGCACATATAACACATTGGAACTCATGGGACTAGTAGTTAAGATAGTTCTCTCAGGTTATCGTAAATTCTAACATTTAGCGATGTTTTCATTTATGAATACAATCGCTGAGGCAGTATCCCTAGAAAGAGACATCCGCCGTTGCTCGAATACCAGTCCTAACATGGAAAATAGGCATTCGGATGAAGCTGATATTGCTGTATCGTCAAATATCGGCGAGCCAACTGCGCCAATGTTGGTAGGAGGGCTACGGACATCTAAATTATTCGTGTTCTTCAATTTCGTCAATTGGCACAAAATTCGATGTCGTCGGCACGCGCGATCCGGCTTGGGTAAACACAAGATAACGACAGAATGCTACATATTATACAATTATAATCGTCAAAGTTAAACGTTATTAACTTGGTTAAATTTTTTTAACGTTGTTAAAATATTTTAACACGTTAACGTTTGAAACGTTAACTGCTCCCAGTCCTGCTTAGGATAAATATCTGGGTAAAAATACTTCAATTCTGAACTGATATTGAGTTTTCAATGTTTTGGTGGGGGGTTTTTTGTTTGTTTGTTTGTTTATTTTCGTATCTGGCTTGGCTTTGTTGTACACGACATCCACACTCTTTGAAACTGATGAAACCTTACTATATAAAATTGCTTACATCCGCCAACCCCTCCACACACCCACTCACACACATGTCACTCCATTTCTCCATATTTTTGCCCTCACTACTCTATACTTTGAGTCAGAGGCAGACTGGCCGAACCGGTTGATTAGTTTTGATCAATTGTCACATCCTTTATTTTCGTACAGTGTTCCCCTCTGCTGGTGTCACTGGTAAATGTAACCTCCACACAATAATATCTTTATGTGATAGTGCGTTTATAGGGCCGGTGAAGTTATTAGCCTAAATAGTCGGGACCGGTTTTGACTTCTTGGGACTGTACAGGTTGACTCTGAACTGCTGAAATCTTGGATCAAGATGGTATGAAAAGACCCAGTACAAAATGGGAGAGTTGAATGGCTAACAGGAATTAAGCAGGATATAGTCTGCAAGACAGTTTGGTCTGGGCTGTGTGCTGTGGACTGTATGATGGCTTCTAGTAGGCTCGGCCATACTTGGACCCATAGGCCGTCACATAATGTTTAGTGGGGTACGCAGTGTGGACACAGGGTATACAGAGAGAAAGGAACTCAATTTATTTAGTGTATTTGATTTGAGGATACCTTTTCTTTCTTTAAGGTTTTCTTTAGCTTGCACATGCAATTTATAGAGTGATTTTTCTTACAATTTTCTTATTTAATTTTAAAAAAATGATGGTGAAAAAACGAGCGGGGTGACAAGAAAAAGTTTGAAGAAGAAATGTATTTTCCGATTACGACCAATGACTTTCAATAATTTTGAGTACACAGCCGCTGACTATATTAGTTTATGTCAGTGAATGGCCATGTTGAATGGTTACTGCAAACCTATAAAAATGTCAAAGTTAACATTTATATGGATGTGCCTGTCTTAAAAAAACCTATAACATTATTAAAAGAATGAAAGGAAAAAAAAATTTAGAGAATGGAAAACATTGATTTCTGGCCACTCCGACCAGAATTAAACATTCCTGGAATAAAGGTTTGACCCGCCCTGCCCTATATGTTAAAAAGTTGTTAAATGTGGAAACCAAAATGTACATTTGCATCAATGTAGAGGTGTGGGAGTCCCAAAAATAGCTTTGTGTATTGTATTCCCATCAGTCAACTAAGGCACATTGGCCACCACTGATATATATCCATGAGTGGGTGTCCTTGTAGGGCCGTGCCCCAGCCCCTCCTTCCAAGTTCGAAATGCTTCTGTTGACTCAGTGAGCGACTTCTTCAATTTCATTAGCGGAGGACAAATACCATTATTTCCATCATTCCTACTGCTCCTGACTTAACACTTTCGATGCCGAAAGCGACTACTGTCTCCTATTTTATAATGATTATCTGTACGTTCTAGTATGCGCAAATCTAACCTACCATCTGATTAATTGTTGGAAAGGGCTCAGTGGGCCCTTTCCAACAAGTAATCAGATAATAGAGTTTCAAGTATGTCATAAATTTTGTTAAACTCCCTCGCACACGGGCGTACATAGACGTCCTCCATATATGGCTAAGGTGGGCGTGGCTGTGGAAGGGTTAAAGTGCTCTTCTCCAAAACAGAAGTATCGAGAGTAAGTTCCCTTTCCTTTCGTTGCGAGAACAATTCGAGGCCGTTTTTGTGGATTGGCTTACTTATCACAGTTCTTTATTAATACAGAGATGGGAGCGCGGTGTCTCAGTTGGAGACTGTTGGACTTCGATGCGAGAGGTCCCGAGTTCGATCCCCGTCCGGGACGACCCGCGTTGTGTTCTTGGGCAAGGCACTTTATACCGGTTGCCTGCATGGGGGCACGATGGCGCAGTGTACTAAGGCGTACTGCACATCGATGGTGCACATGTCTTCATCTGCTGTAACCCTGCTTGAGCGGAGCTTGAACAGAGTTAGAATGTTGAGGAGCTGATAGTTGCTCGTCGATGCTCGGTGGTTCTCTCCGGGTACTTCGGCTTCCTCCACCTGTAAAACTTTCAAGGTCACGATTAGCCATTGTGCATAAGTATGTGACCTTAAACACCAATAAATAAATAAATAAATATTACAGAGATATTGCAGAGGTGGAAGAGACATAACTTTTAGGATTTCTAATTCTGGAAAGAGATTGTATCTCATTATTAATCGGCAATGTGTTAGCACAACAGGGGTTACATTTTTTTAAAAGCATCATACATCGAAGCTGCGGTTAGATATTAACCGATAAAGGGCGGGAACATTAAAACATCGATACCAGACCAACATGTATGTATTGAACGAAATAACAATAATTAACTATTATAGAACGTCACTGAGCAGAAGCAAAAACCGAAAAATGAACAATGATTAACAATTATAATTAAACCCCAGAGATGAAAGAGGCAAAAGGATTAGATTACCTTAAATCAGCATTACAAATGTATTGGATATTGTGCCGTTCTTTCCTGACCACAGCAACATATATACACGATAGCAGATCCAGGAGGGGGGGGGGGGGGTGGAGGAGAAGATCGACCCTTTTGGTTCCATGAAGAAAACAACTGCATCTATTTTTAAACAAAGGATTTCCAAAGGCTACGCCGCAGTCTTGTTCGGGGGAGGGGGGGGGGGGGGGGCTCTATCTGAGGCGGGATCATAATTTATTTCAACGCTTTATCTAATAATATTAGTAGACGACAGTTTTTGTTCGAAAACCATAGCTTAAGATTTTTCATTGGAACAAACTCGTCGAGCTTGTTCTACCGACAGATTAACTGTTAAGTTTTGGCAATTTTTGTTTAACAACCACCTTCTCAAAGCCCTCACCCCCACCTCACCTCCTTCAAAATGGACTGAATCCGCCACTGTATGCACAAAGGATTAAATAATTAATAACAGACAGAACCAGGAATAAGATACGTCACGAATATTCTTTTATGATCTTCTCCAATGAAGACCTTTGTCCTGTAGTATTGTCTGCATGAGAAGAGTATATCTCACCAGACGAAAATATTGGAGATGAGTAGAGGTTCTTAACGTATCTTGAGTGCATCAAGGCACTATCCGCAATGTTTTTTACGATAATAGAAACACACCCACCCACAACGCCCATACAACGCCCATACCCCTCACTTTAACAAGGATCTGAATTCGTCACTGTATGCACGCCGTTTAAAATGGTTAACCCTTTACCTAACACGAAAAGCAGACGACACTTGCAAACAAAATGCTTGAATAATTGTTTTCATTTTTTTTGACAAAAACATACCTTATGACCCCTCATTGGAACGAGCTCAGCGAGCTCGTTCCAATGAGGGGTCATAAGCTATGTTTTTGTGATAAAAAATGAAAAAATAATGAAAATTGGATAGTATTTTTTTGTGAATAGCGATGGCCGTTTTGGCCGTTGCGTTAGGTAAAGGATTAACAAAAGACAGAATCATGAATAAGCTAGGTCACAATTATTCTTTTCTTCTCTCCTGAGAAGGCCTTTGTCCTATTGTATTGTGTGCATGGGTACAGAGACAGAAATATTGGAAAAGAGTTTCCGAGATAGAGGTACTTGACGTCCCTTGCGTGCATCAAGGCGCCATCTGCAATGCTCACGTTTTTTATTACGAATCTTTGACTTGAAAAATATAAAAGAATAAATAATTGGCTGCAATAAACTCTCGTAATCGGACTTTATCATTCATCTGTGCAAAGGGGAATAACCACTATCGAAAGAACGTTTTTTTTTTTTTGTTGTTGTTGTTTGTTTATCGAATGTTGCGGCACTTTTAAAAGCAAAGGGCATTTCATGTCAAACAGCAGCAGCTTTGAGAACTGTGTGACTTGGAGAAATTACTGGGCAGGGACCAGTAACAATCTGACTAATTTACTGACAAACAAGGTACAAGTGTGACCTGAGACCACGTCGCCTAACTGAGTATCTATGAGGGAGGTAGGAATTAGACGCATATTTATTTATTTATTTATTTATTGATTTATTTATTTATTTATTGGTGTTTGAGGTCACATACTTATGCACAGTGGCTAATCGTGGCCGTGACAGTTTTACGGGTGGAGGAAGCCGGAGTACCGGAGAGAACCACCGAGCATCGACGAGCAACTGTCAGCTCCTCAACATTATAACTCTGTTCAAGCTCCGCTCAAGCAGGGTTACAGCGCTTGAAGACATGTGCACCATCGACGTGCAGTACGCCTTATTACACGGAGTCATCATGCCACCATGTAGGCAATCGGGATAAAGTGCCTTGCCCAAGGACACAACGCGGGTCGTCCCGGGTGGAGATCGAACTTAGGCGCCTAGTTAGCACGTGCCCCGCCCCTCAGTTTTTTCCAGTTGAAAGAAATAGAAAGATACAGAGATATTTGGTCAATATTTTCTTACCCAATATATTTTACATCATAATACAATCTCCATCGCCACAGAATCAGGTGGGTCGGCGGAGAGTGTCCCTCGTAACTGCAATGCAGTCATCTGAAACTCAACTTTCGTATCTCCCTTGGGTTCTCGCCGTTGCATTTTTATTGGGAATTAGAAAGAAAGGGGTGCTCAGTGTCTTTACGTTTAAGATGTGACCGACGGTTCCCTTGTATGATTTGTCTATTCCATGGCCTTTAAAGTCGAGAAAAGTGCGTATCTTTGACTCCATGTTTCACAAATTTACTAAATATGGAGACAAGGATATGGACTTTTCTCAACTGTAGCAATGCGTTAGTCTCAAACATTGCTTTGTTTCTTGTATTCCTACGATAGCACCAAGTCACATGCGTCACCACTGATATACATGTACACGCTAAAAACTAAAGTGTTAAAAACTACACTTGAAGTGCTGCATTTAACACTTACTAAGTGCTGAACTAGCACTTTGTTCAAGTGTAGATATCCCAGAACTTCTTGACAGGTGTTACAATAATACCACTTGACAAGTGTAATGTCGCGACACTTTAAAGGAAACAACGCAGATGACGCGGATCAGGCTCGAACTCTCGAGCCTGATTCGCGTCAGCTGCGTTGTGTCCTTTTAATTATGTACCCGCCAAGCGCAAATCAAATTATGGACGATTCTGGAAGAACCACCAATGCTAGACACATGGGAAGTGCCATCCATTCAAGTTTCAGATGTCTGCCGATTGTAATGTCTAAGTGCTTAAAGCATTGCACTTTGAGTGTTAAAATCAAACCCTAAGAGTTAGAATGGGTTTAACACCTTGAAAGTGTCAGTTTTAACACTTCAGTTTTTAGTGTGTAAGTGTATGTGCAGGTTCCCTTCGATGACCGTGCCCCTACCAGTTCGAAGTGCCTCGTACTCCCCTCGTATCTATCAGAAATGTTACACGTCTATGTGGATTGCTGGTAGACGCTCATGAACGAAACAGATAAAAGAGCGAAATAATAATTAATTCTTTTTATATTGTAACTGATTCTTGTTTGCATTTTTGTTTGCTTTCAGAGTAAAGTCCAGACAGTTGCTCCACTTTTGTTCTGTGGTCTGCTGATGATGCTGGTCGGGATACTTTCTCTACTACTTCCGGAAACCTTCCAACGACCAATGCCAAACATTCTCCCTAGTCGCCATCGAAAAATACATTCGAACGAAGGCAATTCACTGATGAACGCTTGGGACAAACTGTGATATGATTGGTACAGTCAAGCTTTGAAATTGGATCCTTCCTCAAGCGATGCGCCTTGTGATACGAAAAATGTGGACTTTCTATGGAATGTGACGTAATAATCATTGACTGAAATGATTAAAACTACGCGCATAACAAGTGTCGAATTCTAGTTTAACATTTGCTTCGGTTAAATAGACGCGTATAGTATTGATTACCTTACGACCTATAGAAAAAGTGGGAAGCAAAACAAGCACTAGCTATCTTTCACCGGTGGTCTATGAGCTGCAAATGTGCTAGTGCCTCCTGAGCCTTCTTGAAAAAGTGTTGATCATTCGTGGGTGGAAAATCTACCTCACCGTCATTTAGTAGTTATCCACCCCTCAATACCGTACGTTATCTTGGCTGCAACGTGGTCATTCATTTGTCATGTCCAAATAATCTATTATGTCGATACTTCACAAGAATAAAGTGTTATATGCAATTGCATGGTTAATTTTCTAACAGCGTGGAATCATTTAAGCCACCCCCTTTGAAACCCAGGATAGTGTTTAGTAACTGTGGTAAACAAGTTCTGTATAAACCAGTAAAATAGAATACGGCAATCAATGCTAGGGGTGCCGCCAATGGTGGTGGATCAGGGAGACTACCGGGGGGGGGGGGGGGGCTGTCTACTTTATTTTTATTGTGGGCTCTTCTGGGAATACCCTATAATCTAGCGATATCGAGAAGAACAGGCCCCCTTATCGGGAAAATTCCTTGCGCCACTCTTGACGAATACGTGACAAAGAAGTCCTATAAAGTGGGTAGCATAGGTCTAAACGATTGGCTGAGCTTGACGTCATGCTTTTGTTGTGGTCATGGTGAAAGTGACCGCAAACACCAATAATTAAATACAATTAAATATCCCAAAAGACGTCGCACACTGCAGTAAACGGGAGCTCGGCAAATCAAATAATAATCTAAATGTTTGATTAATAGTCATTTACGATTTTCTGTGTGAACACATTTTGATGTTTGTAATCCCTCCCTTCTGTAAAAAAATCCAATACTTCGTCACAAGATGTGCAGTGTCTCAGCCGGCAAAACCTGAGTTGGTGGTATATTGTGCACGTGCCTCACCCTGCTTGTTCCATGCAAGGGAGTCACGAAGATCACCGATTGGTTGTGTAAACCTGATTTGACCCGAATCTGAGCTTAGTCCTAGCTTATAAAATATTCCAACTTCGTCATCAAGGCATGCCTTCAGAGAAGGCATGCCTTGGTGATGTAGCTGAACTATTTGTCATTCAGGATTAAACTCAAGACTTCTTTGAAATGTATTTTTTATAAAATATACATGCAGTAGTCGTGACTCAACACAGTATTTATTTGACACGCACCATACCGGTGATTCAAGTTGATCATGCTGTGCGCCCAACACCCCGAATAGGGTACTACAGATCTTCATTTGCGTGACCAACTGTGTCTGTGACATAGGTGCAAGTATCAATTACAGTTTCGAAAGACAGTGTATGACTACAAGAAAGAGCGAATCGATACCAAAGCCTACAATCCAGATGAAAATGTCCTCAGTGGACAGAAATGCTTATCGTGTCATACTACCTAACAACCACCCCCTCCCCCCCCCCCCCACCCCTTCCTCTTAGCGACGCCCCCTATTCCACGGATATTTTACATGATTGTACGCAGTGTCTACAAAGTTGAGGGTGCGTAAATGTGTCAATACATAGGTATTCCAGCAATTTATTATAAGCAAATGTGAACGAATTTGGTTTAATTTGATCAATAAATTCTACCTTCGATCGGATCAGTCTATTTCTACCACTCTAACCACCCCGAAAACTTGGGTTGGAAGATGGTTGAAGTAGAGAAAGAAATGGACCGAAATACACTTACAAAAGAGAGATTGTCAGGAATTCGTAAATTTACTTATACCCGATTATAATTGTGATATGACATCCAAGGACGTTGTCCGCTATTTCGAACGAGCAGTTTATTTAATGATGCACCCCCCTCCGCCCTTCTCCATCCCCACATAGACTCCAGACACGCACACTTTTTAACACCAGATACTGGCGTTTCAGTGCCTCATTTTTCCACCAGGGTGAACCATAATAGGTGCGGAACGTCTCGCAGTTTTGTATTTGCCCGCTTCCATTGACCTTCTGCATCAGTGCAATATCCAAGGTGAATAATTTGAGCGTAACGATTATATATATGTGCGTCAGAACTTTAATCGAAAAGTTGTGGGGATTGTGGTTTTCATGCCAAGGTTGGATGACCTCTGTTAATAACCCCGGAAGTAACATCATACCACGGTGGTGCAATGTAGGTGTCACGTGGTTTATATAGTAGCCCGCGTGAGTAGTGCAACGCAGCACACGGTGTCAGGTGACATGAGTTTCCATCGTCCATTTTGTTTACAATATATTTCTATGACGGAACGGGTTTGCTATGATCTTATGCAGGGGAATTTGATTTGATGGAAGTATATCTAATTATCGGAAACGACCACACAATGGCTGCGATTACGGAAAGGGTCTGTTTTTACTCAAACGAACCCGTTTTTTATCCAACTAACATCCAGAAATTTCCAACCTTGGGTACCGCGTAATGCTATAAGGTCGAACACTGGGTTTCATTGTATGGGGGTATATTTCTTCCAGAAATGAGCCAACAACTATCTTTTTACCTGGGTCAAATTCTGGCTTGCACATAGTTCTTCAGTTTATTCGATGACACCATTGGTGACGTTACTAGGTACCTGACTCATGACTATAACCCTTTACCCAACGCAGACGATATCAAAATTTATTATTTTAAATATCATTTTTTTAAATTTTTCAAACAATTTCAACAAAATCATATAATGTGACCTTAATGAGCTTGTTCCAATGAGGGGTCACATGATATGGTTTTGTTGAAATATTTTGAAAAATTTATTTTTTTCATCTGCTCAATTTGCATATTATGCGGTCGATTCGTTAGGTAAAGGGTTAACAATCCATAGCAACGACCTCGAACTATGGTGACGATATTGTGGCACGCATTAAACTTTCAACCAAATCATATTCCATCGTGCATTGCGATGTGATGTTACAAACGATTTCATGTCCATTATTACATAACAGCATGGTCGGCTGCAGAGTCCACTACGAGGACCAATATGAATTGCGAATATGACCACGTGCTGTTAAAAATATCTATCCTTTGCAATCCAACAAATTATTTTGAGGCATTTCTGTAAAAATTCGTTTTTGGTGCCACCTTTATTACGCACAAACACCCAGGTGCTTATCACAGAAAAAACAGTATTTTTGCCTCCTAAAAATAATATCACTGTATGTATCCAACTGATTAATATGCAACTGTTGTTGCTGAATGAAAATTGGGAATCCGGACAGGAGTGAAAAAAAATGATGATGAAAACTACCTTCACAAACCAGCTTTGAAGCATCCGGGCAATAACTTCATTTGGTCATTTGGGAGGAGTCATTCCTCAAATGCCATCACAGCAATGGCATTATACTCTGACAGGAAGCGTAACCACTATAATACATTTTTATGAATGTAAACATGCGTTTTTTAACTTTAATCTGAAATTTTTCTTGAAATTTCTAAAAGGATCCTGGAAAAAAAACGTCAGTCTGGTCGTACACAGGAGACAATATAATGAAGTTTCCCTAAAGTAACTGCACCTCCTTCAACGTAGCTGAGTCTATCAACAACCATTCTCGGACTAAATGCAGAGTTTCCTGAAGATATTCATTTATAATTTCTAAGTCTAAAGTTTTGTATTGGACAAGAAAAAGATATTTTTGTGGATGGTTCGCAAGCTTTATGGAAAGATTCTTCATGTCCACAACTTTCTAAAACATCCCTTAGTTTCTGAAAACAACAATCAGCATTTTCCGGAGTTTCAGCTCCAGCGAAATCATTCAAGCAATTTATTATATTTAAGCCATATTGACTGCATATGTCGTATATGGTATTTGTAACTTGTTGGCATATATATGCAGCTGATCGCAACCGCATGGATAACAGAAAAGCAGAGTACAAACAGCCTTTCTAACTGAAGCCCACTAACCAAATATCTCCTGGATCAAATGGAATTTGACGATAGGCCCCGCAAAGCTCTCTTTTGAACAAAAAGCAGTTTTTATCTTTTTTTAAGATCTAATCCAAATCATCTTCAGAGGGATATTTTAATTGAATTGGTGAACCCAGATATGAAGATTTGGAGATACTACCATTAATAGAATTCCCTTTGGTGAAGTTTTAAATCCAACAATAGAATATTCCATACACTCTAAAATTAGCTGGGTTTAAATCAACCCAACTCAACTGGGTTGAGTAATATGAACCCAAATGGGTTCATATTACTCAACCCATTTGAATTGGGTTAATCTTGACCCAACTGATTTTAGAAGGTACGTACAGATGTAAGAGGGCTGATGTGAATAGCATGAGAAAAAGGATTACTTTGGTTCTGCCGTAATGTAGACATCGATTTCGTTTGAAAAATCGAGAGCTTCTTTGAGATCAGCTGCTGCGTTCAAGCCACAATGTTGTTTTGGGAAACCCAACTCCAACAACTGGCAAATGTTTTTGTCCGAATAATTGCTTAACATTTCCTTGAAAAAATCTAACTTTAAATTACTATGGTTTGTAAAATGTCGATTGTCAAAATTACGTAATTCTGAGTTAACAATCTGAGAAATTTTATCAATAATCTGAGAACAATTCATCAACATTCATTAACACAGTCAAGTTGTCGTGTACGCGGAAGGTAAATACTCGCTACCCACTTCTGCACGTGAACCTGAGGGATATAATTCAGTCCATATACAATTTTGATTATGGTTAGGCTCATTAGGCTAATTTGTGATCTCAAATCATAAATAATGCTAGTTATTCTTAAATCCACCGAAAAGCCCCCGAAATGCCTTCCATTCAATTTTGTGCACAAAATTGTGTAGGGAATTTATTGTACCGGGATTTCATAAAGCTGCAGCATTTGAGTAAGGCGTCTTTAGACATGCCGCGAGTTGTATGTTTTTTCTTCGGGTACAATACATCGATAAACTTTTTCACCTGGCATATTTTCAAGAGTGGGCCCCCTGTGACTTCCAGTAGGATTCTCTATAGGATACTCTACACTGATGACAATGAGCTTAATAGCGCTACAGATGAGTACTTTGACATGGTTGAGGAAATGAATGCATCGAGCGATTTGTCAATGAGGAAGGAAATGTTGAAACATAAAGTGCTAAGGATGATCCTACCAATATAGTTTCCCAGTCAAGCTTTGAACCTTTTTTCACCTTTTGGTTCTTCTAGCTTTTTAAAGATTCTGCTGCACCTCGGCATTTTGCGCCCGTTCTGTAAAGCTCTGTTTTAAAAGCCGCACTGAAACATATATCCTTCAACATGGAAATACAGTGACTTTGCTAGACAAGTCTCAGCGGAGCTGCATTTCTAAACATCATAATTTATTTTTACCTTTTCTCTAATTTCTAAAAAAAAATTCATCTCTTGAGGTTACCCGTAATCATTTTTACGTTATCTAGCTCGAGCAAGAGCTTATTTCTATAGTTATGTGTTTATGTTTTGGGTCTTTTCTCTTTTTTTGGGGGGGGGGGGGTGGGCGGGGGTGGTGAGGGTTGATTTATTAAGGTGGGTTTTTTTTTTTTTTTGTTGTTGACTTTTAATATTTGGAGGATGAAAATGTTTCTATATATCAGGAAACAGCGTGATATAACAATGCAAGGCGACTTTGTTTGCTTGACGACTTTGTTAACCCTTTACCTAACGTAACGGCAAAAACCGGCCAGCGCTATTCTCAAAAATCGCCAATTAATTTTTATTATTTTTTCTTTTTTGTCTTAAAAACATAGGTTATGACCCCTCGTTGGGACGAACTCGTTCCAACGAGGGGTCATAACTATGTTTTTGAGACAAAAAATGAAAAAAATTAGTTATTCAAGAATTATTTTTGCAAGTGTCGTTTGCTTTTCAGGTTAGGTAAAGGGTTAATTGAAACGTCTTTGTCAAACAATAAGCCGTGTTAGTTTATGATGCAACAAGTGAGCCCACCCGTCCCAGGACGGGCAGTCCCGCCTGCGCGATGGAAAACTGCATTGTATTGCATATCAAGAGAGATAATCAAACCTTGAATTTCTAAATGAACTGAATTACGGAACCCCATACTTCCCATTTATAGGTGAATAGGTAAATAGGTTTTACAGCTGAAAGATACCATCTATGGGATACCACAAGGACACGTGGAAAGGTATAAATGACAATGGCTGCGCCTATCAAATAATTACAATGGCATGAAACTACGAATTAGTGCCTGTCTTCAGAACATCTGGAAGGAGAACAGGCACTGAAGGAGGCTTTCAGCAACCATCCCTACATCCCACTAGGCTTCGAACCCATCAACGATCATTTATTTAGTCCGGCACCACTCGTCGTTCTTCTGCGTTGTGAGTTGAAATTCAATAATAATCCTATCTTCAGAAAACGAGGCCTCTAACAGAATTTTTTGAAAAGATAACCAACAGAGGTTTAGATGAACAGTGATATTGTTCGAACAGGTGCATCTCCACGATGTGGTGGGCGTGACTGTAAAATGCACAATATGGCAGATCGGGATCAATTGTCTTTGCGACAGCTTGAAGGGTATATTAGTTCTATTCAAGGATCTGGACAAACCTTACCAAAGGGAACCGGAGTTATTCTACAATCCGAAAATTGGGAAAGTAAAGGTGACAATTGACGAATCATCCCACCAATTATACAGCAGTGGCATGTGGATGCTTGACCAATAGGATTCAGTTTTGAGAGCGCATTTGGGAAGGATGATTGTCTGAAAAATGTCGATTCAGGAAAGTACCACTCGTCTATTTTCGAGTTTTGAATGGACATTAGATGACCTGGTGAGAATTCGCTCAGTGGAACTGGTTGTATCAGTTGATCTATATTGATAATTACATAAAATCACCACATGATGAAGGAAAAGAAATTAGATTTGTATTCTGTGATATGAGCAAGGGTCGGGCATGCGCGATTAATACACAAATTAGACTCAGTTGGAGTACGGGATGGTTTATTGTCATGGATTGAAAACTATTTGTGTGATCGTTCTCAAAGAGTTGTGATAAACGGTAGTATGTCGGACAATAAACCAATTACGACTGGTGTTCCCCAGGGTTCTGTACTGCGTCCACTCTTGTTTAATTTCTACATAAATGACCAAGTTGACAATATTCAGTCAACTATTATCATTATATGTGGACGATACTTCTGTCTCCCTAATTGTTGATGATGCCTCTACCGCCGCACATATATTAAATAATGATCTCCTGAATGTTGCTGTATGGGCCAAGACTTGGAAAGTTAACTTTAATCCGGAGAAAACGGTGACTCAGTTTTTCACAAAAATAACCCATTTGATAAACCTACTCATCAGATGCAGGGCATTCCCATAGAAGATGTTGAAACTCATAAACACCTTGGTCTGAATTTTCAGAACTCGGGGTATGGAACATACGTGTAGAATGTATTATCAACAAAGTTTCCCAAATGGTGAACTGTCTTCGAGGTCTAAAATACAGATTGTCCAGAACAGCATTTGAAACTTTGTACAGTAATTTTACTTTATCCCTATTTGACTATGCTGACATAATCTGGGATAACTGTGCAAACACTAAACTAGATTTATTGGAAGACTTACAATTGGATGCTCTTCGTACAATAGGCGGCATGCCAAGAGGTACCAGTTATGATAGCATCTATGCTAAGCGGGATTCATAACACTACTAGAGTGTACAAGACAGCACAAAATAGTCACTCTATACAGAATAATATCCGGAAACGTACCACCCTATCTGACGGCTTTGATCCCACGCCCAGTGACCTATGTAAGCTCCTCCAGTAATTTTCGTGAAATACATTGCCGAACTAAACTCTATGCTGAATCGTTTTTGCCTTCGGCTGTGAAGCTTTGGAATGAACTGGAAATGGATATACGGCCGTGTGGGTCTACAGACTCCCTGAAGAGACTATTGAAAAGAAATGATCCAGTCATTCCAAAGTATTACTCCGTAGGTTGTAGAAGGGGCCAGATACTCCACTGTAAACTTAGAAATATATGTAGTGATCTGAATGGTCACAAATATAAACAATTCTTAGTGAATGATCCAAAATGTTCATGCGAACATCCCTATGAAGATTCCGAACACTACGTCCTATTTTGTCCCATCTACAGTACACAGCGGCATACACTGTTCACTAGTATCGGGTATATAATTAACGATATCGAACTACGTTTGGAAGGCACTGACAGAACGCCTGACACAGAAAATTGTAAGATACTTAAAGCTGTTCAAAATTTTATTGAAGAAACAGGTAGATTTTCTTGAGAATGTATCTGCCAAGTAGACCAATGCACTCTCATATCTTTGGAATAACACATGGCGTGTATACTGCCAATTTTGGCCTTACAGTTGGAATTGGTAGTCCACACGCCATGAAGATCAAACATTCCATTTCTTACCACGGTGAATTTGTATTGCTTTTTCGATAAGTAATATTCTAACACCTCGAAGTCCATTACTTCTCATGTACGTGGGACCAACTGACGCATTGAGAACGTAAATACTCGCAAACTCTTCTATATTGCATTCGCTAGGCATTTCACAGTGACGCCACTCATGCAATGTATAATGTATGTACTCGTGCACCATTGGTTGTATAATACAATAAGCATTTATATGTAACGGTGAGGAATTTATATAGGCATTAGCCTGTTTACCGAACCTTTTCAAGCGAATAAAAAATTGTTTAAAAAAAATGGGGATAAATGACAGTTTCACCCTACAGATTACCAAAATGGCGGAAAGTGGCAACGATCTGGAAACAGTCAAGTACCTGATAATATTGACGTACAATACTGTGCGCCTTGATCAGGTTGTCGAATAGTCACAATATTTTATGAAACAAATCATTTAAGCGTGGCCCGGTAGGTAATGTAGTTAATCCAGGTAAGAAATTCCACGATCTTTAACGCTGGATAACCGGCCTTGAGCACCATAGATGGCGGGTCGCCTACCAAAGACCTCGCCACAAAAAGACATGCTTTTTAGAGTTAACATTCTTCGGTCGCCATGTTGAACAGTCTGTTTGGATGCTATTCGATCGTTCCAATTCGGTCCAGAAGGGTCTCAGGCCACAAGTCAAATGGATTACCTTGTCTTATTATAAAGACAGAGACTCATTTAACGACTGCCTCTGTGTAATACCTGCGGAATGAAAGGACTCCCCGATGGAGTGCTTGGCGAAGGACAATCATGCAAATTTTCTGTTGCGAAATGAGCAACTCACTAAAGCCGTGTAAAAATAATGATAGGCGAAGCTCAAATATACTTGCTAATGCTAAAACTGTTAGCTTACAGGTTCACAGAGAAGTGTGGGGGCCGAGGCTCTAACTGTCGACCTCTATCGCACAAAGATACTGATTTACTACGAGACTAACAGATCCGAACCAACTGATAAATAATCCCAATACCTCGGCCGATACATTGCTCTCACGTTCTTTGAGATTCATCCACCGTGAACCTCATCCCAGATTCCACCTCTGAGAGTTCGGAACGCCCACGGTTCTTCGCGTCGGCATCCACAACGTCACCAACTGCAGAGGGCTGGCCAACTGCGCTAATATTACGAGACGAGGCTTGAACCGTCGATCTCTAGCACACAAAGCTGCACGAGACTAAGTGATCCTGACAAAACAGGCTGGTTGGTAAATGGGCCTTGTACCTAAAACACAATAGCTATGCTAATTTACGTTGCTACAGTCTGACGTTCGAGAGTATTGAGCTTTCGCGCGTTAGTGAGTCGCAAAATGTTTTAGACTTACGCGACGGCGAAATATAATCCATCTAGTTTATAAAACAGTGATGGAGTCTGATGAACTACTCGACCAGTTTCTCGTAGAAGATGTGGAGCGTGGATGCTGTACCCGCCGTTCTGGCGGTCGGGGCGATGGAAACCATCGAAACGGCAGAGAATGAATCGTGCGATTCCCGCCGCTGTTCGAACTCCCCCAAAACGTGAGCAGTTAACATCATTAGTCGTTGAGGTGGGGGAAGTGCAAGACAGAAAATATCTAGAGCATGGTTGTTCGCTGTTCTTGTCCCATCGACCAGATATATGGCATGTTGATGAGAGGTTGTTGCTTGTTTGATTTTATATCAGCCTTGATATCCGTCTTGGGTAACAATGTTATCAGCCTGAGATCGAAGGTCGAAGACTTATAACGTTACCGCGGGCTGCTATTAAGGCTGATATAAAATCAAACAAGTAATAACCTGTTTATTAACCCTTTACCAACGGCACGGCCAAAACCGGCCAGCGCTATTCACAAAAATCACCATTCAATTTTCATTATTTTTTCATTTCTTTGTCTCAAAAACATAGCTTATAACCCAGCATTGAAACGAGCTCGCTTAGCTCGTACCAATGTGGGGTTATAAGCTATGTTTTTGACGCAACAACATTGTTATTCAAGAATTGCATTTGCAAGTGTCGTCTCTCTTTCGTGTTAGGTAACGTGATTAATTAGATGAATAAATTTCAAAAACAACACACGCGCCACTCAAGCGGAGATTAAATCAAAGTATATTTAATTCACAAGTTACAATCTACCAACCTGGCAATTGCAACACACGTACACTACAGTAACGTATACTAGTTAAGTTTCCGAATGTCGTGGCTTCAGCCAATAGGGTTGGAGCCACGACGTTCGGATAGCTGAACTTACTGTACAGTTCGACAACTTACTCGAAATCATAAGATAAAAAAATGAGTTTGATCACATGCAGTTTGGCCGTTCCCTTCCTCATTCCCGTTGCTTTCTGTATTCACTGTATTGGCGACGATCCTGTCATGTTAGTTTAATTTTCTGGAAATTTGGGACTGCGTCAGTCATTGTGTTATAACTTGATGAGCAATTCTGTAAGCCAATTCGCAGTGTTTGGCGTTTTAAGCGTTCGACATACTCTTACTGATCCATGCACCTCCATTTCATCGCAGGAAAGAATGTGCTATTGCCTGTAGTAATTTTTTCTGCGTATTATTTCATATGAATTTTCATAAGTTTAAATCAGATGGGTCTGGAAGTGTATTATATATAAAAAAGAAAGGGTCACAACTCTCGAAATTAGAAAAGACACCCCAGGCGGAATCAAATGTATATTTTATCTCCTTCATAACGAATATGATTTTAAATGCATTCACATTTATTTGATTTGCATTTTGTTATCATACGATACCATTTTAGGTAAAATAGCTTCAACTATTGTTGAGATATACAATAAAATGTTTGCAAAAATACCGAGATTTCGGGAAATGTCGTTCAAGTTGTCCAGCCAAACGCCCATTGTTTGCATCAAAAGCAACTGCAAAACGTATTTAGAAAATCAACCATTGGACATGGTTTGTTATTTTTTGTGTACATGTTTTGGTGGCATTTCAAACCGAGTTGGACAGGGCAGGGGGCAGTTAACGTTTCAAACATTAACGTGTTAAATTATTCTAACAACGTTAAAAAAATTTAACCAAGTTAATAACGTTCAACTTTGAAGATTATAATTGTATAATATGTAGCATTGTGTCGTTATCTTGTGCTTACCCAAAAGCCGGATCACGTGTACAGATGACGTCGAATTTTACGCCATTTGACGAAATTGAAGAACACGAATAATTTAGATGTCCGTAGCCCTCCTACCAACGTTGGCGAAGTTGGCCCGGCGATATTTGACGATACAGCAATATCAGTTTCATCCGAATGCTTATTTTCCATGTAAGGACTGATATACGAGCAACGGTGGATGTCTCTTTCTAAGGATACGGCCGCAGGGATTGTATTCTTAAATGAAACATCGCTGAATGTTAGAATTTACGATAACCTGAGAGAACTATCGTAACTACTCGTCCCCTGAGTTCCAATGTGTTCTATGTGCCATTAGGCTGCCAGTAGGCACATAGAACACATTGGAACTCAAGAGACGAACTGTGCATAAGTTCAATTATATTCAAATTCAAATCAATAAAAATGGTCGAAGTTATTAAAATTTTGTTCATATTAACATTTAACGTCATTTAACTCGTTAACGCGGAATTATTTAACACGTTAACGTGTTAAGGAAAATTTTAACTCCTTCTAGCCCTGGAGTTGGAACACAATTCAGTTGAACTTCGATTCAGGTTGCTTTTTAGGCATTTAAAATTTTTGTTCATCGCCGTTCTCTTCTGCTCGATATTCATATTACCAAGGTTGGAAGACCATGTGACCTTTCTTCTCTATTGTCAATCTCTCGCTTCATTGGTGAAGATGCCTGTTGATGAAAAGCTGTTTTTTTACTGAAATGACCATAGCGCCAAATATGTAAGATTATACAAGTAAATTTATTGATTTTAAATAAATTTCAAACCGAATTCAGCGCACAAGTGATTTGAAAAGATGCGAACATAATACCAAAAAAAACCCAACATAATATAAACCACAGGTATGTAAGTAAGGATTTGGCGGAGACATTGGTGTAACGTGGCCGATTAGCTGGATAACTTAAAAGTCATTTCCCGAAATCACGGTATTTTTTCAAACATTTTATTTTTAGCCGCCCGTTTTGTCCAGCTATCTCAACCCCCGTCAAATGCACGCGATACTAAGACCAGGAGCGAGTACTATAAAACTTTTACAATTGTATTTTCTAGAATTGTATTTTCTATCTATTAATATAACTGAGTAAAATGAATCATTAGCATTTTTAAAAAAAATGGCAATTTGCCAACTGGCAAATTGCCACATCTTTGAAAATGCTAATAGTTCATTTCAACCCATTTAAAGTCATAACTAGAAAATACAATTCTAGAAAATACAATTGCAAAAGTTTTATAGTTTTGGCCCCAGATCAGCCCACTATATTGATAAAAGGTTTATTATATGACACGCTATTAATTAAATTAATTAAAAAATTTCACATTCCGAACGAAATACCCATCCAGACAGGCCATGACACTTCAAACCTCTGAATATAACTATTTCGATGACCGGAAAAAATTGTTGCCTATAGAGCAGGCGAAACTATGAACAAACTCCAGATTGATGTTTGTTAAATAGAGCGCGCCCACCTTTATTGAATCGGACATTGGAGTAATATTTACCATTATCCTGCCCATGCGTGGAGTTACACCCGAATGCTCCTTTTACTTCCCGATCGATAATCGAACACACTGTATAACAGGGCTGCACGGTATATCGATAAACCGATATATACCGGTATTCAAACCAATATCGATTGAATACCGGTATAATTACAAAAATATCGGTTTATCGTCATTATTTATTTACCCACAATTTAATTTTCAAGATGTCTTTAGTTTTTTAATTGTAGCCCCGAATGAATAATATTATCCCTTTATCCCAGGAATCACCTGCTTGTGCCCTCGTAATATACAAATTGAACAGCTGAAAAAATAATTTTTAAAAAATTCAACAAAACTATGTCATGTGACCCCCCATTGGAACGAGCTCGTTGAGCTCGTTCCAATGGGGGGTCACATGATATAGTTTTGTTGAAATCTTTGAGGAAAATATGATAAACTAATTTTGAAAATAATAAATGTTGATATCGTCTGCGTTGGGTAAAGGGTTTTCGAATCGCATCATCAAGGCATACTAATTCGTTCCGACTATGATGCCTCGAGTGTCGATTGTGGTACTTGTGTTCATATATCTGAACAGTTTTCGATATACCGGTATACCGCGGTATTTTTTTTGAATACCGATACCGGTATTCAGTTTTGAATCTCGTGCAGCCCTACTGTATAAATAGTCCATATTCGATCAACACGTTCTGAACCGTGAGCAAATGATCGCGATAGAATGGCGGTATTGGAGGAGAAAACTTATGGTCAAACAATAAAAACCTTTATTATATGACTATGTAATTTAACCGCTAAATATCACTACAGTTTGGCGATCTTTTCCTGGTCCTTGGAAAATCCACACTGTGGAATCCGATTCCGTATCACTATAGTACGACGGACTATTTACAGGTGCGTTCGAATTCGCATAATTAGTGTTCCGGTCGTAGAAAGTAATCTACTCCGAGCTGGAATAGGTGCGCTCGAACAGCGGACTGGGTCAAAAAGAAAGTTGACTGTTCACTTTATTACGTATTCATGCGCATCGGGGAATTTCCCGGAAGTGTGCATCCGTTACAACAATAAATGTAAACAAAAATGGTTCTGTTTTACTTCCATCCAATTTACCAAAAAAGGTTAGAGGAATTGTTAATGCTAGCGTTGGCATGCGATGTTGAACCATAAGTCATATAATAAACCTTTTATCACTATAGTGAAGTGATCTGGGTCATCGCATTACGTCTCGTTGAGGAGGTCAGATCGCCGGATCAAACGAGCTGACCTCAACTCGACGTGATATTATGACCCAGATCACTTCACTGTAGCGATAATATTTATGTATCAGCCGAGTTTCGTGGTATATCATCCGAGGATGACTTATGTATCAAGGAAAGAAGATATCATGAGACTCCAGAAAAGTCTTGGTGTCTGATTATAATTAGGGTTTATTGCTTAGTTAGTTTCATATAGGCAGATTTTGACCTTGGGTCTCAGGCCGATATGAAGTTACCTTGGGCTTATATCTCGGCCATACACAAACTCAGCTTCAAACTACTCCATTATGCCTGGTAACATTAATTGCGCTAATTTCGTTCGACGACTAACAATTTTGATGTTAGCAAATTGGTTGCCACAAGTAACCAACCAAGAGGGACAAAACTAGCTTGGTTTATATCGGTCGCGCTGGGCGTAATAGTTTGAAGTCATATCTGTTGAGCTTGATAATGGGCAATTCTGGGAAAGAAAATTATATCTAATAAATAGGGGCACGGGTGGTAATAATTATTCCACAGGCAAAATTTTGTGTTATGTTATGAAATTCTGGCGGAGGCCTTCCGGTTGTGTCTGTGTGGTTTGTTTATCTCCGCCCCGAAAGGTACTTGCTCGTAGAAAAGGTCGTTTTAAATGGTTTTGGGGAGTGTTTCCCAAGTAGGACACCCCAGTTCCGTGTAAGAATTAATATCAACGCATAACCGGCCATATAACGGCATACCAAATCGCGAAATATTGATTCAACCTGTGAACGCCCGGCTCGAAAATTGAATTTTTTCGTTAAATATTCAAACATCGGCGATGTTTTCGTCGTTTTCTCTCGTTTCCTGCCCCTTCCTGGAGATTCATGCTTTTCCGTGTGAAGGTAACATAGGCGCGACCAGGTGTGAGTCAGGTTCGGCAGGCATTTCGGGCCTCGTTTTTTAACTAACCATATTTTTTTATTTGCCAATAAATAAAAAGCAAATGTGGATTGAAGGACAAGTGCTATTCACTTAGAACACCCTTCGCTCCCCGTTACATGACTACAGATTATACAAATGGCGGTTAGATAAACAAAATAAATGGCATAAAAGGATGTACAATTTGGAATTAAAAAACAAAAAAAGAAACCTGAAAAAGATGGGGAAAAAAAGAAAAAGAGTTGAGTCTGTATTGTTGGTGGTGCCACCGCCCCTACCCCAAGGTCTCTACGTCGCTTCCTGTTTAGCCCCAAGCCAATTCTCAAAACAGTAATATCAGCAAATAATAACAATAATAATAATAATAATAATAATAATGATAATAATAATGATAATAATAATGATAATGAAAGTGTCAATGACACTGTAGCTTAACTTGTCTGTGTGTTGTGTTTGTTGAAAAGGATAATGTTCAATGTTTTTGAAAGGATTATGAAATAAGACAAGAACTGTGATAATTGGGAATATGTTAATTTCGGTTCCCTGTATGCTATGTTTTTAATAAAAATAATATGAGGTGTAGACTGTACTAAATAATTGAGGGGTGGGTTAATGTGGACCTCACAGTTAATGTGAATGAGCGTGACCAAAAGGGAACGTTCTCATCTGGGCATTATCTGGAGTGATCCTACGAAGTTACAATGACATCCCTTTATAAATATGACCTGTAGACTGTGCTCAAGGTTTTCGGGCTTCAAGCCCCTGTACCCGTCTCAGTTGACCAATCACGACCAAAAGGGGATGTCATCATCTAAGCATTATATGGAGTCAACCTAACAAGTTACAATGAAATCCTTCCATAAATACGACCTATAGACTATGCTAAAGGTTTTTGGGTTTTGGACTCGGGCAGCCATCAAGGCTGAATGATCGCGACCAAAAGAGGGCGTTCTCATCTAGACATTATTTGGAGTCATCCTACCACGTTACAATAAAATCCCTTCATAAATGTGACCTGTAGACTGTGTTAAAGATTTTCGGGCTTCGGGCCCCTGTAGTCGTCACATTTGCCCAATCGCGTCCAAAAGGGGGCGTTCTCATCTGGACATTATATGAAGTCAACCTACCAAGATACAATGAAATCCCTCCATAAATATGACCATATAGACTGTGCAAAAGGTTTTCGGGTTTTGGGCTCGGGCAGTCGTCACGGTTGACAGACCGTGACCAAATGGGGAAGTTCTCATCTATACATCATACGGAGTTATCCTACCAAGTTACAATGAAATCCCTCCATATTAAATATGACTTGCAGACTGTGCTAAAAGTTTTTGGGTTTCGGGCTGGCTTGGGTAGCCATCACGGTTGACAGATCATAACCAAAAGGGAACGTTCTCATCTAGACATTATACAGAGGCATCCTACCAAATTACAATGAAATCCCTTCATAAATACGGCCTGTAGACTGTGCTAATGGTTTTCGAGTTTTGGGCTCGGGCAGCCATACCGGTTGACCGATCGCGACCAAAAGGGGACGTTCTCATTTAGACATGACCCCAAATCTGAATCTGAAATTTCGTGACGATCATTCAAGAACTACGGAGTGTAGCCTGTGCTAAAGAAACATGTGAACAGACTCACAGACTAACAGACTCACAGACTAACAGACTTCCGCACGCGTGATGGCAATAGCTTATCTTGACTTTGTCAAGTTAAGCTAATAATAATAATAATCACTCCAGACCTGGATAACATATGTACAGGTCAGTTGAAATAGTCACTCGATGACGAATCTCCGAGTATTTTTTATAAACATTTATACGGCCAAAAAAATGGAAAAGTTGATTGTATCGGGCAAATTGGGATCTCCAAAGAGAATAACATTCAGTTGAATTGGATTGATACTGAGATCTGATAATCTCTCGAACAGGTCACACCTAGCCTAATTATAGACTGGACAGACAAGAAAGAAGTGTTCTGAGTCTTCTAGGTGGTGACCACAGAAACAATCGTGCTGAGCAGAAATATAGTTGACAAATTTGTCCCCATTTAAATCGCTACAGCCTTCCCTCAGTTTGCAATGAATGATATTAAATTCTTCGTTTGCCTACGGCAAAATACAGAAGTGATTTATACGCAGTTCTTGAAATGTGATTTTTTAAAAACGGCAAGGGTGGGGCTGCTGCGAACCGCCCCTTGCAATCCATTCCAAAACTCGACGCAAGAAGGAAAAAAAGATCGTTTCCACAGTTTCTGTCCTTAAGTTATATGGCGAATAATTTAACGAATTACGAAGTGTGTATTGCGATCGTTCGGACACTACTTGAGGTAATGGTTCGCTTACAAAATGGGGGGTCATCGCCGCGGACTATTTTGTAAAATATACACATTTTGTGGATATGACGTCTTTTTCCAAAGTCCGCCAGCCGAGCTCTAGAAGCAGACGTTCACCTGAAACTGATCTTGTCAAGCCTGATATAATTCTTGCGGCGTCACAGTGTACGTTTTCTCGACGTTTTAGTTGGCACGATGGTGCTCTTGACCATACGCTTGCATATTCCATTATGGGAAGTATAAAGGCACAGTACATTCTCACGAATGTTTTACGGTCAAGCAAATATTTCAGTTTTCGCAATTGTGAGAGTCTAGAACAGGCTTTCTTACATATGTGATCGATGTGGTCCTCCCAAGATAAGTTAGACTGGAGGATTACTGCAATGCAAAGTGGTTGTGAGAAGTTACAAATTCTAGAGGCTCTCCATCAGAAAAAATGTTTGGATGTGTAACATTTCTATTTTGCGTAAACAACAACAGATTAGTTTTTTGGGGATTAAAACTGGCCCATTTCTTTATTTTTTCCAGAATCACCCGAAAATCCACCTATTAATTGTTTGACAGTATGCCAAAATTCCCTAGGTTGTACGTCACCAGATAACGAAGTGTCTAATTTCGACATGTATTGCTGTTTTGCAAATTTTTTCATATTATTGACTTTGTTTCTAGCAGCTCTATACTTGGCCCATAGGGGAGGGGTGTTGTGTACTAAAGCTGATTTCCGAGCTGGGTCCCTGCGTCGAATTTCCCTCCTAATCGAATTATCGAACCATGGCTTATCATTTTTCCTAATTTTGACCTCATAGCGAGGGATACAGGTTTGGGCGATGTTTAGAAAAAGATTTACAAACTTTTGGACCGTGTCGTATATGTCGGTAGGGGAGCAAATGTGGGTTTCCCGGTCCGTTTCAGGTAGAAATTGATTCATTTGGGTGAAATTAGCCTTGCCAAAATTCCACGCCATTCGAAAAATCGAGAAGGTATTTGCTCGTGTTAGGGCAATGTAGGCGTATGATGCGCGGTGGTCTGACATACCCAATTCGGATGTACCAGAGTCTATAACACACATAGCCTCATTTAAGACAACTGGGTCAATTAATGATCGAGAGGTGGGAGTAATTCTGGTTGCTTCAGAAATAACATTCTTTAAAATCAAATTTGTCATGAGTGTTTGTAAGTCACCCCGTGGATTAAGAAGGTTACAGTTAAGATCACCAAAGATGACAACAGACGGGTTTCGCGATGAAGCGTTGTCTATTTTTTCTTGCAGGTTAGACTAATAGTTCTGGGAGCACTCCCACTCAGATCTACATGTCACACATAGGAGAAATTTATCGCGATTTCCGACTTCGAACCACAAAACGTCATCAAAGGCTAGATCATCAACGGGCTTATAATGAATATTGTCCGCGAAATACACTGCAACGCCGCCCCATATTCATTTCTGTTGTGCACGACTGGTGTGGAGTAATTTGGTATTAATATATTACTTATATCAAAATTGTCATCGAGGTGCGTTTCCGTAAAACAAATAACATCATAATCATCAATGTCTTCCAAAACGTTTGGTAATTTATTGCGTAAACTTCGAATATTATAATTTAAAATAGATATGCAGGTACTGCTTCCATGCGTTCTAATTGCTGGGCCTGGGCCTCGATGTCACCACTCAACAAAATTATATAGCTTGAAAATTGTAAGAGTAAAATACAAACCAAATAGCGAGTGGCAACGTCTGAGAGCTTTGACTTGGGCGGTAGTTTTATTACGTCTGCTGTAATGCCCGTGCTTACAATGCTGTCCGCCACGGGCCTTGTTTGACGTTAGGATCAATTTTTTGGTAAACATTTCAATAAAAAAATTGTTTATGATTGCTAGGTTCACTTTATGCCTGGGGCTCATCGTCACGAACGATGTTCATGCTTCTCATATCAAAACAAGTTATGACGAAAAGCATTCCGAAAATTGCGTCTATCGGTATATTGATGGTTTTGTTCCGGATAAATTAGTGTGCTGTTTTTTCATAAACCTTCCAGGCTCAAGGGAGATAATTCCAGAGATTCAAGAAAAGTATATCAACATATAAGCAGTAACATTGGTATTATGGGTGGAATTGGAAATGACGTGTGACTTTAAGTATTGCTTTAAATCAATTATTTAAAAATCACTAATTTAAACCTTGATGTCAATCAATTATTTAAACCGGTTTAGACTGCCAAGTCCAGACTCGTTGCATAAAAATGTCTCAGTCCAGAAAGGTTCTAGCAAATATGAATAGAGGAATGTTCTAATAATTTGAATTGCTGAACACTACTGTCACGTTCATTTCTGAAGCCATGGATGTGAAGACAATAAAAAAGTAAAACGATGTCATTATCAACTAAGGGAAAAGGGACAAGTAAGAAAAAAAGCCCCAAGTTGTTTTCCAATGAAAAAAATGAAATCACACTCTAAAAAGGGAGCACGCTGCAGCCCATTCAAGTCACAGCGAGAAAAAAAGACTTTCAAATCCCCATTATTAAATGTGAAAAACACTTTCAAGTCCTTCGAGGTCCCACTTAATAACTAATCCACCAAGGAGCATTTAACAGAGCTTGAAACTTAATAACATACTTTCTAATATTATAAAGTTATGATGCTATTCTGTATTATTTATTTATTTATTGGGGTTTAAGGTCACATACTTATGTACAATGGCTAATCATGACCGTGACAGTTTTACGGGTGGAGGAAACCGGAGTACCCGAAGACAACCACCGAGCAATGACGAGCAACTGTCAGCTCCTCAAATTCTAACTCGTGTCAAGTTCCGCTGAATCAGGGTTACAGCAGTTGAAGACATGTGCACCATCGACGTGCAGTACGCCTTAGTACACGGCGTCATCGTGCCACCATGTAGGCAACCGGGATAAAGTGCCTTGCCCAAGGACACAACGATGCTGTTCTGTATACAGTATTGGTATTTCATTGGGCGAGTCAAGGTTTTGGCGAAATTTGATATTGGACGACACCGAAGGAACAAATCTAATATCAGTTTTTATCATAACGTTGAGCAGTGCAATAGAAATGCCCACACTATACACAAAACTGGATAATATGACATTTATTATCCACACTAAAACCACACAGCTCACATAAAAATTAAAATATACAATGAGGTGTACAGCACATACTCAAACTGCAAACGTTATATTGTAGAATATCATATTGGTTGGAAGAATAAAAATCTATCTGACAATCCAATTTGATTTTTCGTATTGGACAGCTACTATCCAATATGCCTCCTTAGCATTCAATATCATTTTTGTACTTTGAACCTGCTCTGCAGAATTATGCATCGTGATTTATTGGATAACCTCATGACACCTTTGTATTAATTAAATTGAGTGTTAGATAACTGCAGGATAATACATAATGTAATATCAGTGAAGCATCCTCCAACATGATGCTTTCATTTCATGAACTGAGGGTATATCAACAAAAAGCATAAAATCTGCTACCTGATATGTCGTGAAAACGCGGTCTAGCTGCTCACATGTAGTTGGATAAGAAATGTATGTGCCTCCTGTGGCATTCTGAATAACCCTTACATAGAATCAGACATGCACTCCAGGTTAATGTCTCGCCTGATTATGGCGGTGTTTCCGCTCGTGGATCCTCAAGGACACTTTTTGTTGGTACCATTTTCTACATTTCCACACAGAGATTGAGATGAGCTTCCGAATGTTTAATTCGTTTGTGATAATTCGGGTACCTCTATCGGGTGAGCACCAATCCACAGTCACACCTACGAGTTTGCAGTGGCTTCCCATAAATGTTTTGGTGATTCCTTAAATTCTGTGAGTGAAGGAAGGTTTTGAAGCATTTATCACAGTCAGGCCTTTTTCTGTTGCGACATTTTCGAAAGAAAATCCATTTTTGATTTGAATATTTCCTGGCAATCTTGTTCATTACGTGCCACATTTTTAATGTTCTCGGGAACATCTTTCTTGTGTATTTTGAGACTTGTGGATGTGGAAGTGTCTTCAAAAATATGTCACATTGAACATAAGAACTCTTCCCCTCGTGAATGTTTTTCGTGTGGAACTGCAGCTTAGAGTTTCTCGAATAACTCTTATCACACATATTGCAAGGAACTTTTCCAAGTGGATGTTCTCACTCCGTTTCATAATTTTGCTCGACAGATTCAATGTTTATTCTTTGGTAATCTCCCCTGATATTTGTATTACATTCCACAATTTCGTTCCAATCTCTGGTCTCCAGCCATACCCTTCTGAAATTTTCGGTGTTCCATTATGTCGCCAGGTTCAGTACATTGGTGTTTCAATTTGACTGCAAAGATTCCGAGCTAATGAGTTACGTCCGTGTTATGTTCATAGAAGGCTAAATTCACATTTAGAAATTACTGTGCTGCAGTACAATTAAATGTTGTAAAGTACAATTTACAAGCTGGAAATTGCGCTTTATAGAGAAAGTCACTTGTGCTTTAGTGCAATTATTAATAAATGTTACTTTGGTCTCCCATAACTGTGAACCCTACATTTGGGGAGTTTGAATGTAGTATAACCGTGGGGAATAACTGTCGGTGTCTGTTGTGTAACTTTGGATTTCAACTGATGACTCAGAGACAATTTAAAGATGATACCAATTTAATGGCGAATCTGGTACACCAAATATCTCACAGCAATAAACATTTAATAACAGGACATGTTGGATATCCGAACAATATTACAGCAATAGCTTGTGGGATTTCCCAACAACATGAAGCAGAGTAACGTTTGGAATCCAAACTACAATTGAATTCTTACTTATGATCGACGCTAAATATAACATACAATAAATGAGTCATGTCACAACAGGATGACTGAATTTTAAGATTAAAGTAAGCTTTCACCGCGTCTTAATGAGATGATTAACTCACTGAATAGAGCACAAATAATCAATGGAGGGAAACAACGAATAAGGGTAACTTGTTAACAACTTCTACGGGAGAGGCTTGCTGTTACACAACGAATAAAGAAATATACCAAGTTTAAAACAATTGAAATTAAATTGGACTCAATGCGAATAGTATAGATTGTCAATGCAATATAACAACAGTAAATTAGTGTTTTGTATCAGACATTTATGCTCTGAGCATGCTTCGGTGAAATATCTCTGCAGTTCGAATTTCGATTCGTCCCGAATCAGCACTTTAAGATAGAGTTTGTGGGCATGCGTAAGCTATCCGGTAATTTACTGCGGATTCTGAGTGGCAACGCACGACAGTAGATGTCTTTTCTATCTCCATTTCGAAGCTGATAGAGTACAACCTGGTATTGTCACTCGAGCGATATAGTACTTGCGAAGGCTTGTCAAGTTCTCGTACGTCAAACACCGGGGTAACTTCAACACCATAGTCTTCAACTCCCCTGCAAGGATAATATCGAAGAATATCAGTCACGGTCGAAACCTCGGGGGAATGTTTGTAGCTGCAACTTACCGGACTTGTGACGTCAGTCTGCGTTGACCGGTTATGCTGCATGCGAGGAGACGATTTGTCTTTTGTTGGTAAACCTTTCGTTGATGTATTTGTTTGTACATCTTTTTTCGAAATGTCATTTTGTGTGGTAAAATCACGAGTAGATCTAGATATTTGGGTACTGGTGGGTGTTGACGTTGGCTTTACCGAAGTCATAGCATCCTTAGCTGAAATAGTGCATGTGTGCGTACTCATAGAGTCCTTGTGAATGTGTTTCTTTATTCCTGTTATAGCATGTGAAGCACATACACTGACCTCTGGCGATTTATGAGAGTTCTGGAGAAAATGAATGTTCTGATGCTGATAAGTCTGTTGTTCTAGCTGTTCAGTGTTTTTACTCTTATTGTATTCTGTCAAACGTCGCTCATTTCGAAGTTTATTTGCAGGGGACTTTTGAATAGGTTGTTTCTTCCAAGACAATATTAACGTGGTGGAATTCTCACCAGTCTCAAGTGTCCATTGCATCTTCATGTCATCCAGATGAAGATGATCAAGGATTGTCTGTATATTATCTGGTAGTTTGTTGAACATCTTTATCGGACGGAATTAGAACGTGGTACCCGGATCGTTTGGACAAGCTAAAAAGATGTCCAGCCGCGGATTCTCTCACCAAATATAACCGGGGAAAACGTCTGTGGATGTCTGTTGTGTAACTTTGGAGTTCAACTGATGACTCAGAGACAATTTAAAGATGATAACAATTTAATCTTGTATTCCAAATATCTGACAGCAATAAACTTAACAACCGGACATGTTGGATATCCGAACAATATTACAGCAATAGCTTGTGGGATTTCCCAACAACATGAAGCAGAGTAACGTTTGGAAATCCAAACTATAACTGAATTCTTACCTATGAATGACGCTATATATACAATACAATAAATGGGTCATGTCAAAACAGGTTTACTGGATTTTAAGATTAAAGTAAGCGTTCACTACGTCTTAATGAGATGCCTGATTGCCTTACTGAATAGAGCACAAACAAACAATGGAGGGAAACAACGAATAAAGGCAACTTGTTAACAACTGTTACGAGAGAGGCTTTCTGTCACACAACGAATAAAGAAATATACCAAGTTTAAAACAATTGAAATTAAATTGGACTCAATGCGAATAGTATAAATTGTCAATGCAATATAACAACAGTAAATTAGTCTTTTGTATTAGACATCTATGCTCTGAACATGCCCCGGTGATAGTAGTCCAAGTTCTGCTCTTCTGTTTACCGTCTGATAAGGCTCAGTATAATTCATGGTCGAAAATTACAAAAGCCTGTTGGTCATTAAGTTACATACTTGTTTGCTAGAATACTCTCTGTCTACAGAAACGCTCTCTACTAATTTACAGTCGAGGGTGTGCTTGGAATCAAGTCCATAATTCAACGCATAAATAGAAAATAGTTATAAAAATGGGAGACATGTACCGAGTAAAGATCAGAGTATCTAATGGTATTGTACCGCGGGACTCAGTTTGCTCCTTCGTGGTTTTTGAGACATAGAACTGCCCAACAGCATCTGGTGGGAAACCTGGACTAGAATTTGTCCTGAGCTTTCTGAGGTTACCGAACTGCAGAACTCAGACTTTTTTGAATGTGAGTGCCCGCGAAAAAAAAGCTGATGACCAGACAAATAGACCCAGACATATCTCACCCCTACTAACCGTGACTATCCACGAAAAACATTACAATTTCACAGAGATGCATAGCATGATCGACCGAACGTCCGTAACAGCGAGCCCCTACAGGCATAAAGTGTCCCCCCCCCCCACCCACCCCCATCATAGACCAAATTTTGTTGAAGATTTTACCAAACAATTGTTTCTAATGTCAAACATGGCCCGATATACGCATCAACCTGACTCACAGTCTCACATTTCATCGCGAGTGTGTTATCTTCAAATGGAAAAGCACTAATCGTAGAAAGCGGCCAGATACGAGATAAAATGACGAAAACAGCGATGATTTTTGAAAATTTAACGAAAAAATTAAATTTTCGAGCCGCTCGTTCATGGATTGAATCAATATTTCACGATATGCTATGCCGTTCTATGGCAGGTTCTACCTAGATATGATTCTTACACGGACCTGGGGATGTCCTACGGAATACACCAAAAAATCAATTAAAATGAGTTTTTTTTCTACGAGCTCTCACCATTCGAGGCGAACATACACAACCCACGCAGGTACAAACGGAAGGCATCCGCCGGAGTTTCTTAACATAACAAAATATTGTACCTGTCTTACACCCGTGAAAAGGTTTTACGCTCTGTATAAATTACAGTTAGCACGAGATGACAAAGACCTTTGGGTCGTTGTCTTCTAACAGTACAATAATTATACAATGATATCCCATTAAAAACAGTCGAAGCTTACACAGTACGGCCGCCGTGCACTGGTCATTTTCCACGGGTGGGCAATATTTCCACGGAAGCAATAATATTGGATTCCGAACCCTAATTATAGGAATAATCATCAAAAATTTAATTAATGAAGCGCTGCTGATGATTTTTATTAGCTGGTAATCGCATGCGTGGACATCACTACCCATGGTTGGATTACGATCAGTCTACAACGATTGTACTGTAGCCAACTGGTAAGAGGTTCCATTAAGATTCGTTTTCAATTTTCATAACACGGCAACTTGACAGCTGCACCACCGCTGTAACATTTACGTAGCACTTCTTACCGCTACCTTAACCACAGCTAAGGACTGTCAATTTGAAAATATCTGCCCAAGAACATATAGGATGGGACACACAACAATGGTGCACACTCAACTGAAACTTGTATCGGATGCGTTTCAAATGCAACAGCAGTCGGGACCGGACTGCAGAAACAGAAAATTATAAAATAATGTGGGCAACTGACAAACACAAATGGCAAACTTAAACTTCGATTGCTAGTGGCTAGATGGCTAAGGAAATTACGAAGGCTGTCACTGTGAAATTTGACACGTTGCAAAATGAAGTTGTCGTGGTTATTTTGAAAACAGCGTTGACAATGGCAACTAACCACACACTGCATTAAATAGGTAAATGTTCCTAACGATATGAACAAAAGGTGTCCCCAATTGAAATGGTGCTTGGTGGCGTAAAGTAAGTGCTCTGGTCATCTCTAGCATGAGTTTTCTTTTTCTAAGCTACGCGATTTTGACACAGCCGAGGACCACAAAAGAGACGATGAAGCTGTTGAACAGCTCGGAGCGTTCAAAGAGGAGTGGGCGCTGAACAGAACAGAATGCCTCTACTGGATCTCTGCACCGCAGCTCCTGGATCTCTAAACAGCTACGTAAACAGGGGTATGTGGGTAAACAACGTGGAGAAGCAATACATCAGAGCAATACGACAATTGCCATATTGTGATCAGTAGTATGCTATGTGGTTTTCGTGCCTGATCACCAGGACCTCGGTGCGGGATCTCGGAAGTGACGTCATGTCATGTGACCCAGTGGCGGTGCGGGACATCGGAAGTGACGTCATGTCACGTGATACAGTGGCGCAATGTTGAGTTGTCATTTTACCCTGCGTGAGCAGCCATGTTGTGACGTATTTACCACAGTGATACTTGGTGTTAGTGCGCGTGCGCAGCACGTGTTGTTAGGATGATACGTGTTTCCGCAGTCCATTTTGTATACTGGAGACCGCCATCTTGGTTTCTATGGTAGCATGTAGTTACTATGTTACCCAAAACGTTTCCAAAGGAAAGGGGTATGTTCGGTGGGTGTGTTCGTTGAATAGGAGTAAATATAATTACCACAAACAACCCGACAATCCTTACAAATCACCCAAAACTGTCTAAAATCACCGAAACGGACTTGGATTTCCCCATTTGGGGCTTATAAGAGTAGCATTTAGTTCTATAAGATGCGTTCCTTTGTATAAAAGTACTTTTCTGGTTAAGATTCCTGCAGAATCCTCGATTTCTTCGTAAAATTTCCAAAATAGACCCAACAGGTTTCACTCGTTTGGATTCTTTCAGAATCCTCTGCTTCCACCAATGTATTTATAAGCTATGTTATAGTTTCTGTCTATTCAACCATATTCGTTAGAGTGGAAGAGCATATCAGCTGGGACAGTTTTGCTTATCGTTACTATATTTAGCTTTTCCGGTCTGTTCTGGTTAGTTCTAACCTATTCCGAGTGTTCTTATTTATGCAGATATTCCAATCAGTTTACTGCAGCTAACAAACCACTCAGGTTGCTTGATTTCCATAATCTGTACCTACCCATACAGAGTTATAGCCATTGTGTACAACGAAGGCCTGTATGATTCTCAAACCCAGAAGACAGTCGAGCAGGCATAGGTATCCTCGAATCCCATCGAGCAAATAAGCTATCGAGCAGTCGTTCCGTGAGCAAATGCTCGAACGAGTCGAATCCCGTAGAGCAAATGAGCCAACGATCAATTTCTCTAAAGAGTGACTCCAATTATTGCTCTACGACTAATCTCGATTGTTACGGATACCGGCATGGTATCGTACCCTTTGAGGATATCTTTTGAGGATACCTTCGGAGGATACCTATTGAGGATACCTGTTGAGGATACTATACCTGTTGCGGATACCTTTTGGAGAATACCTTTTCAAGGATATTTATCTGAAGATAGTTATGAGTCCTAGTACCCGTTTGTCCCTGGCAGCGTCTCGGTCATTACTACTGACTTGCCTATCTATTGTCACCACTACCTGCCCTTTGATTAGCGGGTATTATATTCACCTTTAGTATAGTGTTGTACCAACATTGCGGTCTCGTACCATTACTGCCTTGTATCATTGCTATTGGCTACCACTATTCTGTCCTGGGAAAGAACTTAAGTATGGTTAAAGTTGCCACAAAATTTCAGATGGTACACGGGAAGACATTACAAACAACTCTGGTTATACTCGAGTCAGAACAAAAATCATTATTTTTATGACATCGTAAAATAGAAAGTGTTCCTGTTACTATAAGACTAAAACAACTTCCGTATTATCTCCTTTATCATCTCATCCATACATGAGTTGAGATGATCAGAGTGTATTGAGTTATAATGCAGAAATCCTACAAGGCTCGATCATTACAGATTAATCAATGACATCCTTAGAAGCTGAAAAGGTTTCAAACTGGGTGATTGGGAAGTATTCAGTTGTCGTTTAAAAGCTATAAATATCCCTCAAGATAGCTGGCCAGAAGACAGTTGGCCAGAAACTCCTTTATCAGCAACTCAAAGACGTGAAACGTGCAGAGGGATGAAAGTGAAGAGGGGTGAAGAAGCACCAATGTCAATATCAAGCATAAATGGATAAGTTGTAAACGTTTTTGACAAATGAGAGGCCCATTGAATAATTTATCAACTGTATTTTATTAGAATACAAAATATCCTGATGGTTATAGTGGTGTAAGTAAATTGTATAAATTGTATCATAGTATCTTTAGATCTGCAATGGCTTCACATCACACTTGTGGAGAGTACCAGAAAATGTCACACAGAAATGTAATCTTGATCGACATAAGAAGACCCACAGATCCAGAATCTACCAATGCACCAGATGTCCGAAAAGTTTTACAGAAAAGACAACCTAAGAAGACACCACATGCACCACTCACCACGGGAATTACGACATCCCAGCAAAAGAGAAGAACGGAAAAGAATAAACCAATTAGAACCAATGGAGCTGTCAAAACCGTACCAGGTGAATAACCATGAACCAACCAGAAACACGCGGATATTATTAGTTATCCTTGTGTTTACACCAGTTTGGGAACTCATACACTCTGAGGCGAAGCCCAACCGCGTTGTGTCCTTGGGCAAGACACTTCACCCCGATTGCCTACATGGGGGCACGATGACGCTGTGTACTGAGGCGTACTCCCCGTCGATGGTGCGCATGTCTTCAACCAATCTAACCCTGTCTGTGCTGCGGTACAGAGTTCAGAGTTACGATGTTGGAGAGCTGACAGCTGCTCGTCGTTGCTCGGTGATTCTCTCCGGGTACTCCGGCTTCCTCCACCCGTAAAACTGTCACGGTCACGATTAGCCGTTGTGCATAAGTATGTGATCTTAAACACCAATAAATAAATAAATAATATGAGGCGAAGCCGAAGGGTGTATGAGTTCCCAAACCGGTGTAAATTCCCATACACCCTGGAAAATGCAAGGATAACAGATTTATTTCCAAGAATGTTGATGTACTTAATACTTTAACCTACATTGTGGGAAAAAACTGACAGAAAATTTGTACTTTGGAAGTTTCTCAATAAATAAAACCAGACAGATATGGATGTCATTGGAACTGGCTCAATGAGCCAGTTCCAATGACATCCATATCTGTAATATTTTATTGCACATAAATATTAAATTTCCTGTATTTTTTATTTTTGTTCTAACATAACAGAGCAGAAGGTATGAATTAATAATTAAAAATTGGTACATTTCTTTTTAGCCTTGTAGCCTGCTATTGAATATAACCACGATGTACAATCGTGATTAACCACGATGTAAAAAACACTCTGTGGATTGCAAGTTACACCGTACCTCTCCTCCAATCAAAACGCAGTATTTTGTTTCATTTGGAAATAACAATGCCTCCAGCAGAAATGCCTCGTACAGTAATGACCGGAACGAGGAATAAACGACTTATGGAACCAGAGGATAATTCAACAACGAAGGCGCAAGAAGAGGAAATAATGCGTTTTGGTCGAATCCAGCTTACTGGAAAGGTTACTAGAACGACAGCATTCGGTGCGCAGAGAACCAAACGCGCTTGCCGCGATAGACCTGGATAGAGACATGAGAGAGATCATAGAATCCCGAACCATGAACGAGAATGAGAAGATTCTTCATTACAATCAGATATTACAGTGACACAAAGAATTGTACATAAAAGCTTCACAGCCACTAACGACCAAGATACAGAACCATTGGTGACAATGGAAAGAACAAACTTGAAGTGAACGAAGACGGAAGAAAATGGTACAGAACAAAGATCGAAGGTGGAAGAGAATGGAAGAGACCAAAGATCGAAATGAAATGGAGAGATCGAAGATGGAAGTGAACAGAACAAATATTGAACGATATAACGAACTTTAAAAGTGTACAGAAAAGTCAATAAATTTTGAACTGTATGACATTTCTTCTTGTTTTTCTCCTACCCGCTGGGAAGGGGAGCACCCAGCGAAATGGGTTGACCAGATATTTTCAGATAGGTATCCTTAAAAAAGTCTCCTTAAAGGGTATCCTCTAATGATACATTACTATGTCATAAATATCCTCAAATACGCAGGAGAGTCGTATGTGGAGTCTTTCGAGCGATTGCTCTGTAGCTCATTTGCTCGATGAGATTCGAATCGCAAGAGCATTTGCTCATGTGGCAACTGCTCGATAGCTCATTTGCTCTATGGGATTCGAGTCGTTCGAGCAATGACTTGTCAGTAACTGCTTGATAGCTTATTGGAGGAACTTGGAATACAGTAAAACCACCTTGGAGTGGTCACTTTCCACGGGCGGGCAATATTTCCACGGACGCAATAATAGTAGATTTCAAATACTAATTATAGAAATAATCATCAAAAATTTAATTAATGAAGCACCGGGTACAACCCGGTGCTTCATTAATTAAATTTTTGCTGCTTATGACTTTTATTGCCTGGTCAACGCATGCGTGGACATCACTGCCCACGTGTGGATTACGACCAATCCACGGAGACTGTACTGTATGTATAAAAAAGTTGTTCGAGCAAGCAGTAGTGGAATGATGGTGGAACCCGTAGCGGCATTAATGTACTAAGATCCGTATTAGTACTACAACTATAAGGGTGGAAGAAGACTATAGTATTGGATGTCTACAATAGAGGCTAATCAAAGGACAGATAGTTCAAGACAAGGGGGAAGTCGATGGTAGGACTATAAGGAGTTGTAAAGGAGCTTGGAATCCCACTTATGACATCCCTTTTTTGACAACGACTGTGGTTATAGAATCCCTTTTTCAGTCGCATGTGGAGTCACTCGTTGACCAATTGCTCGATAGCTCATTTGCTCGATAAGATTCGAGTTGTTCGAGCAAACAGTAGTGGAATGATAGTGATTATGAATTGGGACCCGTAGTGGCTGTAGTGTAGTAAGAGATCTGTAGTACAGTGGAACCCACTTAATTGGATATCTCTTAATTGAATAATCTTGTTAATTGAATATAATTTCCCAACACATAACCATTTACCATACCTCCAGTACAAATTTGACCTGTTAATTGAACATAGGTTATAGAGTAAACTCCTGTTAATTGAATAAAAAATCTTGTAACCTGTCGAGAAATTACCTAAACTCTCCCCAGTTTTCCTTTGTTTAAAGACATATTTGGCCTCAATACATCCAATACAGGCATTTAATCTATTATATCTTGTTTTAAAGAGCTCATTGAGCTCTGTCAATCAAGATGTCATAGAATAAATGCCAAGTTTATCTCTACAATGCAGGAAAGTGACACAATCCCTGTTAATTGAATACTCCTGTTAATTGAATAATTTTCAGTGGCAAAGTGGCTATTCAATTAACAGGGTTCCTCTGTAGTACCACAAGTTATTAATTGTGGGACTCGAGCGCAGGGCAGTTGCAAATATTAAAAATCGCCTACCATAGGTCGTCATATCTGCTCTTAAAAAAGTTTCTGTTATTTTTTCATCAAAATAGCTTTTATCCACCTGAAAAGAAAAAGAAGATGATTACTTGGCCGATATCATTTTGCTAACAATTATGAAGGGGATGAATGACACTTTTGACGTTCAGGGTCATATCGTGTTGAAACTTGGAACAACTTAAGAATTTCAATCAATCAATCGCCATATTTAACAAATTTCCTACCGTACCACTAAGGTACAAAGGCCACTCCTAATATATACCCCCCCCCCCCCCCTCCTCATATCATAGCTATAATAATGCAAACAACCAGCTAGGGCGATGCCAAATATAAATGTCATCTCTAACAAAAGGAACGCACAATTGTTCTTTCTAATGTAAAGAACATAAAAGTTAAATGTCTATTGCAGCTTACCTTAAAAGATAGATCTGACAGATATTCTGGTCTGTTGACAGCTCAAACAAGGCTTGCATCATTACAAAAAGGATTAATGCATTTCGGCCAGCCGTCGAATAAAACTATCATCAGGGTGAAATAAACATGTTCCACGGTCCGATTGACCAGAGAAATTTTTGCAAGTCTTTTTTAAGTGTGGAACTACTGGATTCACAGCTGGAATTAATGTTTCTTTTTCATCTCTCTTGGAATTCCATGGTCCGAACCATACGGGGTCCTAATCTTATATAGTTCAAATACCACAGGGTCAATATACTCCCAGTTCCGAATCCTCAGGGTTCCGATCACTCGATACCTGGCCGAAAATTTCAAAAGCGAGAGCTTTTTTGTTACCTTTTCATAGTGGTTTGGGGAAGAAAACATCGGCGATTGTCTTTTTGAATTTAGGTTCCGGCGAAATCTATTTCGTCGAAATGTACTTTCCACGAGACCGTCGTCTAGGATTCTCCGATAGAATGAAAAATGTTCAGGAATGAAGTTGTGCTGTTAGAGATAAAATTCACTTATGCCACCAATGTTCGAGCTAGTACACAACTAGTTCAGCGATCTGAACGCAGTGGCTGCATTCCTCCCATTTAAATCTGTGGTAAAATTCCCCATCAAGTTTTTATGGGGACTCAAAACTCCAAAATAGGAATATAAATCAAACTTTCGCCCTTATCACCGACTGCATTCGATAGTATACGTATTTCTTACATTTGTGCAGAGTAAATTGATCCAACCTATATGCTATCCTTTATTTGTCGGCATTTGAAAACCGGTTTGAAGCTTCAATAATCGCTTCGATGTCATCCATGTTACTTTTCGTTTGTGTCGGCTATAAAATAATAACCCGGAGTTGCGCCTAAAAAACATATCGATACGGAAACGGAAATACGATCGCAATCGCACAGAGGAGGTCGATTTTGATAATTGCGTGGGGGAATTTTGTTAGGAGTTACCGTTTTCGCATCGATATTCGTTTCGGCAGCAACTCCGGGTTGCGCAGAAAACATGGGCGACATCTAAGCGATTGTTGACGCCTCAAACGTTTTTCAAATATCAACAAATAGAGGATAACATATAGTGTGGATCAATGACAATGTGTCACATTGTGCATTTTCACATAAGCACATATCGGCACATCCAGCATGTGCATATGTGCTAGTGCACAATGTGTCACACTGTACCTTTTCACATAAGCACATATCGGCACATCCAGCATGTGCCTATGTGCTAGCGCACAATGTGTCACATTGCGCCTTTTCACATAAGCACATATGACAAAAAGGGATTCTCCAGAAGTTATTCTCATATAATACTATACCAGGTCATAGGTATCCTCAAACACCGAAGTGAGGCTAAGAGTTGTATATGCGAGTCACTCGAGCGAGCAATTGCTCGATAGCACATTTGCTCGAAGGGATTCGAGTCGTTCGAGCAGTATGTGGAGTCACTCGATCGGGCAATTGCTCTATAGCACATTTGCTCGATGGGATTTGAGTCGTTCGACCAATGACTTATCAGTAACTACTAGATAGAATCTTGCCATTAGGAATGATATAGGCTTTCATGGAGGTTGTCTATCAGTTCGCTATAATCCAAAGGTGTCCCTCAGTACTATAGCACTACGTGCTGTTCTACTACAAACTACTCTGGGGGAAATCCGTACTAAATAAAATCAATTTCAGTAGTTTGGGTGGATTTTGGTGATTTGTAGGGATTGTCGTGTTTATTTGAGTAATTACATCACTCCTGTACCCGCGTTAGCCCACAGGAACAAACAACGAGAGGCGGAATAGATTGTTTAATGTAGGTTCATTTATTTCCAATTTTTAAACTGTAGATTTCAAAATTCACAATCTAGGCAATGTAACATTCTTAAGAACTCCTCAATGTGACGAGTTCACATGTTACTATACAGAAGATTGTTGTAGTGGTACTTCTTGAACCTGGATATTCCGAATTCCGATCCGAATCCATTTCCCTCCTTATGAATAGTTCAAGAAATGCACATTACTACTGCAATCAGTTTCATTTATATTTCACAAACAACTTTTAAGACAAATACTAATTCACAGAATATAATTTTACACAGCAACGTTTCAACAGGTCACAGAATGGGATATCACACTGCTGGTCAGTGCAGGGAATTTAAAGCTAAACAACAAAGGGATTATCCAATGAGATAGGAGTTAATTAGTGTTCTGTGCATGCAGTGAGTGAAGCATGGTAATCTGAAAATACTAAAGAGAAAATCTGGTGACCTGTAATTGAATTGGAAAGAAATTTAACCTTCTGCAATCTGTATTCAGTGTGACACCTGTAATATTAACACTTTAACTAATCAGGACTGGAATAGAGTGCTACTGAAAAGAAATGAAGTTCTGTAATTAATAATAAAGACTGAGGCCTGTAAATTAAAATACTGTGATATACCTCAAATATAAAACTGCTTTATTTTAACTGTACACATTATCTCCACGTCAGAGAAATGTCGTCTCCGACATTTAATCTGTGGACAAGAGGTTTAAAATTACATCACAAATTTTATTACTTTTGGTATTAAAAACCCTTCATTGGGCAGTGCTTTTAAAATTTATATCTTCTCTTTCCATTCTGGTTTTGTTGTCTGTGACAAAATAAAGTCATCTGTTGTCATCCATCGTGGCTTTTTTTGACAAGTGGAACGTCGATCTGCAATTGGTGGTGGTCCATTATATGATCATCATTTGAGGTATCTGTATTCTCTCCCATAGTTGAAATGTCTTCAGTAGTGGATTGGGCACCACTAGATTCAACTGTATTACAAAGAATATCTGTTTCCCCATGCAGATGATCATCATCTCCAGAAGACCAGAATGCTGAATGCGGGCGTCCCCACCATGACTTGCCTCCTGGATCTCCACACCAGAGCCATTGTCGTCACCTGGATGTTGAGAAGTAGGTTCTTGTTCTCCAAATGTGCCGGCACTTTGCCCAGTGTTTGATGAAAGACTGTCATCAACAACTTTGTTATAAACAATGTAACTTTCTTCACTGTCGCTATGACTATTTTCATCAAGTTCCACTCGGCTTTCCAAGACTGGTTTGGTCTGTAATTTCTTGCGAGGTGTAGGCTTTGGAATATGAATACGTGGACTCGGACGTGGATGAGTTGTATTTTCAGAAGAAGTGAGAAGATCTTCATTCAAACCTTCAATAGGAAGTAGCATATTCCTATGTAGAACTTTGACCTTGTCCTGTGTGTCTTCTCTTTTCACCTCGTACACAGGTATATCCAAATTAGGTTGGTTAGCCACTGTGTATACACCATCACTCCATTTGTCAACTAGTTTGTGACTTCCCTCAAAGCTTTTCGCTTCACCAATACTCTGTCTCCAACCTATATATGGGCACCCCTTACTCTGTCATCATACCCCTTTTTCTGATGCTGTTTGGCTTTCTTAATGTATTTATTAGCTGCATCATATGCTTCTTTCAGTCAGTTTCTCAAATTTTCTGCATATTTAGATAAAGGCTGTGATGGTTGGTTCTCTTCCAAATCGAACTCGATATCCACTGATAAACGAGGTTCACGGCCAAACATGAGGAAGAAATGGGAATACCCAGTGGAATCATGGTGTCTACTGTTATGGGCGTGCAGCAGGGAGCATATGTAGGAACGCCAATCTGCTTTTCTCTGTAATTCCAAAGTATCCAGCATATCAATCATAGTACGGTTGAAACGCTCACACATTCCATTACCCATGGGATGATATGGCATTGTGCGGTACTTTGAGACCCTTGTAACAGACAATACTTCCTGAATAAGCTTTGATTCAAAGTTCACACCCTGATCAGAGTGGATACATTTGGGTAAACTGTAACGTTGAACAAACTTATTCAGGAAGACGTCAACAGTGGTTTTTGCACTCATATTCTTAGAAGAATATGCTTGTGCATAATGGGTATAATGGTCCATTATAACCAAGACATACTGCAAGCCACCTTTAGCTACATCAAGTTGTAAATAGTCCATACATGCGAGCTCCAAGGACTGTGAAGTTTGGATATTTACTAATGGAGCTCTTTGGTCGTCAAGAATCTTGAATCATACATAGCAATCACAGCTTTTGATCCATTCTTCTACATCTTTGGACATTCCAGGCCAGTAAAACCTATCTCTTAGGAGAGATAATGTTCTGTCCCTACCAGGGTGACTCACTTCATCATATAAAGCTATACGGACTCGCTGTATATAGTGATGGTAGAAAAGTTGAAGACGTTTCTCTTCATTAATGGTAGTCTCCCTGAATAAAACACCGCTCATCGGTTTTGATCTTTGAAAGCTCCTGTACATTGCTGTATGGAAGGACGATGGAGGCAGTTCATTAGTAACAGATGAATACCAGATGTTAATCAACAAGTCATCATTTTGAGCTTTGCGAATGTCTCTGTTACTCAGCTGTAAGATACTTTGTCCCAGGAGTTGTGTGATAGGAATCACATTTCAGACATTGATAAAGTATCAATAAATCCGTCATGCTGAGCACTATTACAAATAGCTTGAATAGCTTCACCATTGATTACCTTGCTTCAGTTTTTAAAGAACCTGGTTCTGTATTGGTTGGGTGTCTAAAGAGAGCATCTGTATCATTATTGATCTTTCCAGGGCGATACAAAACATCAAAATCAAATGATGATAACGATGTAAGCCATCTATGACCAGTGGCATCCAGTTTGGCTGTGGTTAACACGTTTGTTAAGGGGTTATTGTCTGTAAAGACAGTAAATTTCCTTCCATATAGATAGTCGTGAAATTTATCACAGATGGCCCTTTTTAAAGCTAGAAATTCTAACGTATGAGCCAGATAATATTGCTCAGATTTATTGAGCCCATGGCTGGCATAACAAACCACTGTTTTGATGTCTCCTTGTGTCTGATAAAGTATGGCTTCAAGCCCCTTTTGGCAAGCATCTGTGTGAAGCTTAAACGTTTGGGTGAAGTCTGGGTACGCTAGTACAGGTGGATTTGATAACATACATTTCATCTGTTCAAATGCATGGTCCTGTTCCTCTCCCCATTTCCAAGTAGGTGTCTGGGTAGAACTGGGAATTTTCCTTCTTCTCAATTTCTTCTCAGTTCTAGGCATAAGTTCTGCGAGGTGTTTTGCCACTTTTGAAAAATTCTTGCAAAACCATCTATAATACCCAGCGAAGCCAAGGAATTCTCTCACTTCTTCTGGATTGGTAGGTTTCAGCCATGACACAGTCTGTTCTATCTTGCTGGGATCAGTCTCAATACCATTTGCTGACACCATATGACCAACAAATTTGACTTTTTCTTTGAAAAAGGAACACTTCTTAGGAGAAAGTCTCAAACCCGTTTCCCTAAGTTGATTAAAAATCTTCTCTAGTCACTCCATGTGTTCTCGAATGTCGTCGAAAAATATGATCAAATCTTCTAAATGATGAAAAATATTTTCAGGTTCAGCTCCCCAAAACATTGCTCCATGACCCTTTGATACGTTGCAGGCGGATTTCCCAATCCGAACGGGAGTCTATTAAATTCATAGAACTCCAGGGGGCCGACCTCTCTTTATGGTCCTCTTCAGTGTCCACTTGATAATACCAGAACTTCATGTCGACCACACTGAAGTATTTAGCGCCAGCCAGTACATCGAGTACCTCTTCGATTCTTGGCAAGGCATAACTGTCTTTAGTTGTTTTATTATTTAGGGCCCTGTAGTCCAGGCACATCCGGAGTTTCCCACCTTTTCGCCAAGCCAACAACACAGGTGATGCATATGGCGAGTATGAAGAACGTATACCTCCACTAGCTATGAACTGCTGTAGATGTTCCCTTACTTCCTCAAACATTGAAGGTGCTGTACGCCGGTATCGCAGCTTGAAGAGAACATTATCTGCTAGATGTATTTTGTGTTTCACGCCACCGTAATGGCTGATATCTGTGTCGCTCATGGAAAAAACACCTTTGTAATTTATGTGTAGATCACAAAACGTTATGTCCTGTTCACAAGTGAGGGCTTCCGTAGATATATCAACACTTGATATAAAAGATTCTAATTTTGATTGCTTTTCACTGTAGTCAGCCTCTTTCCATGTATGTTCAAGCACTACTGGTTGAACTTCACATAGCAAAGCATTGGTGGAATAGTTACAGTCTTTGAAGAACAATTTGCAACAGAAACTTCTAACTGAGTCTTGTCTTTTCCATTATATGGAAACATAGATGGATATAAATCAAAGTTGTGCATAAAAATGGCATCTGGCGTTGGGTGTAGTAAGGCATGAGAGGGAACATAATCGATGGTTTGTATATACAAGCAGAAATAGTAGCTGTTTTGTTTGGCAGAATAGTTATGCTTTTATTTTCAGAGCATTTAACTTTAGCAAGCACATGATTTTGGCATTTCAAAGTTTTTTCTCTTTGAAGTAGACCTCTGTAACATGTCTGCCAGGAGCTGGTCAGAGCTGAGTTCTGTAAAATTCTCTCCCCATATTTTGTTTTACAGCCTCGTAAAACAGTACTCAATACATTTGTCCCAACAAGTAAAGGAACTCCTGTATTGTATGTACTGTTAGGCACCACAAGTGCGAAACAAGAAGTGTGGCATCTCCAGGTAAACCATTTGGAATTTGATATTAATTCCAATAAATCTGTCATATGGGAGTGGCTGTCCATCAGCACACTCCATACGCAAGAGGTCTGTTGCTGGATGGATTGGTATGTACATCAAATATTCTTCATAAAAACAGCGATAAATGGTGGTTACTGTGGAGCCAGTATCTAGTAAAGCCATGGTATTAATTCCATGAACTGAAACTTCAGTTTCATAACTTTCACCCACTAATGTATGCTCTGTTAATGGGCTGGTGTTGGTATACAGCTGGCCTACGAATCGCACCTCATCATAGACCTCTTTCCATTTAAAGGCCTGCCCTGTGGTGGTATTCTTTGATGGTCGAGGTGGACTCGACATCCGACCTGCACGTGGCTCATCCGACCACATCTGTAGCAGGTCACACCACGATCTCTGTCCTGTCAGGCATCTCTCTGTGGGTATCAATCTCTTCTATAAGGGTAGGAGTATTGTCTCTTCTGGTACTGTTCATCAAATGGAGGTCTATAATTACTGTGCCGTCCTCTATTTTCCTGTGTCCATGGCTGTCTAGTTTCGCATTGATCTTGTTGTTTTTTTTTCAAATTTACTTTTTAATTCTTTCATTTCTGTATGAAGTTGATTTACAACACTTGTCAAGGATTTGATGGAGTCGTCTGCTACTGGATTGGCAGCTTTACTTGGTGTTATGATCGTTGTAAACTGAGGCTCTAACCTTCTTAATACCACCCTCAAGTGGTCAGAGTTAGTACATTTGTCAAACTTATATCCAGCAATGGACTTCAAATGAGTATTAAGTCTAGCATACAATGCTGAACACCACATTCCGTCTCTATCCACGGGCTTAGCAGCACCTGTCTCAATAAGTTTTGCGAGTAAGTCCTCTAGGCCTCTAGTCTGTTCGCAAATGATAGGTCCTCTTTTTCACTTTGTTTTGCACTATAAAATGCAGATAGCATTGACTGACGATTATCAACTGACCCATATGCAGTTCAAATTTGGTGTGAATGTCATCAACAGTGACGTTCTGACCCATGTGCATTAACATGCACGCCCCCATTACCCTTTAACAAAAGCCGTATTGCTTGCAGTATATCAGCAGTAGTATATATTTTATCATTTACTAAACAGATCACCTCGTATTTCCAAAGATCAAAATCAGCATTTTTGGGCCCTTTTTCACCAGAGAAAAACGATATTTTTAAAGGACTTTGGTTTATATGTGACATGAGATTTTTCCGCTTTTATATTTGGTTTAATGTCTATACCAAGTTTGCCAGAATTTACTATATCAACCATCCATTTGTTTAAGGTCTTCTGGTGGATCAGTTTTAGGTTTAACCCCTAAAGAGCTGAAAGCAGCTTAAAGTTTTTTTAGTTCATCAGAATCCATTTGTTTTGTCACTATACTAATAGCAATGTATAATATTTGTACCAAATACAGTACCAGTAATACTATAAATAATGTGATTTAACATATTTTATAAGTGTTTTAGAACTAAAATAATACCGTAAAAGTGTACAAAAACATAATGAACAAATATTCCATTTTAAACGCTAGACTGAAAAATTGTGACAGTTTTTCTATGCCAGAAATAAAGTGACGAAATTGGACCACTGAAATTAATTGGTATGCAAAATCTACAAAATACTCCAATTGCTGAAAACAAGTATATTTTCATTTAGAAACCAAGTTTCCTGAAACAAAATTATATGCCCTTCACAATTCTGAAATCTGAAAGAAAGGGAAATATAAATTTCTTCACATGAACATACAAAAAATCAAAAGTGTAGTCCTGAGGTGACAGATATTGAGTGTGAAAATAATAAACAGTAAACAGTGCACATGCATTGTGAGTGAACTAAGTAAAATACCCCAACCTATATTTCGGTAAATAATGTTACTTTCAATGCATAAAGTGCAAGTACACAGCACTTCTACATTAAAAGAAGCATATAATGGACATGAAACCAGTGTCATAGCGTATACGGTCTACCATAACACAACAAAACAATAAACACATTAAGTCCAGATGAGAACAGTACTTCAACAATGAAATTATTTTTTTTTAGAAAAATAATTCGATAGATGTTGCGCAAGTAAAAGTTTTGTTCGTACAATCAACGGAAAAACGCAAATTTCTCAATTAAATTTGAGCTGGAAAAAAAAAGTCAAGCAGTCAGTTTTTTATGTTGTTGAACTAGGTCACTTTGTCAATGTCGCACAAAATCACAGTTATTCACTGCCTTTAGAAAATGTTGAAAGCTGAACAACTCTCGGAGTACACAGATGAAATGATCCATACATGGTCGATGCATTGCAAGATGTTAGAACTTTGCAGAAAAAGAAATCACACTTTAACAGTATCGTTAAATTCACATCACTCCGAAAATGAATAACAGTTTTGGGAAATCACATGTTGGGCGCCATTTGTACCCGCCTTAGCCCACTAGATCAAACAACGAGAGGCGGAATAGATTATTTAACCTAGGTTCATTTATTTCCAATTTTTAAACTGTAGGTTTCAAAATTCGCAATCTAGGCAATGTAACATTCATACATTCTTAAGAACTCCTCAATGTGACGAGTTCACATATTACTGTACAGAAGATTGTAGTAGTGGTACTTCTTGAACCTGGATATTCCGAATTCGATCCGAATCCTTTTCCCTCAATATGAATAGTTCAAGAAATGCACATTACCACTACAATCAGTTTCACTTATATTTCACAGACAACTTTTAAAACAAATACTAATTTTACACAGCAAAGTTTCAACAGGTCACAGAATGGGATATCCCACTGCTGGTCAGTGCAGGGAATTTAAAGCTAAACATCAAAGGGATTATCCAGTGAGATAGGAGTTAATTAGTGTCCTGTGCATGCAGTGAGTGAAGCATGGTAATCTGAAAATACTAAAGAGAAAATCTGGCGACCTGTAATTGAATTGGAAAGAAATTTAACTTCTGTAATCTGTATTCAGTGTGACACCTGTAATATTAACTCTTTAACTAATCAGGACTGGAATAGAGTGCTACTGAAAAGAAATGAAGTTCAATAATTAATAATAAATACTGAGACCTGTAAATTAAAATACTGTGATATACCTGACATATAAAACTGCTTGAAACTTAGTATGTTAACACAGCCACACTCCCAGTCAATCTAACTTACCCCCGGTGCCCTCTCGGTACTATAGCACTACGTGCTACCATTTAAATCTACAGTATGACGGTCCTAAAAAGGATTCTTGAAGAATCTGTACTAAATAAAGGGGATTTTGGTGATTTGGATGGATTTCTGGTTGTTTGTGGTATTTCTACGAATCGGGAATAACACCTATACAAAGGAATACACCTTCCGAACATACCCCTGTCCTATAAGGAGGTTTTAGGTCACATAGCAACCACGTGCTACCATAGAAACCAAGATGGCGTCCTCCAGTATACAAAATGTACGACAGAAACATGTATCACCCTAACAACATGGGTGTTGTATGCGCACTAACATCACGTATCACTCTGGGGATGACGTCACAACATGGCTGCTCCCGCGGCTTACCATGACAACACAGTATGGCGCCACCGAGTCACGTGACATGACGCCACTTCCGGGTCCCCCAAATAGTAATTCAAAAGCCCCAGACATACTACTCTCATCAGATACATTCTTTGATGTCGGTGACCGTCAAACGACAGAGACTACAGAGTACCGCCTCTGTCTTTTAATTCCACCTACTTCAGAGAATGCCCTGATTGGAAAGTGCTTGGTTTAGTAGCAAACTAACAACTTCAGTCACGACGATGTCACATGGCAAACTTTCACTGACTTGAGTGTTGGGCCGTTGGCAGATGCCAGATGGTTCCAAATAAATCATTTGTAATTCTGTAACTCTACCTACCGGTCGTTTGTTTAAAATATAGCATAACCAGTTGTTAAAATTTAAAATAATAATTGAGCCTTCTAGAGAGTCGAATGATACTCAGTCTAGTGAAATTAGTGAATCGCCCAGTAATTCTAATACAGCGACAAGTACAGGAACGATACCAAAACACATGACACTACGGAACTCGCACCTGGAAAAATATTCTTTCCCAGTATATATCTATATTCAGAAAAGACAGTTGCAGCTGGTGTTTTTCGATGTGTAAAAATGTGAGGAAAAAATAAAGAAAGGTGGTGGTGGCCAGTCCAACTTAAAAAAAAAACTTTATAAAAGGTACTATAAAGACATCGATTCAGTGATTCAACCACCAGCCAAAAGACACACGTCCGTGTTGAACTATGTAAAAAGACATCCTCAACTGCATCGTCATCAGAATCTATCCCGCTTCCACAAGGAATTGCAGTCGGTGAATCCGAGTTCGGGTCCGAAGAATACCACAAGAAAGATAGTCTTTGATATGAGCAATGTAAACAGATTCTCGTTGAGATGATACGTTTTGATATTTAGCCTGCATCTATACTGAATGATGACCCTGGATTTATACAGTACTCTTAGGCAATAAATCCAAGACTCATAGTTCCTTCGAGCGACACAGTCTGTACAAGGTGGACTTAATGTGCGGGGAGTAACTGAAGCCATAGACTGGTGTATGCATTTCCGCACGAGCAATGTCCTGCTTGATAAAATGGAGACTGTACAATGAGAAAAGAAACTTTTGGGGGGTCACTGTTGTTCAAGCTGAGGTCGCCGTCCCTGGAACTGAGGGGAAATATTGGAAAAAACAGCGAAAAGGAGTTCCTGAGGTGTAATTTGGGCGTGGTGAGACCCTGGAACACTTTCTTCTAGAATGCCCAAAATACCAGTCTAAAAGAACAAGATTCACTGGGAGTATAATGGGGAAGTGGGATGGGAGAATGAAGGACATGTGGTTAGTGGGTGACTCAAAGGAGAGGGTTAATATGCTAATCGGAGAGATTGGGAAGAATGGGGCAAGGGATGTCATCAAGCAGTTCGTCTCCGAGTGTTGGGAGGAGCGACGAAGCGTGGGAATAGGGAGGCAGTTGGTAGTACAAGGCCTTCTCATACGAGAACTGATGTCAGACAAGATAGCGAATTAGGAATTACCATGTCAAGTTGTCAACTAACCCTCATATGCTCATATACATTTCATTGTACTGAAGATAGGTTGCAAATCGCGATATAGCCTATAGTTGGCAATATCTAACTCCAAGTCACTACATCCAATACCCAATACCGGTACGCATACCTGCATGTCGGAAATTGATCAATCTATCTGGAATATGTCAGGTGCCGATGCTAACTTGAAGAACAAAAAGTTTTTGTACCGGAAGACTTGGAGCATTTGCTCCATGACAGATCTCTCTTCAAGTTCTTAACCCAATCATATACTATATGATAGTATATGATTGGGTTAAGAACTTAAAGATAGATAGTGCAAATGCTCCAAGTCTTCAAGCAATAATAACATTTAGTTTGTAGTTCACGCATGTGCGGGATAGCGGGAAACGTAAACTACAGACTCCACAGTGAGTCACAGTCACGTTGTAAGCACGTTTATTCGATCTCTAACTTCTCTGTAATGATGGATACGAGAAAATATTTCAAAATACACCGCACATTTCTACAATATGCATACAGTGTATTATATAACCTGGCCAGAGTTACCAGGTATCAGGACAACGCGTGCCCACGGCAACTCGTGCCAGGCATGTCGTAGCCAAAATTGGTTACCAAGCTTGCCCGTCAGATAGCCGTAACTTGATGCTTTCTTTAACACAAACGCGTATACCAATTCAATCATAATAAAATAACTTAAATAAAGCAAATGTGTTAAAATCTTAATTTGATATTACCAAAAGTAAGATTTTAACCCATTCCTCTTCATTTAAGGTATTTTATCACGACTGGGCCAGTCCGGAACCGGCCCAGGCAAGAATATCGGACCACCCAGGGTTGGACCCTACTGGACTGGACCACCTCTCCCCTGGATCGGACTACCACTGGCGGTTCTGTCAGGAACGCATCCTTATTTCTGTCTTGTTGTTTAGTTACCGGTACGTGCCTGGTAATAACTCCGTGTAAAAATTTCATTTTAAAAAACATGGGGTCAAAATAACAAATTTAACCGCTTGGTTTCTGTATAACGACGATTTTTTTAAAAACTTGTTCAGATATGATAGATCTAATGTCCCTAGAACACAATAACAAACATATTTTAGATCTTATATTTCTACAACATAGTAACATACGTTTTTTGCATTCGTTTCGCCTGTGGAGGCGCAATATCCGATATTCGGCTTTTTCGGCAATTTGCACGAGTGAAGTACCTTGCTAAAGGGAGTTAAGTAGAATTTATTGTTGGTTGTCAACCGGAAGTTTATGGAAACGAGGCACATTCCATGCGAGCAAAGTGTCTTGGAAGATTGGAAAGTGGCTTTTGCAAATCCTTGGGAAAATCGGAGAGTTATTTGATGCACTGTTGAAGAGCCATACATATTTATACACCTACCATACGATTTACTCTTCAAGATGGTGATTTTGATATGTTTTGTTAAAATATTGGATCCGAATCTGTATTGCACGAATTTAGGAAACGTGTCGTCTATAAACTGTTGACACGGAGTATAGAATCAACCGGAGAATCTACTCGAGTCAAAACCTGATATTAGCCCAGTTTCTGTCCCCCTGGCGGTTGGCGTCAGTTTGAAGCAAAATGTCGTCTTGCAAATGCGCTGCTAACAACTGCGATAATACTTAAAAAATACTGTGGGTGGGGGTGTCATTTTATTGCACTCCGAAAGATAATTATAAGTTAGTTGACGTAATAATTACAGACCCAATTTAATACAATAGCGCACCGTGTTTGCCAGACTATCAAGTTTTATGCATAAAAATGCCGACTGGAGCAGGCTAGAGAGAAGAGTGAAAATCTTGAATGAAATGGTTCGTTTGACCTTCAAGTTCAAATTATTTGCAGTACAACTCGAAAATAACACGACATGTGCGGTGTATATGTATGTATATCTTTGTTGCTTTGTTTGTGGTCTACTATGAATGTGTGAATTGAAGACACCATTGTTTTTCTCCCTTGCAGTTGCACGTTTTGGCCCAATAATTTTTGTGTACTATTCGGCCTCCCATTGGAGGTACATATTTTTAGTATTTAAAAAGGAGGGAGTGAAAATGTCTGCTCCCACTCCTACCCAAGGCAGCATCTAATATATGAAGTATATAATTAAATATCACAAATTATCCCATTTATTTATCTAATTATTCATTTGGGTTTTATTACACTTTCCACATCCAGAGTCATATTGTGTCGGGAAGTTTTACATCTGGAAGAAACTGGTGTACCACTACCAGTAGCAGAGAGCCATGGAAAATCATTGAGTAAAGTTCTACCAGACTTAAAGTTCTAGATACTTTGTGAAAACAGCATTTTCAGTTTCTTCCCCTGTAATTTGGTTCCCTCTTGAAAACTTATGACAGCAATTCAGCCCTAATAAGTTATTTATCAGTTGTTACTTTCTGTAGATAAGGCTATTTCACAACCATAATAAATGTATAAAGTTATCAGTGAAGTTCAATAACCATAATTTATAGAATAATACAGAGTGCTACATACAGTAGCATGTGATCTCTTCCCAATATTACAGGTGCAAAATTGTAAATTAACAAATTTGATTGGAAGTCCATCTGAAAAATTACAGAATCTGCTCAGAACATTTTGAGAACATAATGTTCTGTTCATGAATCCTAATGATTGGAAAAAAAACTGGTTGGGAATGCAGTCCCAATTCTGTTTTATGTTCCCTATCCATCTACTAAACTCTTGACTGAAAAAGAAAATTATCACAGAGAAAGACCGAAGGTCTCCAGCTCAAAACACAATGTATTGAAGGTAACAATACACTCCAAGAAGGAAACAGATGAGAGCTCTTATACAATATCAAAGAGTAAATATCAGTAGGGTTAAAAAAGTGACTGAAAACTTTTAAAAGGTAAATTTGGAAAAATTTTGAAGCAAGTCTCTGTTTCTACCAGAAAATCTGCAAACACTCTTCATTTCTCAGGTAAAAATGTCAAAACGACACAAGAAGGGTTACTGGTGGAGAGATGAAGACAAAATTAATAGCTCTGCAGATGTATTATTATGTTGATACGCGGGAAGACAAGTCATCAAATATATCATTCAGCTCTTTGTCATTATCTGCATACATGGAAATGTCAAATTCGAAAATTTTGACCTATAAAAACCTAAAACAAGTAAAAAAAAATCTAAACACAATAGGACAATTATCAAAGTCATGTATCTTTAAAAAAAAATGTTTTAACAGTAGATTAAAATGTTTATTTTAGCATTTGCAATTTATATTTAGTAAGATAATAATTTGTGTTACAATTTATTTATTATTTTCCAATCAAATGTCATGTAAGTTACAAGAATAAAACATTCCGGTAACAGCACATGAAACAGTGGTAGGAACACAAAGCTCTGAGAAGTGTCTCTCAACATTTCTGATTAAAATTCATGTAATTTTTACTGGTTTGAAATTAAGGATGACATCCTCATGTATCAATTTCAGTATGGAGGGGGGGGGGGCTGTTTTCCGGAATGTAGCAGCAGCAGCAAACGTTTTAGTGTAGGAGAGACATGATGTGACTACAGGTATCTAGGGGTAAATATAAGCATCATGGGAAGAGGCATCTACCAAAACCACACAAATAAATTCATTCTGAAGGGGAAGCGAATCCTTAACTAAATGAAACTTATCGGGAGAAACAGTTTCAATAAGGTTTTTGTGGAGAAACAGTTACAGTTACTAAACTGAATTCATGTTTCATTGTTTGTACATTTCCTGGGTGACTAGGTGATTTGTAGATATTACTATTTTATTTGAGAAACTCTTATCTAATTTGACTGGGTTATTTTTTGTTTGAACTTCAAAATCATTTTTCAGGACCGGAGAGTGATATATAACAGAAATGTGGTCTACTGTGAAGTTTGAGAAAGTTAAAACCCCTATACTTTATCATGTTCACCTTTTACCAAACACGAGCAGAAGATAACAGTATAATTATTTTTCTGAAAAATCTCCTCAAAGTCTTTTTGGGGGGTACCACAGCTTATGACCTCTCTTTCGTCTATCATTGCAAAAAAACATGTAAAGCTTGTTCCATTTAGGGGGCATAAGGTTTGTTTTGTTTTGTTTTTTGAGAAAAAAAGTAATAAAATTTGAATGGAGATTTCTTTATATAATAACACAGGAAGATTTGACTTATTCATGAGATAAAGGCTTGCAAAAGGAATTCTAGGAACACAAGTCTACAATATATGATATGAAATGATGAAAGAATGAAGTTAAAGAATGTGTGGTTCAGGACAAATGAAGACACTGGAACAGTTTCTTGGAAGGGGCTCTCATGTTCCATAAACTGAACAATACAATTCTTGGGAGGAAATGGAGACTTGAGACAGGAGACTTAGTTGGATGAGGGGATGAACAGTCATGTCATTACTGTAAATGGAAGACTCAGAGGGAAAGTGCAAAAATTTTAGACAAAATTAGTGTCTGAATTGTTGAGGATCATGAGGGAGAATCATGGATGAATGAGTCAGGTGCTGTAGGTTTTGCTCATCTGAGAATCATTATGGATCAACAACTGGGCAAAACATATTCATCTGTGTGGTATTAGGTTTCTTTCTGTCAAAATCTTCAGCATAGGCCATTCACAGCAGAGGAAGGTGGTGTGTGCTCTTTTGAGTTCATTTCATATGAACATGACTTATCCACCATGTTAATGGCATGTTACAGTGCGAGATTCTGAAAATATTGCAAAATCTCAAAGAGATAATCTCAGGAAAATTTATGCAAACAAAGTTTTTATTACTTTTGATTGTACTAACCCAAGTTAGTCACAGGTGGTATTCAGCTCTTGGGAATCAATATTTTAATTTCTCTAATCAGGTTTGTCCTATGAGATTGAAACTAATTTCTGAGTAGTAGAACCTATTTGATACATATCCTTTTTCTTGAACAGCTGCAGAGCTTTTCAGATGAAAGAGGATGTTTTTTTTTTCCATAAATTGTCCCAGCATAACAACATGGGATGAGCAGCTGATAGTTTGTGAAATCAATATATATAAAAAAATTATTATTAAATATTTTACAAGAATTAAAATTTATAAGCCAATTTTCAATTTTTCAATAAATATTGTTTAAACAAAAAAACTCTGATAATTTTGCAATTATTCATTGAAAGGTGCCACTGGCACTTAACAATGAATAATTGCAAATATATTACAAGAATTAAAAGTTATAAGAAATAATTGTATTAAGAAACGAATCAAAACTTGTGATATATTATGTTCCATTAAAATCCTTTAATTTTGCAATAATTCATTGTACGGCACCACAGGCACATAACAATGAATAATTATTAGCAAACAGATTACAGAATTAATTATATTAAGAAACGCACCAAAACTTATAGAATATTAATTAAATTTGATAAAAAATCTTATAATTTTGCCAGTATTCATTGAAACACACAACCTTGCTTAACCATAAGTAATTGCAAAATTATAAAAAAAAATTAAGAGAAATTTTTATAATTGACAAAGTATAAAATTAGTGCAAATACATAAGAATTTATGTCAAGAAACGTGTTTTGAAAAATGTGCTATGTTGGACATTTAAAAAATGCCATGCTAACCAGTATTTCATACGGCATAAATATTATTAGAGTTATTTTCCATCACATGTTTTGCGATTTCAAACACTGGTGGACGATTTGGGTAAAAATGCAAGCGGACGATTCGGCTGGCAAAAATATCCGTTTCCCGTTTTGAATTACCTGTTTCAAAGTTAACAAGAAAATGTATATTTTACAAATAACATTATTTGTTTTACTGCTAAGGTCTGTCCATTTTTATTTTATTGGTGTATCTTCCAATAAAACGGGAAGACTTTGTTATTCGGGCTCAGCCCTGTGTTTATTCTGAATGCGATGTGTAACGAATGTGTTTGTGTCTGAGAGAGAGCGATTGAGCCATATAGCGTACGGCAAAACAGCGTTCAGCAAGAGAAATCCTTTTTTCTACAGCATACTTGCAGCTGTATATTAGATGTTTGAATGCATTTGACGGTAAAAAAAACAAGACCGACTTACGAAATAAAACTATCGTGCTTAGTGTGGTAAAGTACGAGAAATATACACAAATTTAGGGAATATGTATCATTTTCATCCATGGTTATTAGTTTAAAAATACGAACTAAAGAAGGTAATTTCGACTCCAGTACTTACATTCTGTGCGATTTATCGCATACTGGGTGTGATTTTTATTTTTTGTACCAAATCTTTGTAAAAAACGTCTGTTTTCTATGAAAAAGTCAAATTTTCCCCATAGCCTCAGTGTTATTTTGGAGCGATTCTGACGCCAACCGCTAGAGGGCCAGATAAGTTCCGATAACAATAGAGAGTATCAGGAGTGAACTCTCCCCCTAACCTCCCTGCTGTTGATCTCCCAACAAGACCAGCGATTTGTTTTGGGTTTATTAGGAATTGCATCGTGGGTTGGGTTGTACGCTTCTGTATCTGGGCGATTCGGCACCTGGTGTTTGAGAATTGGCCCTCATGTTGGTAGTTAAAAGTTTGGCTATTTTATTTTTTATGGGGCTATATAACTTAAAAGTAATGAAAGTTTGTTTATTTTGAAAATTCTCACCTCTGATATTCCTTAAATTCAAATTAAATATTCACAAAATGTACATCAAAATGAAGATTGAGATGTATAGAATACGAAACACATGTGTAATCAACTCAATAGAGTCAACCGTGGCGTAGGCACCACTGGTTCCTGGAAGTCTGCTACCATATTCGTACCAGAACTGATAATTTAATAATGATATTTTTATACTGTACCAATGACCCAGACTTAGCTGGTGCTAACTCCACAAAAACCAGGGCCAAACACAAATTTTGCCCCCCAATCCCCAAAATTTGCATCCAAAACAAAAAGAAATCATGTCCTAAAGGACCTCCATAGTACGACTCTACTGCGCATGCGCAGTGACGCAGTCGTCCCGAAATTGGCGCCAAATATCATTCTCTGTTTGGCCCTTCATCAGTCAACATCTCACTGATCTTTGTGCTTGTAAATCTCAGTTTAAAGGATGCCAGACACGTAATTCTTGGAGAAAATGTGATTCTAAGGAGGATAGAAGGAGGAGAGGAAAAAAGAAGTGGCAAAAAATAATCAGGGCTGTACTTAAAATTTTTTGTTGAAATTATGTTAAGTTGCCTATTTTCGAGGCAAACGCCTCTTGTTGTCATTCTTGCTAATTGTTGCACTGCTTATTCAGTGTTTCCTCTCCCCTAACCTTCTAAAGTCCCCCCTTGCAATTCTCCCATGCTTTTGGCATATTTTTGAGAAGTTTCATTTCTAAAAATTCCCTGGGAGAGTTGCTTGGTTACAGAATGTTTTCTGTTATTTTCCCCATAGTTACGTTTTCACCCATGGGTGTATAACGTTTGTGTTCTGCATCTTCCATCTGATGTTCTGCAGATTCTCCCCTGGGAGTCTCTGTTTTGCATCAGATAGAGTGTAATTGATGACTGATTCCGGGCCAGTTTTTTCAGTGCCTGGAGTCATGTTTTCTTCTGTGTTTACACCGTTTGTTTTCATTGGCAACAGCCTTTTTTGAGGGGGGCTGTTTGCCTTTGAGGTAGTTTATCTCATTATAAGATACATTTATATTATCCGAAAGTGTCTCATTAATTATTTTATATAATTTTAAAATTTTTGACCACACTTTGCTATCGGATCCATCGGGGCTCAACGTTACTTTTCAGCAACTTGGGCTTCTCTGAAAAAATATTTTTTCAAAATTATTTTGTTTTGCAATTGTTTTTTCATTTATTAATGGATCATGTTATTATGTATCTTTGTGTCAGGGGTTTTTGCGAGTAACTAGGACTTATTGTTGTTCTTTCACAATGAAGGGAACTTGTTCAAATTGTAATAGGAAGAAATCTTCCTCTGACTTTCATGATTATTGCATTAATTGTAGTCAGTGTTCTCGCATTAATCCCTGTCCTGTATGTGAACATTGGGATGAGAAACATTGGAAACGTGTGTCACGATATGTTGTTTCTGGAGAAAGAGCGATGCCGGCTCTTTCTCCACAAGGTCACTCTACTCTCTCAGTTTCTATTTCAGAGGAACCAGAACAGGGTGATGTTTCCATGTTATCTTCTTCAAGTGTGCGTCCGTCGTCACAATTAAATACAGAGCTAGCGGCAAAAGTGCTCATGGAGATTAGACAAATGTCGTCCGCTAGCTCGCCCGGTGTAGCGTCCATTCACCGAATGGTTCGGCAGCCGGGTTCGTCCGATGCGGTCCAAGAGGAAATTTTGGGTGATGCGAGCACTATAAAAATAATAGATGCACACCCAGTGACGGCGGATAGTGAACGAGAACGGAGGAAGCCTTTTAGTCCGGTTCCTAGCTCGTCCAGGTCCAGCCGGGCCGCGAGCGAGAGAGGCCCCTCTCTCGTACAACAACATCTGGGACCAGATGTTGTGGTACAAAATGTGTCTTTAGCGGAGCATACATCCGTCGCTCGGGACGCTCCGTTGTATAAGCAGTCCACAGAGACTGTTAAGGCTTCCTCTTCTCGTCGGCGCACACGACCGCACCTTGGCTGCGTGACCTCCGATATTTTGCCAGCTTCGCCGATGAAGGATTCTTCGGCGACCAGGTCACACCATCCGGCAGCCAGGGATTCGAGACCGATGGACACCGGACGTTCGCATAGGAAAAGTATGCGGGAGCCATCTGATGCGGAGCTGCCCTCGGCGAAGCAGCGAAAGACCGCTCCTCCGCAGGTCTCGACGTCGGACATTCTAGTGCAGATAGCACAGCTTATCGCAGCATCCCAGCAGCCGACAGAAACGGTGTCGGATCGAGAATTATCCGACGGCGCTGGGTCGGTATGCTCCGCCGAAGCATCGGGGGCGGACGACCGGGAACATCGGGAGGTCCGACCGGATGGTGAAAGGGATACGGATGAATTGGAGCTATCCCTTTCGGAACAACACAAAGCTGCCGTGGACTTCATCCGGCACTTTCTTCCTCAAGTTGTTCCGTCGGGCCAGACTGCTGCGCTTCCGGACAGGAGAATTATAGCGTCATTGGACTCTGATTTTTTCGAGCGGTTCAGGGACATCGCTCCCGAGTTTCCGTCGCAGTCCAATAATGTTGCAAGAACATTTGAATTATTGAACGACGCTATTTTTAAACTTGCTTCCAGGACGGGGAAAGCAGGCTTCTTGTCCGCAAATATTCTCAACCTGCCTTTCATTAATGCAAGGAATAAATTCGACACGGCAGGTCAGGGTATACCGAGAGTTCCTCTGCGTATGGACGACGAGGCGGAAGACTTAGAGCTATCATTACCGTCGTCAGCTTCTATTCCAACCGCAGTGTTGGAAACAGCTATTGCGTCTAACAGAGCCAATTTAGATGCCTTATCTTACGCAGATCACCTTACTAAGGCGTTATCACTGCGTCTTCAAGGGGAAGAGTTTCAGGATATACAATCCTCCTTAAGACTTCTTTCAAGGGCAGTAGCTTATTCCACGTGTAACTCCGCCCTTTCAGTGGCAAATCTGGAGTTGGTTAGACGTGACGCAGCCCTGTCTACATCCATACTAGTGGATTCTAAGGTGAAGAACTCTCTTAGAGTCGCTTCGGTCTCAGGAGATCTTCTCTTTGACGGCAAGCTTTCCGCTATTTATGATAATATTAAAAAGAAAGCTAGTGATTCTCTGTTGTTTAGATCCGCTCCTAAAAGGTCGGATACAGCAGACACGAATAAGGCGGGCACTTCTGGGTCTTATCCGCCCAAGAGAGGTTCCTATAGAGGTTCCGGTGCGTCCTCTAGCTCTTATTCGAGAGACCGTCAGGATAGTGACTCTCGTTCGGGACGTCCTTCAGGCCGGGACAATCGGTCGGACGCCCCGAGGTCGACAAGGCGAGGTGCGGGTCGTGGAAGACGTGGTTTCTCCTACCGCAGGCCTCGCAGATCCAGGAGGTGATGGCTCAAACCTCTATCGCGTTCCGGTTGGCGGAAGGTTGTCGAGTTTTTCTCAAGAGTGGGCGTCGATTACGGACGACCCGTGGGTGAGAGGAGTGACTTCGGAAGGTCTAAAGATATCCTTCAAACGAAAGCCTCCACTAACTCGAAGTCCAAAGTGGACTCATCTTCCGTCAAACCCTCAGAAAAGAGACGCTCTGCTATCAGAGGTGCAGTCTCTTTTAATGAAGAACGCGGTAGAGGTCGTAGAAAACCAGGAATCGCTGGGATTCTACAGCCATCTGTTTCTGGTTCCGAAACCAGACGGCTCGTTCCGTCCAGTCATAGATTTGAGCTGGATAAACAAGCTGATCGTCGCTCCGAAGTTTTATATGGAGACGATTCGATCGGTCAGAGCGAGTATTCGGGTGAACGATTATGCAACGAGCATAGATCTCAAAGATGCGTACTTTCACGTCATGGTACATCCGACATTCCGAAAGTATCTACGCTTCGCAGTCCTAGGAGTGGTGTATCAGTTCCGGGCCATGTGCTTCGGATTGAATCTAGCACCCTGGGCTTTCACTCGGGTAATGAACTCGGTAATGATCTACTTCCGAGCTCATTCGTCTGCGGTAACGTCGGCCTACCTGGACGACATTCTTCAGAGGTACGGCAACGAGTTAACGCTTCAGAACGATGTTCAGAATCTTCTTCTATTGCTCCGACGTCTCGGTTTCATAGTAAACGAGGAGAAGTCGGATCTGGTGCCGTCCAAGTCATTCACTCATCTGGGAATGAGCTTCGAGACGCACAACAATCTCGTTCGTCTGCCGTTAACCAGAGCGAAATTAGTCAGTTGTTACGCTCGCTATTGTCTGAATACAGACAAAGTCACGGCGAGAGAATTTATGAGACTGATAGGTCTGTGCGGAGCCGCTGCGGATCTCATTCCGATGGGACGGCTACGCACACGGCCTCTTCAAATTTTCCTGACTCAGAATTGGAGTGTGAAAATTCATTCGCTCGATGTAGACGTTCTCTTGTCAGATCAAGTGAAACAAGAGATTCAGACTTGGGCAAACATTCAGTGGTTAACTCAAGGAGTTCCGCTGCAGTTGCCGGATCCGAGTTTTACCATTATGACGGATGCCAGTCAAACAGGTTGGGGTGCATCATTAATCCCAACGGATTCGAGATGCCAGGGTCTTTGGGATCCGCAATTCCTGTGCAAGCACATAAACATCAAGGAAATGATGTCAATTTGGCTTGCGTTACGTCACTGGATGGACATTATTCACGATGCTCATGTCCAAATCCTATCCGACAATACGACAGTAGTGGCGTATATACGGAATCAGGGAGGCACTCATTCAGTTCCGTTGTTCAATCTAACGGAAAGAATCCTTCTGTTTGCGTTGGAACATCACGTTCTTCTTTCGGTCCGTCACATACCGGGTCGTCTGAATGTGCTAGCAGACTCCCTTTCACGAAAGGGTCGCTTGTTGCCGTCGGAGTGGACTCTCAACAAACAAGTATTCAATCAGATTTGCTACCAATGGGAACGGCCAATGATAGACTTATTTGCGACACATCTCAACAATCAGTTGCAGACGTATGTGTCCCCGTGTCCGGATCCAAGAGCATTTGCAGTAGACGCTCTATCGATCCCTTGGGACGGAATGATAGGATATGCGTATCCTCCAGCGCCGTTAATTCAACAAGTATTGCTAAAGATAAAACAATCTCAATGCAAGATTCTGTTGGTAGCATCTCTGTCGCCACAGAGACCGTGGATAAATCTACTCAGGTGTCTGTTGTGGGACCTACCGCGGAAGCTCCCTCCACAAGAGGATCTTCTTTGGCAGGGGAAATCGCGCCAACTACATCACAACCCGCAAGGTCTCAACCTTCACGTTTTTCGGTTGTGCGGTCCTTCTTGCATGGCAAGCACTTTACAGGACGAGCAGTGGACGCGATTTCTAACTGTAGGAGGACCTCCTCTTCGCTAAACTATGCGGCTAAGTGGAAGGTTTTCCGTCGTTGGTGTAGGGATCATTCTGTTGATATATTTGATCCCTCTATACCAGACATTGCTAACTTTCTAGTATACTTGTTTGACGAAATCAAACTGCAACCTGTTACTATAAAGGGTTATAGATCTATGTTATCTGATACCTATGCACATCATGATAGTTTACAAATTGGATCTAATGTCTCTTTATCGAAATTGGTTAGAAACTTTTCGATAAATAGACCCAGAACTCTTAGATTAATTCCTAAGTGGAATTTAGCTTGGGTTCTCCTTAAATTGAAGGAAAAGCCATTTGAACCTCTTGGGACAGTAGATTTCAAATTCTTATCTTATAAGACAGCTTTTCTCTTAGCTTTCTCTTCTGCCAGAAGAGTCAGTGAGCTTGATGCACTATCGGTGGATGATTCTCATTATCGTAGTGTTGGGAACACTATCACCTTCACTACTAATGTCGGTTTTTTAGCTAAGAATCAGGCTCCTAATAAATATCCGGAACCTATTGTTATTAAGGCTCTTCCGTCTTCAGACGGGCGTAGGCCTTTACTCTGTCCTGTTAGAGCACTACGTATCTATAAACAGAGATCTCAGTTCATCAGAAAGGGACGGAAACGTTTCTTTCTGTCTTTGATGCCTAATAGAAAGGACATTTCAGTCCATTCTATTGCTAGATGGATTCAGTTAACTATCCGTACTGCGTATGAAGATTTATCTTCTTCTCAGCAGTCTGTGCTTAAGATTTCTGCTCATGAAGTAAGAGCTCTTTCTACTTCCTGGGCTTATGCTAATAGTGTTGCTATTACAGATTTAATGAAGGCTGCTTATTGGTCTCAGCCATCCACATTTACTAATTTTTATCTCAGAAATATTGAGTCCATTTCTGGAGACCTGCATTGTTTAGGTCCGTTATCTGTTGCTCAGAATGTCGTCCACTAAACAGTTGCAACTATAGTTATGCAGGCTTTCTGTTCCGGCAGTGACTCGTCCGGCTGCCCTCTTCGCTCTGGGCTATTTGACCCAGGGCAAAGGGAAGGGGGGGGGGGGGGGGGGCGGGTGTTCCCTTAGGTCACCTGCTTTATAGTGAAAAGCAAGGGAATGCCTCCTCCAAGACAGTATTTCTGAGTCGCTTCCGGGATGGTTTTAAAGTGTAATATTAATGTTTAATTTCATTCATGTCTTATTTTTAAAGTGTAGCTCGGTGTGAAGCATTTGTATATGTCAAGTGTCAAACGGGCTTTAATATACAATACTCGGACACTTTTAAATGATTATAAAGAGTCTCAATTCTCTGGACTACTTTATTTATTGGCTTGCTTTAAAAATAATTAGTATAAGGGTTATACTGGATGTTAATAGAGAACATGAATGTTATTGTGCTCAATTATTAAGGGTAGTGTATCTTTCTAATTTAAATATTAAATAAGAAAGATACATGTAAAGCCTAATACTCCTTTTCTCCTTAAGGGGTTACCTCTTTATTTTATAATTGAGCTTATTGGATTTTCCTCTATGTCCTAGGCCCTCCAGCCTGTTTACTATTCAGCTAAGTCTGGGTCATTGGTACAGTATAAAAATGTTAAAAAATTTATAGTAATTTATATATTTTTTATACTTACCAATGACCCAGACGGGGATGGCCCTCCCTGAGTTGGGAACTCTTGCCTCCCCGCTGAGTACATAGCGCTGACCAGGCACTGCCAGTAAGAATGATATTTGGCGCCAATTTCGGGACGACTGCGTCACTGCGCATGCGCAGTAGAGTCGTACTATGGAGGTCCTTTAGGACATGATTTCTTTTTGTTTTGGATGCAAATTTTGGGGATTGGGGGGCAAAATTTGTGTTTGGCCCTGGTTTTTGTGGAGTTAGCACCAGCTAAGTCTGGGTCATTGGTAAGTATAAAAAATATATAAATTACTATAAATTTTTTTAACATTTCCTGAAAACAACTTGTGGCCAAATGTGCTTTACATATCCAAGAACAAAGCTGTGGTATCAAACTTCTTTAAAACACGACGACAGAGCTGCATGGGGGTAAATTCCAAAGCCTTTGCTTTTGTTTACATATGAATTTACTTTCGATTTCTGGTCGACGTCATAGACATTGGACGAAAAAACATTGATATCCAACGCTGTCTAAAATCAAATAATGAGAAAGATCGCCTTCATACAGTCTACTATTATTATACAGAAACTGCACAGTTGCCATATTGAATGCAAGGTATCATGATACCTGTTGAACTTTCTTAGAATTACGATTTGGTTTTCGATGGAAATTCGTGGTATCGAGTGATTTGCGCATGTCTGTTGAGCATGGAAACTATCTTCAATAAAAAATGCAGACAGTGTTGTCCTTTTCCAAAATGCAGTCCTATCGCTGCACTCGAAAATGTTTTGAATGCCTACAGTACAGTCGCCGTGGATTGGTCGTAAACCACGCGTAAGCAGTGACGTCCACGTATGCATTTACGAGGTAATCAAAAATCATCAGCAGCTAAGTTTTAATTACTGAAGCACCAAGTTGTACCCGGTGCTTCATTAATTAAATTTTTTATGATTATTCCTATAATTATTGTTTGGAATCTAATATTATTGTGGCCGTGGAAATATTGCCCAACCGTGGAAAGTGACCAGTCCACAGCGACTGTACTGTACCTTTGTTATTGAATATCTGAAGCACATTCGGCCACGAGTTCTTGCGAAATATTATTTTATTATCAGTTCTGGTACGAATACAACAGCAGACTTCCAGGAACCAGTGGTGCCAGCTGTCAACTCTATGGGTTGATTACATATGTGTTTCGTGTTCTATACATCCCAACCTTCATTTTGATGTATAATTTGTGTATATTTAATCTGAATTTAAGAAATATGAGAAGTTAGAATTTCAAAATAAACAAAATTCCATTACTTATATAGCCCCTTAATGTCACTAAAAGTAAAACAGATTAGAATTTAGATGGTCCTCCTAAACACCGATGGCCACCCGTTTGAACCACAATTATCAAGTTTAAAAACAATTCCAATTGAATAATCATTATTTGATGTGGGATGACCGTTTCCAACTAGTAGTTTTGTATTAAAATGAATTGCTTTTTTCAGAAAAAGCATTATAACAGTTCAAAGTCTATATCCACATCCAGTGCGAGAAAGTGATTGTCACCGATGGCCACTCGCGAGGAGTGATCATCTTTAGCAGTTGGTTTGGGAAATTAAATTATTTTTTTCAGCCGTAACCTTATAATAGACAAAAATCCATTTCCCCATTCAGTGAGTGAAAGCGATTGTCACTGATGGCTACCGATGGCCACCCGATTTATCACAATTATCACGTTTAAAAACATAATTCCAATATTTATTTGGTGTGGGGTGACCATTTCGAACAATTAGTTTTGTAAATTAATTGGATTTTGTGAGCAAAAGGCATATAGTACAGTCGCCATGGATTGGTTGTAATCCACATGTGGGCAGTGATGTCCATGCATGCGTTGACCAGCTAATAAAAGTCATAAGCAGCAAAAATTTAATTAATGAAGCACCGGATTATACTCGGTGCAACATTAATTAAATTTTTGATGATTATTTCTATACTTAGTGTTTGAAATCTACTATTATTGCGTCTGTGGAAATATTGCCCACACATGGAAAGTGACCACACCACGGCGGTTGTACTGTAGGTCCAAGTCCATCTCCCCATCCAGTGAGCGAAAGCCATCGTCACCGATAACCGCTCAAGTTGCTCAACTCCAGCCATTTCAAACATATTTGCCAACTGTAATTGACTGTAAAAGTATATTTACTTTTGACAAAATGGTATTGCTTTCATACCTTCTACAGTGATTGAGCAGAGCTGTACTGGATCAAATGGTAAATGTGGTGAATCCAAGAAATAATTTACTGAAATTCACGCCAAATGTATTTTGCTTCAAAAACATAGCTCATGACCCTCACTGCAGTGAGCTTGTTCCACTGTGGGGTCATAAGCTTGTTTTTTAAGCAAAAAATGGAAATATTAATATTGGAATGGCAGCTGTCATGTATTGCATTGAATGGTTTAACCGTTATGTAACTAAAGGGTTAACTAACACTATTACGGGGTTGGGGGGGGGATGAGACTTCTTACAGGAAAAAGATTGCAGAAATCCATCCTAAAATAACAATTTGGAGCTATCCTGAACATGCCAGATGGAATTTTCTCGGATCGTCGATGTAAGCGTGTAAACTTTCAATGGTAAAACTAATGAAACATTTTTCAGAACTCGCGTTCATGTATCAGTATACATGTACATGTATGTACAGTTCTGTTCAATGCCTACAGAGGAGGTGTGAAAGCAATTATCGTATTATCAAAAGACAACTGAAATTGGTAACCATCACTGGTGACTGTTTTTTTAAAAAATAGATTCAACTCCCTGAGGTTTTATTCTCGTATTGTTCGAGCCAGGTTTGCTTGCTCACTTTGAATCCCCGAATTTTATGGAAATCGGTCGGAATTAGATGGCCACCAGTACTTCTGACAGTCTGGGAGTAAAAGATTCAAGTCATATCGGAAACATTTTCTCCATTTTTGCTCTGAATTCGTCGAATATTTATTCCCAAATTGGATGAATATGATTATCCAAAGCTTCAATAAGATAAATTATGGGAATTATACTTTTATATTCTACCTTAAGGTGCTATATAAGTAAGAGAAATTTGTTTACTTTGAAATCCCCACAGTCCCACCTCTGATATTCCTTAAATTCAAATTAAATATATATACACAAATTATACACCGAAATGAAGGTTATGATGTATAGAACACGGAAAATATACACATTCAACTCACAGAGTTGACAGTAGGCACCAGTGTTTCCTGTAAGTCTGCTACCATACTTATACCAGAACTGATAATAAAATAATATTAGCGGAAAACAACTTGTGTCCAAATGCCAAATGTGCTTCAGATATCCAAGAACAAAGCTAGGACATCAAAATCCTTCAAAACAGAGCTGCATGACATAGTGATGAACCGATTATCAAAACTTGCTACAAACCAATTACCGATTATTTCCATGCCGATTTTGATTCTGATGACTGAAATAGGACACAGAAGAAAATCTGTTATTGTCTGTTATACTGCAGAATTTTGTTGATAAATCAGGGACTGATATAAGCTTCATACATCGTAACCTTAAGATAGGTTACGGTGTGCCTAGCATACCGTAACCTGTAGGTTTCTGTAGTGTAGATATAAGGTAAATTATTAAGGTAATCGGTTTCCTCTCGTAACCTAATAATAGGTCTCGAGTTTATAGAAACACGTAACCTCCCCCATAACCTAACCTATAGGTTACGGCTTATGTCGGACCCTGATAAATCACCAATTATGAAAGCTTAATACCACATAAGTTCTCAGAGTATTCACGTTTAGTGCTGGACAATATTAGTCAAAATAATATTTGCATTTTTGGGAGTTGGGGTTGGGGAAGTTCGTTATAAATGATACAATCACACAATATTGTTCTCTTGTGATGATTGTGTGTTATTCTGGTAAATAGTGTTAATATGTTTTGTATAAGAATACAATACACTTGGCTGTCGTAACCAGGAAGATACTGAGCACACATACTTTGTGTCTAAATTGAATAATAACTTTGATGTTAATGTGTGTTGTGAAGTTGTATGGCTCATTGTTTACAGATACACATGCGACGTCAGAATATATTATTTAATGTTCATTGTTCAACTTGTTACCTCCCTTGATGTGTTTCTTCAGTGTTAACATGTTCTCTGCATTCAACATTGAAAAGAAACATCAAGGGAGGTAACTGAATTAAAAAATGAACTTGACAAACTGAAAACATGTTTGTGACAGTCATGCAACTAACATGTTGCATAACGATTAGGGTTCAAACGACTAGTCGACATCGACTTTCGTAGAACTGACTGTTGATGCTGAAGTCCACAGTCGACTAGTTGCTACTTGTAGTATTGAAAGAGTAAATTGTCCATCACATAAAAAGTGGGTTAAAAATCGGCCTAAAATGTGTTTAAAGCTTCGCATACCAAACACAATGTCCAAATGGGACATTGAAGCAAAGCTTGTGCACCTTTGTGGATACGCTTCGTTTCTGTGCAGGTTCGTGCGATTTGTGACTCTGACAACATCAGAGGCAAATTCATGTAGCAACTCTCAGTCTTTGAAATGTAACATATGTGTTTCGAGTAGAATTCAGGTGGTTACATGTAAATCAACCAACATAACTCCAGGACATTAAATTCATAGCTATCAATACATGTTGTGAAATCAATGATGACTTCAGAGAATGTCTAAACAATACAACTATACATACAATGCAATTTTAAATTCCAAGTTATCCATCCACAGTAACGTCTGTCTGATTTCGCTTTTTTGACTGCATGCGGGTTTGAAATTGACACAGTCTCGTTAAGCTAAACTGTCTGGAATTAGAATCAATCTTTTCACTGCTCCATTTCAAGAAATTTGTAGTATTGAAATAGTAAACCGGATAACTGGTTTGAAACCGATTACCTACCTAACCGATTAAAAAAAACGTCAACCGGTTATCGATAGTGATCGTCATTCCACGGTTAAAACGTAGTAAATCTGCCGGTTCTTTTTTGAGATAGATTACACCTCAAAGCAGCTCTGCATATATTGAGAAATAATTGGCTTTGGCGTTCAAGACTTCATTAATGATCGGCAATTTCCGTGAGTACTGAGTAACCGCAGAAACTATTCCGTAGTATGTATACAAACGAACGTTGTCGAGTACTCGACAACGTTCGTTTGTATACACACGACGGAATAGTTTCTGAGAATACTGCTTTCCAATTCCTATAGTTTTGGCCCCAGATTCGGTGAAATAATGGCTACGGTTAACCGGATATTATCCGGTTATAGCTCTCGGTTAGTCGGTTGTGTAAATGAGCTAACTGTTTCAGCCCTACGTGGGATATCGGTCTCAACCTTCCTGGCTTCAACTCGGCGAAGTCGGAAGTGGTTGCCAGCCGATCCCTCTGCTGTGGACTCTCAGCCGTCAAGCCCAGCATGTTTATCTTCAGATTTCCATGGTGGGGTCACCATGGTCTCAGTTGCACTTCCGTCCATGCACTCTGGTCCTTCAGCCAGTTCTGTGGGACCGGCACATTTTGTGCAGCCTGGACCTTCTGTCCCTCAGAGATCCACAACAACTCTCCCGAGTTCCCGCACTTCAGATCCTCAGGGTATTTAATATCCCTATAAGGATCCGCAATCAGATGTTTTGGTTGCCACCCATAGCGAGGCTACTAGTGGTTTCCAGGTGCCCTCCACGGCGCTGCCTCCCGGGATTGGAAGCAGGTCGCTGTCTGATTCCCCTGGTGTTCCTATACCATGTGAGGCATCGGCTGGTATGCCCGAGATGGGCTATGTGTCTTCCGACTCAGAGGATGGATCAGACACACCTGATGTCGAGTACCATCAGTCTTCTGACATGGCGGCAGCTCTTGAATTTGTGTTTGAGTTCCTTGCAGAACTCCGACCCTCAAACTAGCTGGAGGTTTCAGCCGTGTGCCTACAGCCTGTGGAGCAACCTGCTTCTGGGCGCCTTTGACCGTACCGGTCAGTACAAGTGGTCAAAGCTTTTGTAGCATTGGCCTCTTAAGCTGAGTTCCAAGGCTATGAAGACTTCGTTCTTCACTAGGGCTGATACCTTTTTGCCCCCTATGCGTTATCGTTCCTATGATTCCGCCAATCTGTCAGTCTGCCAGACTTTGATGGTCTTGGACCAGGACTCCTCCTCTGTCAGGTTTTCCAAGCCAAAGTCAGCCGTTATTCCTATGGCAACTTTGGAGTCCCTGTTGGGCTTATTCAGAGAGATCCTGGGCATACTTTCTCTCTCGGATCACGTCGTCTCTGCCTTTGCTGCTTATCTGCCTCCAGATAAGTTTGACGACATACAGGCTCCTTTGCGTGTGATCTCTAAAGCGCTCATGCATCTTACTCACATGCTTGCCTGTAACACGGCTAATTTGGAATTAGTTCACCAGAACACTGTGTTGGACACAAGCCATTCTCTTCCTGAAGGGCAGCTTGCTGCTCTTCGATACACTTCTTTGGTGGGTCCACGACTATCCCATGATTATGTGGCGATGGTCCGGGATCACATCCTGCATCAATCCAAAGATCAGCTGCTGTTTCGCCAGCTTGATCTGCCTTCTGTTGGAGACCGGGTCATTCCAAGCCTAACACGCGCCCTTCTGCTTCCTCTGTAAAGCCAAGGGCTGATCCTCCTGCTTCCGCTTCTTCCTCTTACTCATGTGGTAAGGGTAAGCGTCGGCAGTCCAGAGGGAAGTCTAAGGATCCTTCTACTAGCGGATGAGGTGGTTTCTCCTCTCTTGTGCCTCACTGGGGCTCAAAATGAAGTTCCCCACCTTGATTCGTCCCAGGTTGGAGGAAGGATATCAGAGTTTGCAGACCTTTGTTCCATGCTCACATCTGATACTTGAGTGTTAGATGTTGTTCGGTCCGGTCTGCGGATATCCTATTGATAGCATTCCACTCTGTCGAGGGTGCCACTCCCAACCCAAGTTCCTTCAGAGGTTTCACGCTGTAACTTTTGATCATGGAGACAGACAATATCCTGTCAAAGGGAGCAATTGAGGTCATCAAGAACATTTATTCAGTGGGATTTTATTCCCGTCTGTTCTTGGTGCCAAAGAAGGTTGCCGATTCTGACCAGTTATCGATCTGAGTATCCTGAACCAGTCTATCGTTGCTCCCAAGTTCAGCATGGAGACTTTCAGGTCAGTTCACCACTCCATTCACCAGGGAGATTTCGCTTCCAGCATCGACCTGTGAAATGCTTACTTTCACGTTCCGATTCATTGAACATCGCAAAGGTATCTCAGGTTTGCTTTTCTGGGGCGAGTTTACCGGTTCAAGACCATGCCTTTTGGCCTCCAACTGGCTCCTTGAGCCTTCACCCAACTGGCCGCATGTGATAGCTTTCCATCGCACCAGTCCAGGGTGACTACTTCGACGTATCTGGACGATATCCTCCAGAGGCACTCCAATGCTGCTCTTCCGGAGATCCGATATCAACACATTGTTGAGCATGCTCTCGTCTCTAGGGTTCAGAGTCAACAAGGAGAAGCCGGACCTGGTTCCTTCTCAATCGTTTTCTCATCTGGGGATGACCTTGCGTACTCAGCTGAAAATGGTGGCTGTTCCCCATGCGAGGGCAGTGATTCTCACCGGCTTTCACCCTGACTCTGACCCAGTTTATGTCCATGTCCAGGTCAGCTCGGAGTATTCTCCGGTTGCTCGGTCTCTGCGGTTTGGTGACAAATCTCATTCCTTTAGGCTGGCTGCATGCCAGACCCCTCCAACTCTTTTTGCTCAGTTGTTGGAGCCCGAATGTTGATCCTCTGGATCTGGTGCTTCAGTTACAGCATCTCTCAGTCGTCACCTTCTCCTCTGGACAGATGTTCAGTGGATTATGCAGGGAGTTCCATTTGACTTGCTCACTTCCGATCGTGTTCTGATGGCAGATGCCAACGATCTCGGATGGGGCATTACGTTGGATCCTTTAGGTCTTTTCCCTCACAAAGTTTGGGACCAGGATCAGGCAGCTCTTCACATTAACCAGAAGGAGCTTCTTGCTCTTCTTCTGAGTTTCCGGCAGTGGATCCCCCACCTTTTGAATCATCAGGTCCTTCTGTTGTCTTACATTTGGAACCAGGGTGGCACACACTCAATTCCCATGTACAAATCGGCTCGGGATCTTCTACTGCTCACTCAGGATGTCAGCTCCAGGGTGGTGGTTCGTCACATTCATCTGAACGTCCTAGCTGACTTCCTGTCCCGACGGGGCAGGGTCATTTCCACCGAGTGGATACTTCACAGGGCAGTTTTCTAGTTGCTTTGCGATCTCTAGGGTCATCCCTGCATCAGTCTGTTTGTGACCTATTGGAACCATCAGGTGGACACTTTCGTGTCCCCATCTTCAGACCCTCTGGTTTTCGCCATGGACGTTCTGTCACTCGATTAGTATGGTCTAGTCGGCTTCGCATTCCCTCCAGTTCCAATTCTGCCTCAGGTTCTAGCAAAGATACAAACCTGCAGTTATCGAATCATTCTGACTGCTCCCCTGTCTCCTCAGTGGTTGTGGATCAATCTGCTCTGCTCTCTGTTGGCGATGGTTCTGGCACTTCTCCCTCAACGTCGCGACCTTCTTTGTCAAGGTCACAAGAGGAGGTTTCATGTCGACCTGACTTCTTTGTGCCATCACGCGTATCTTTTGTCTCCTTTGTAGAGGTTTTTTGAGATGAGCAGTGGAGTGGGCAAGCACTCTACTGGTTTAGCTTATGCGGCTAAGTGGAAGGTGTTCTGTTGATGGTGTGCTGATCACTCTGTTGATTATGCTGATCCTTCGATAACACAGATTGTGGAGTTTCTGGTGTATCTGTTTGATTCTCAGTGTCTCCAACCTGTTACCATCAAGGGGTATAGGTCTGTGTTTTCGGAGACCTTTCTCGTATGTGGGAAAGTGTCATATTATCACTAATCCGTACCTCTCCAAGCTTCTTCAGCACATTTCACAGCTAACCCCAAGATGGGAGTCTTTCTTGAGTGCTGCTTTGCTTGAGGGGTGGAGGGTGTTTGGTGGGTGGGTTGTTCAAACCATTATCCCAAGTGGACACATGTTTTCTCACATACAATATGGCTTTTCTGATGGCTTTTGCATCAGTCAGTAGGGTTAGTGAGCTTCACGCCATCTTGGTTGATCCGCCTTTTTCAGGAGCTCTGCCAACAGTGTTACTTTTTCCACTGATTGTTCCTTTCTGGCCAAGAATCAGATACCAGACTCTACTTCGCCTCCCATCTGTATCAGGGCTCTTCCTTCTGTTTGAGGGTAACTGCCCTTTGCTCTGTTCGTGCAATTCGCATTTACTTCAACCAGACGCAGTTCATTATGAAAGGCAGGAAACAATTCTTTCTGTCCCTTATCGCTGGGCAACAGAAGATCTCTCCTCAGTCCATTTCTAGATGGATTTGTCTTTCTATTCGTGTGTCATATGTTCATCTAGCGACTGACGATTGTATTACCAATCACAATTCTGCCCTCGAGGTGCGTGCATTGTCTATCTCCTGGGCTTATGCTAACTCAGTCAAGATGTCTGATGTTATGCAGAGTATTGCAGACAGCCTACTGCAGTAATGCTTCTACCTGTGTTGGTTGCACGAGCTGTCTGAGGACCTTTTTTCTTTAGGCCCTCTTTCTTCTACTCAGACTGTTATCAACCCTAGCCATTAGGCTTCTCCAAGGTCAGTTCCAGTTCTGTGCTTGGTTACTGTCCTTTCTGTCTGTGTGTCACACAGGGCCATATGCTTCATCTCTCATTGTCATTTACTAATTTTTGTGATGCTATGGTTTTATAGGCCTTGAGAACTCTTCTTCTGTCCACTGTTCTAGTGCAGTCATATTATGTGGGGGTTGGATATGCTATTCCCTCCTCCTCATATCTATTCAGCCCATTGTAAACAATTGTAATTGTAGGTTGATAAGAAATTTAAATTTTATAGTAAATTTCCTTTCTTATTATACCCACCACAATTGTTTACCTGGAGGCCCCCCCCCCCCCTCGCGTATTCCCATTCGGGTAAGAATCCTTCCTCCCCGCTGATCATATAACTTCAGTGTTGGCAGATTCAAATAGAATGAAACGTTCGTTTTACGTCTGCGCACTGGTACCAGAATCTGTTGATTAGTACAGAGAAGAGTGCCCCTACTGGGTGAGCACCGGTCGCACTCAATCCATGGTTGGCTTATTTATTCCTTTTGCACCACTTTTTCTTTCTATAGTTCGAGAGTATATTTCCGAGTTGGGGACTTCCACTGAAGTGCAAGCCTTTTGTAAACAATTGTGTTAGGTATAATATGAAAGGAATATTAGGTATTATATGAAAGGAAATTTACTATAAAATTTAAATATTCTATGCAAGGTATCATGACATCTGGAGAAATTTCCTACAATTACGATTTTGTTTTTTCGATAGAAATTCGTGGTATCGAGTGATTTGCGCATGTCTGTCGAAAATGGAATCTACTTCAATAAAAATGCAGATTGTATTATCCTTTTCCCAAATGCACTCCTATTGCTGCAACCTAAAGTATTTTGAATACCTAGCTTTGTTATTGAATATCTGAAGCACATTTGGCCCAAAGTTGTTCTCTTCATTATCAGTTCTGGTACGAATACGGTAGCAGACTTCCAGGAACCAGTGGTGGGTTCTGTCAACTCGATGAGTTGATTACATATATTTTTCGTGTTCTATGCCTCCCAACCTTCATTTTGATGTATAATTTGTGTATATTCAATTTGAATTTAGGGAATGTCAGAGGTGTGAATTTCAAAGAAAACGAAATTTCTCTAACTAGCCTTGTATTCCTAATAAAAGTACAGGTGGGAATAAAAGTACAGGGTGGAACATTTATCAAAATTGAAAATAAAAGTACGGACCCAAATAATAGTACAGGGTGGAAATCTATTGAGGGGGTTGGGGAGTAATGCTACAGTTAAAACTAGAAGTCCTGTCATGAAAAGTGCTCTTATCTAGGCTTAATTGCGCGTAGGAATTGCGCGCAATTGCCATATCGACTGGCATCCAAAGCACGGCAGGTTCTCCTGGTTACTCATAGCAAACACAGGTAATTTTTGTGCCAATCGACCTCCGGGTTACACAGAGGTCCATTCGCTGAAACACTGCTTGTGCACAGGCCATATGTACAGAATTTGATAGCCTTACTATATACTATGGTCATAATGCATAGATTAACGTGCAGGTCAGCATGCTATTTGTGCGCATTTCGTGACAGGACTTCTAGTTTTAACTGTAGTTGATTTTATCTAAAACTAAAAGCCAACTTAATTTCCAGTATTGCAGTTAGTTTTATTGAAGAAAACTAATAGGTGTTTAGGCATCAAGATTACAACAATAAATACACTGTGCTAAACAAAAGACTATCACACAATCTAGTGAAGATTTATTAATTTGAAGATCTTCTTCCTGTTGGAAGGACAATTTTAATAAACATACAGGCCCAAATAAAGTGCATACAGGGTGGAAGAATTCCCTAAAATTAATAAACATAGATGTATGTTTATTTGAGACACAAGTAATATGGCACCTTCATTTGTCCTTAAAGGCATATTATATATCAAAATACTTAGTCAAGTACAGAGAGGAGGAATATATCAAAGTGCATTTAATAATAATATTTTTATGATTTGTTGAACCGATTCTGACCTTTTCTAGTCACTAGCTATATATATTTATATATACTTTCCATCTAAAGGACACACCCTTGTTTTTAATTCTGTCTATTAATTTGGAGTGGGTATTCACAAGAACCTGAAATGGAATCGTCAGATCAGCCAAGTGACAAAGAAGGCAAACTCCACTCTTATCTTCCTGTGACTTAACTCCATCAGTGCCCCCATAAAACCATGGGTCTCTGCTACAAGACACTGATCAGGCCTCTTACAGAATATGCCAGCATCATCTGAGACCCGCATTCAGCAGAAAACATCCACAAACTGGAGATGGTGCAGAGGAAGGTTGCCTGTATAGTATGCTTAGACTAATGGACAACCAGCAGTGTCGCCAATATGATGGAACGCCTCCAAAGGTCAGCATCACAATAGCACTCAACACAGGCCAAAGCCATCCTGATGTACATAATGGAGCACCAGTTGATCAACATTCCATCATACCTTCTTGACTAACCTGTCTAACCATATAATCAATTTCCCTTTATAGCAACTACAGCCATTGTTCATATTATACACATGTCATCTGCATGCGCACAGAAATTTAGCTAACAAAACTGAGTAAAATGGGGAATGTGTTAAAGTCTGTATCAAATAAGCGTGCATTTACTCTGCTTTACAGTATTACTCACTGTTTGTGCATCAGAACCATGTTTTCTCTCCACTGAAACAATAGCATGACCCCATTCTGTTCCTGCCCAATATATGGTAAGACGGGCAATTACTGCTGCAGAATTTTCCATTCAGGCGGACTATAGCTGGCAAGTGTAATCACCCTCCCCAGAATGACAGGCCTGTGTCAGTGACCATGTCAGGTTGTTTATTTGCAGGCTTGCAACCAGTGTTATGTCAAATTCATTGTATTTGAGATACCAATTGATTAGATTTAGTTTTCTCCATGAACAAATTTTAAAGCTCTCCCTTTCAATTTTTACACAGATGCTCTCAAGGACAAAGCCAGCCGCAGGGCCTGGCTCTCAAGCGCCAGCAAAAGATAACAAGAAGAAGAAAAAGCTTCCAAAGTTAGAGGAATTTTTTCAGATGAGAGATTATACTGGAGCAATAACCCTATTAGAGGTAAATTGTTATTAAATTAGTTCAAAATTTACAACTGTAAATAAAGTTGTACAAAAAAATATGAATTTCAGTTGAACAAGTCCATAGAGCTTGTTCCATTCTTAAGTGTATTTGTTTGTCAACAAACATCCGCCAGTAGCATGCAAGGAGTTAATAAAATGAATTTGAGAAATAAAAGATTGATTTTAAATATTTCTCTCTTATACACATTTAGCAGGTACAGTTAAAAGTAGAAGTCCTGTCACGTACTGTGCACTTATCTAGGCTTAATTGCGCATAGGAATTGCACGCAATTGCCATATCGAATGGCATCCAAAGCACGGCAGGTTCTCCGAGTTTTCTCATAGCAAACACAGGCAATGTTTCTGTCAATGGACCTCCGGGTTACCGGAGGTCCATTGGCTGAAACATTGCTTGTGCACAGGCCATATGTACAAAATTTGATAGCCTTACTATGGTCATAACGTGTAGATTAATGCGCAGATCGACATGCTATTTGTGCGCATTTCATGACATGACTTCTATTTTTAACTGTATGTCAAAATACTAAAATTTCAAGTAGAAAAATTTTACCATCATGCAAATGGGATTGTAACCTATGTGAGCTCAGCCAAACAAGATGAAATTGGTTGAAATGAGTGATGGAGAACACATATTTAGTTTATTCTTTGGGAGTGCTGAATCTCATGACTTCATCTTGCTTATAAACTTGTGAGTGAAGGAGATACATACTTTTAGTTTAATCATGGGCAGTGCTGCAGAGCTTCTGATGAGTAATAAATAGTAATGGCTGAATAATGGTGATGCCCTGCATTTTCAGTTAAAATTTATTATAGTGATGGCATTTTCACTCTTTGTTTCAGTTCCAAATAATGGTGATGGCCAACATTTTTCTTCAAAATTAATAATTAGTGACATCATTATTGTTTGGCAGGTCAGAGTATGTTATCCTTCTTTATACTCCAAAATTACAGTACAGTTGCCGTGGACGGTTGTAATCCATGCTTGGGCCGTGATTATAAAATAATAATAAAAATCATCATCTGCAAAATTTTAATTAATGAAGCACTAGGTTTTATTCCTATAATTACTGTTTGTAAGGCCTCACAAAGAAGATCTTCTGTTTCTCTGGCCATTATTTGTTTTATTTCCGTGCAGCCACTTCCTGTTTGCCGATACTTTGAAATTTTACTGTACCCACTGAACATGGAAATATTTTTATACTGTACCAATGACCCAGACATAGCTGCTGGTGCTAACTCTTAAAAATCTAGGGCCAAACACAAATTTTGCCCCCCAATCCCCAAAATTTGCATCTAAAACCAAAGAAATCATGTCCTGAATGGCCCTCCATACTTCACCTCTACTGTGCATGCGCAGTGTCAAGGAGGTCCCGGAATTGGCGCCATTTATCATTCTTTGTTTGGCCCTTCATCAGTTCACATCTGACTGATCTTTGTGCTTGTAAATCTCAGTTTAAATGATGCCAGACACATAAATATTAGAGAAATGGTGGATCTAAGGAGGAAATAGAAGGAGGAGAGGAAAAATGAGTGACAGAAAATAATCAGGGCTGTAACTTAAATTTTTTTAATGAAATTATGTTAAGTTTCCTATTTTCGAGGCATGGGCCTGTTGTGGTCATTCTTGCTATAAAGTTACACTGCTTGTTCAGTGTTTTCCTCTCTCTCTTTCCTTTAAGTCCCCCCTTGCTATTCTCCCATGCTTTTGGCATATTTTCTGTAATATTATTACTAAAATTTTTTTGGAATTTTAGCTAGATAACAGAATGAATTCTGTTCTTTTCCCCATGTTTACGTCCTCACCCATGGGTGTTCAGGTGTAGTGTTCTGCATCTACCATCTGATGTTCTGCAGTTTCTTCCCTGGAAGTCTCTGTTTTGCATCAGATAGTGTATTATTGGTAACTGATTTCGGGCCAGGGTTATCAGTGCCTGGAGTCATGTTTCTGGTGTTTTTACACTTCTTGTTTACATTGACAACAGCCTCTGTGGAGGGGGATTTCTTGTCTTTGTGTTAGTTTAATCATAACTGGATACATTATTATTATTCGTAAGTGTTGCATTAATTTTTTTAAATATTTTAAAAAATTTTGTCCACACTTAGGCTTGGGATCCATTGGGGCTCAACGTTACTTTTCAGAAACTTGGGCTTTTCGGAAAAAATATTTTAAAAAAAAATTTTTTTTTGATTTCAATTATTTTTTCTATGTTAATGGATCATGTTATTATGTATTTTTGTTTTCAGGGGGTTGGTGCGAGTACTAGGACTTTGTATTCTTTTCACAATGAAAGGATATTGTTCAATTGTAATAAGAGGAAATCTTCCTCTGACTTTCATAATCATTGTATAAATGTAGTCAGTGTACTCGCACTAACTCCTGTTCAGTATGTGTTAATTTCGATGACAACATGGGAAGCGTGTGTCACGGTATGTTAGCGGGGAAATGGCCATGCCGGTCCTTTCTCCACAGGGTCACTCTAGTTTATCAATCTCTATTTCAGACGAACAAGAACAGGGTGATGTATCCGTGATGTCTTCCAAAAGTGTGCCTCCGTCGTCACAATTAATGAAGAGCTAGCGGCAAAGTGCTCATGGAAATACGTCAATTGCCTAAGAGGTCCCTAGTAGGATCGACGGACTTTGACGTCCGCTAGCTCGCCCGGTGTAGCGTCCATTCATCGAATGGTTCGGCAGCCGGATTCGTCCGTTGCGGTCCAGAAAGGAGTTTTGGGTGATGCGAGCACTATAAATCAACCAAGTGCACACCCAGTGTCGGCGGATCAGAGGAGAGAACGGAGAACGAAGCCTATTAGTCCGGTTCCTAGCTCGTCCAGGTCCATCCGGGCTGCGAGCGAGAGAGGCCCCTCTCTCTTACAACAACATCTGGCCCCAGATGTTGTGGTACAAAATGTTTTGCATTCGGAGCATACGTCCGCCGCTCGGGACGCTCCGTTATATAGACAGTCCGGAGAGACTGTCAATAAGGCTTCCTCATCCTCATGGCAGCACACACGACTGCACCTTGGCTACGTGACCTCGGATATCCTGCCAACTTCGCCAATCAGAGAATCCACGGCGACCAGGTCACGCCATCCGGTAGCCAGGAACACGAGGCCTGTAGACTCTGGACGTTCGCATAAGAAAAGTATGCAGGAGTCAACGTACACGGAGCTTCCAGCGGCAAGCATCGTAAGACCGCTACTCCACAGGCCTCAGTGACGGACGTGCTATCCCAAATAGCACAACTTATCACAGCATCCCAGCAACGACAGAATCTCTGTCGCATCATGTAATATCCGACGACGCCGGGTCGGTCCGCTCCACTGAAGCATCAGGTACGGACGTCCGAAAACTTCATATGGTCCGACAGGATGGCGAAAGGGATTCGGAGGATTTCGAGCTTTCCCTTTCGGAACAACATAAGCTGCTGTACATGTCATCCGGCTTTATCTTCTAGAGGTTGTTTTGTCGGACCAGAATGCTGCGATGCCGGATAAGAGACTGATAGCGTCGGTGGACACAAGAATTTTTTGATCGGTTCAGGGACATCGTCCCTCAGTTTCCGACACAGTCCAATAATATCACAGGAACTTTCGAATTATTGAACGACGCTATATATATATATATATATATATATATATATGCTTGCTATTAAACAAGCAAGTCTGGTTTCTTGTTCGCAAAAGTTACCGTGATGTCTTTCAAGTGTGCCTCTGTCGTCATAGTTAAATGAAGAGCTAGCGGCAATAGGTGCTCATGGAAATATGTCAATCGCCTAAGAGGTCCCTAGTAGGATCGACGGTGTTGACATCCGCTAGCTCGCCCGGTGTAGCGTCCATTCATCGAATGGTTCGGCAGCCGGGTTCATCCGTTGCGGTCCAGGAAGGAGATTTGGGTGATGCGAGCACTATAATTAGACAAAAGTGCACACCCTGTGACGACGGATCAGAGGAGAGATCGGAGGAAGCCTATTAGTCCGGTTCCTAGCTCGTCCAGGTCCATCCGGGCTGCGAGCGAGAGAGGTCCCTCTCTCGTACGACAACTTCTGGGACCAGATGTTGTGGTACAAAACGTTTCGCATTCGGAGAATACGTCTGCCGCTCGGGACGCTCCGTTATATAGACAGTCCGAGAGACTGTCGATAAGGCTTCCTCATCCTCACGGCAGCGCACACGACCGCACTTTGGCTACGTGACCACGGATATCCAGCCAGCTTCGCCAATCAGGGATTCCACGGCGAACAGGTCACGCCATCCGGTAGCCAAGGGACACGAGGCCTGTAGACTCCGGACACTCGCATAATAGAAGTATGCACGGGTCAATGTACACAGAGCTTCCAGCGGCAAAGCAACGTAAGACCGCTTCTCCACAGGCCTCAGTGACGGACGTGCTATCCAAAATAGCACAACTTATCGCAGCATCCCAGTAAACGACAGAATCTCTGTCGGATCAGGAATAATCCGATGACGCTGCGTCGGTACGCTCCGCTGAAGCATCAGGTACGGGCGACCGAGCTCTTCATAGAGTCCGACAGGATGGCGAAAGGGATTCGGAGGATTTCGAGTTTTCCCTTTCGGAACAACAGAAGCTGCCATAGATTTCTTCCGGCATTATCTTCCAGAGGTTGTTCTGTCGGACTAGAATGCTGCGATGCGGGATAAGAAACTAATAGCGTCATTGGACACAGAATTTATTTTTGATCGGTTCAGGGACATCGTCCCTGAGTTGCCGACACAGTCCAGTAATGTCACAAGAACATTCGAATTATTGAACGACGCTATATATAAGCTTGCTACCAAAACAGGCAAGGTCTGGTTTCTTGTCCGCAAATGCTCTAAATCTGCCTTTCATCAATTCAAGGAATAAATTTGTAACGGCAGGACAGGGCATACCGAGAGTTCCTCTGTGGCTAGACGACGAGGCTGAAGACTTGTAATTGTCTATATCGCCGTCTATGTCAATTCCAACCACGACGTTGGAAACGACAATAATGTCTAACAGTCTTAACTTAGACGCTTTATCATACGCAGACCACCTTACTAAGGCGTTATCATTACGTCTTCAAGGGAAAGAATTCCAGGATATGATCCTCAATGAGATTTCTTTCAAGGGCAGTAGCTTTTCCACGTATAACTCCGCCCTTCAGTGGCAAACCTGGAGTTGGTTAGACGTGACGCAGCCCTAGCTACATCCACGTGCATGGATAGTAAGGTGAAGAACTCTCTCAGAGTCGCTTCGCTCTCGGAGAAGCTTCTCTTCGACGGCAACCTTTCGGCAATCTATGAATTGCTCGATATAGACGTTCTCTTGTCAATCAAGTGTAACAAGAGATTCAGACTTGGGCAGACATTCAGTGGTTGTCTCAGGGACTTCCACTGCAGTTGCCGGATCCGAGTTTTATGATTATGACGGATGCCAATCAAACAGGTTGGGGTACAACATTGATCCCAACGGATTCGAAGTGCCAGGGTCTTTGGGTTCCGCAGTTTCTAGGCAAGCACATAAACATCCAAGAAATGATGTCAGTTTGGCTTGCACTATGTCATTGGATGAACATTATTCAGAAAGCGCATGTCCAAATCCTGTCCGACAATACGACAGTAGTTGCGTATATCCGGAACCAGGGAGGCACTCATTCCATTCCGTTATTCAATTTAATGGAAAGAATCCTTCTGTTTGTTCTAGAACACCAAGTTCTGCTTTCGGTCCGTCATATTCCGGGTCGTCTGAATGTATTAGTAGACTCCCTTTCACGGAAGGGTCGCTTGTTGCCGTCAGAATGGACTCTCAACAAACAGATATTCAATCAGATTTGCTACCAAGGGGAGCGGCCAATGATAGACTTATTTGTGACACAACTCAACAATCAATTGCAGACGTATGTGTCACCATGTCTGGATCCCCGAGCATATGCAGTAGACGCTCTATCGATCTCGTGGGACGGAAGGATAGGATATGCGTATCCTCCAGCGCTGTTGATTCAGCAATTATTGCTCAAGATAAACATTCTCAATACAATTCTGTTGGTAGCATCTCTGTCTCCACAGAGACCGTGGATAAATCTACTCAGGTGTCTGCTGTGGGACTTACTGCGAAAGCTTCCTCCACAAGAGGATCTTCTTTCGCTGGGGAAATCGTGTCATCTTCATCACAACCCGCAAGGTCTCAACCTTCACGTATTCTGTTGTGCGGTTCTACTTGCACGGCAAGCATTGTACAGGACGAGCAGTGGACGCGATTTCTAACTGTAGGAGGACCTCCTCTTCGCTATACTATGCGGTTAAGTGGAAGGTCTTTCGTCATGGATGTAGGGATCATTTTGTTGATATTTTTGATCCCTCCATACCAGACATTGCAAACTTTCTAGTATACTTGTTTGACGAGATCAACTGCAGCCTGTTACTATTAAAGGTTATAGGTCTATGTTATCTGATACCTATGCACACCATGATAGTTTACAATTGAATCTAATGTCTCTTTATCTAAATTAGTTAGAAACTCTTCGATAAATAGACCTAGAACCCTTAGATTAATTCCTAAATGAATTTAGCTTGGGTTCTTCTTAACTAAAAGAAAACCATTTGAGCCTCTTGAGTCAGTAGATTTCAAATTCTGGTCTTATAAGACAGCATTTCTCTTAGCTTTCTCTTCTGCTTGAAGAGTCAGTGAGCTTCATGCACTATCGGTGGACGATTCTCACTACCGTAGTGATGGGAACACTATTACGTTTACTACTAATGTTGGATTTTTGGCTAAGAATCAGGCTCCTAATAATATCCGGAACCTATTGTTATTAAGGCCCTTCCGTCTTCAGACGGACACAGGCCTTTACTCTGTCCGGTTAGAGCTTTATGTATTTATTAACAAGATCTCAGTTTATCAGAATGGGACGTAAATGCTTCTTTCTGTCTCTTATGCCTAATAGAAAGGACATTACGGTCCATTCTATGGCTTGATGGATTCAATTAACTATCTGTACTGCTTATGATAATCTATCTTCAACTCAGCAGTCTGTGCGTAAGATTTTGGCTCATTAAGTAACAGCTCTTTCTACATCTTAGGCTTATGCAAATAGTGTTGCTATTACAGATTTAATGAAGGCTGCAAATTGGTCTCAGCCATCCACATTCACGAATTTTTATCTCAGAAATATTGAGTCCATTTCTGGAGACCTGCTTTGTTTAGGTCCATTATCTGCTGCTCAGAATGTCGTTCACTAAACAGTTGCAACTATAGTTATGCAGGCTTTCTGTTCAGGCAGTGACTCCGTCCTGCTGCCCTTTTCGCTCTGGGCTATTTGACCCAGGGCAAGGGGAAAGGGGGGGGGGGAGGGTGTTCCCTTGGGTCACCTGTTTTATAGTGAAAACAAGGGGATACTTCCTCCGGAGTCAGTAATTCTGAGTTGTTACCGGGATGGTTTTAAAGTGAAAGTTAAGGTTTAAAAAATTCATTCATGTCATATTTTTAAAGTATAGCATTTGTATATGTCACATGTCAAACGGGAGTTAATATACAATCCTCGGACACTTTTAAAAAGAGTATAAAGAGCCTCAATTCTCTGGACTAACTTTATTTATTGGCTTACTTTAAAAATAATTAGTATAAGGATTATACTGGATGTTAATAGAGAACATGAATGTTATGATGCTCAATTATGGAGGGTGTTGTGTCTTTCTAATTTATCATAAATAAGAAAGATACATGTAAAGCCTAATACTCCTTTTCTCCTCGAGGGGATGACTCTATTTTATATAGTTGAGCTTATTGGATTTTCCTCTATGTCCTAGGCCCTCCAGCCTTTTTACTATTCAGCTATGTCTGGGTCATTGGTACAGTATAAAAATCTTAAAAAATTTATAGTAATTTATATATTTTTTATACTTACCAATGACACAGACGGGGATGGCCCTCCCAGGAGTTGGGAACTCTACCTCCCCGTTGAGTACATAGCGCTGACCAGGCACTGGTTGTAAGAATGATAAATGGCGCCAATTCCGGGACCTCCTTGACACTGCGCATGCGCAGTAGAGGCGAAGTATGAAGGGCCATTCAGGACATGATTTCTTTGGTTTTAGATGCAAATTTTGGGGATTGGGGGGCAAAATTTGTGTTTGGCCCTAGATTTTTAAGAGTTAGCACCAGCAGCTATGTCTGGGTCATTGGTAAGTATAACAAATATATAAATTACTATAAATTTTTTAAGTTTCCGTCAAGGTTTTCTTGGCTTCTATGCAAGGGATTGATTTTATATTTGGTCTGCTGCTTCATAATGATGAGTTGTATCGTGTAAGCAATTTTCAGATCTGCCGTGCAGCCACTTCCTGTTTGCCGATACTTTGAAATTTTACTGTACCCACTGAACATTGAAATTTTCCGTCAAGGTTTTCTCAGCTTCTATGCTAGGGATTGATTTTATATTTGGTCTGCTGCTTCATAATGATGAGTTGTATCGTGTAAGCAATTTTCAGATCTGCCGGGCAGCCACTTCCTGTTTGCCGATACTTTGAAGTTTTACTGTACCCACTGAACATTGAAATTTTTCGTCAAACTTTTCTCGGCTTCTATGCAAGGGATTGATTTTATATTTCATCTGGAGCCTGATAATGATCAGTTGTATCGTGTATGCAATTTTCAGATCTTCCGTGCAGCCACTTCCTGTTTGCCGATTCAATTGCATGCAGCGACGCAGGTCCAGACCAGGTATTGGTCTTGGCTTGTTTATTTTAGTAACTACTTCTTTGCCATCAAAAGTTCATGTTCTTGGTTCACGTTTTAGGCCTCATAATCTACAGAATAGCATGAGTGGTGGTGTATTTCAGCATTGCAAAGCCTTCTTGCACCCAAGGGACAAATTCATCAGTTTTTTTTAACTTGGGTAAAATATCAGTCAAAAACCATTTAATTTTTATTTTTTTTAAAGTTTAAATTGGTTATAAAAAGAGAGCAGCCAAAAGGACCATGCGGGAGGGCCTGAGAAACAGATTTTTTATTTTTTTAGGCCTAATCTTATATTATTGCAACTATGGAAATATTGCCCACCCGTGCAAAGTGACCAATCAGTCCACAGTTGCTGCACTGTTCTCTGAATGCATTTTAGCTAATAATCAATGTGTTTTATCACTTAAACACATCTTATCTGGAGCCAGTGCTTCATTTCTTTCAAAACAAGACGAGTATGAAAGTGTCATAAATTATTAAGGTGAGCTTTTAACCCCCTGCACACTGATGTCAAAATATCTAAATTTCAGGCAGAAAAAATTTCTCATAATGCAACTAGAAATTTAACCAATTCAATTTCGTTTGACAGAGCTCATTGAGCTTTGTCAAACGAGATTGAATTGGTTAAATTTCTAGATGCGTTATGGAAAAAAACAGCTTCCTGAAATTTTGGTATTTTGACATCAGAGTGAAGGGGGTTAAGGAAGCTAGAATTGTCATCATAGGCTTTCAAGTCGAGTAAATTTGGAAAATGTGTGCCATTGTCATTCATACAAATGTATTTTACACATGAACATGTAGTATTAAAATGTTTACTGATTAACTTGTGAGGCAGTAGTTGTTAGAATGCGATGTACAGTGATGAAAATGACGTGGAAAAATTGGTTGGAAAAGCAATCAACCAGATAACTGCTATACCTATAGTTTACGGGATAGCGTCGGGAAAATAAATAGTATTTGACCACGAGACGTTAGAATTCCTTTGCTGACACAAGCATTGTCAAAGCTGCCAAGCATTTGTCGATTTACAATGATGTATACTCGATGTAACATGAAAGGGTTAAGATGTTAGGATGTTCACTGAACAGTTATTTTGGTCGCTTGGGCTGTCAAGTTGCAGATAAATGTTTGTAACAAACTGCCAACAGTCGAGTGCACTGCAGGTTGTTTTCTACGTGGGCAGCAGTGAGAACGTGCCCGTCAATGTAACATAATCTTCTACAGACAAATTTGACATTCTTCTCTTTGATGAGGTGTTGTTAATTGCAGATTTATAATACTGAAAAAATCCCTCAGTGCAAGTAATGGTGCTCCCAAAATAAATTGACTGTTTGTTTCTTTACCAACAGGTTTCAGAAAAAACATATTTTTGATTTTCTTGAACTGTTTAAAAGTATAAACGTATGTCATTAAAAACCTATTTTAAAATCTAGCATTTTAAAGTTTGTTTTTCAATGGTCAGTGTTAGACAATGAGGGGCTCTCGGATGGATTAGTGTCATTATGTACACATGTGCAGGCATTTCACTGACTGTTTCATATACAAAATAAGACGTTTCGTACATATATTAAAGTATGTTTCGTACACAGGCAAATTTTATAAGGTTTTTAAGTATTTTTTATATGAAATAATAGACTACTTACTTTTGTAAGGTATTATAATCCAGTAAAAAAAAATCCACATTTGAAATATCCCGGAACAGAATTCAATACATCCAACACCACCACAATATGTCGTACATTTGAAAATATTGTTAGGAAATAAAATGAGCCTCAGACTGCAAAACATCTTTCTTTGATGAAAAATCAAAACATTATGATGTGAGCTCATTGATGACTAATATAATCAGCTTTGATCAGATCTTATGATATGTAGTATAATTACAGCATTATTGTTATTACATTGGAGTCATAATTAGCACATGAACACATTAAAATGATTAATTTTCAGTACATGTACAACACTTTTTTATTACTGCAGTGTTAAATACCCAGTATATCATCATGTAGGGACCCCCAAGACAGTCATAAACACATGTACGAAACATCCTAGCTTGTGTACGAAACATCCTAAACGGTTTGTGTACGAAACGCCCATGTATGAAACGTCCAGTTCCCGTCTCGGACAATGGGACATATAATAATTTATTAACACATCCCTTTCATGACTTGCAACATATTCCTGCCAGAATTTCATTGCGAGGAATAGGTAAATGTAAATGTGTAACTGTTTGTGACATTTGTCTTTAGCAGAGAAAAGAAAAAGGATACTCCAAAAATTAGGAGTATATATTCACCTTATGATCACATCAAATTCAAGTCACTCAAGGTAAGAAGCCCTTTGCTAATACAGTTAACTATGCCTAACTACAATTTACAAACTGGTTGGAAAATTCTTAAGTAATATCAGTGACAATCATCCCTCACTTCAAATATACGCACATGGGAACAAATTGCATATGTAAAGTTTGTTTCATGAATGCGGCATGTTGTGTGCCTGTGACTTTCAAATGGCAAGGCCTGGTTTTGTGACGGGGCAATGCAGGATGACCACACTTACGATGTGTTAATGATCATTTGCATATCAACGATTTCCGTTGGCACTCGATGGTTTTCATTTGTTTAATTCTTGCGGAAGTCAGGTGTCCTTGTTTTCTCACCATTCCTTACTGATTTTGCATTGTTGACAATACAATAATACCAGTGGTTTGAAATTAACGGATATCCATTTAAAATCCGGTTCTGCTCAACGATTAGCCAGTTACAAAAATGGGCCAACCGTTTCAGCACTAGTGTGCAATCTAAGCTCAGGTAAGTATAGCCAAGATTTTAAAATAATGATTGGGAACAAACTGTTACATCCATATCAATGCACCAAATTGCTGTGTCTATTTTTCTTGTAGTCTCTGTAATCGGGTCTTAAAATTTGTCAAGATTCATGAGAATCAATTTTGATTCTTACAAATTCCGACTGCGAGAATCAATTTTCAGTTCTTAAATATTTAGAATTTGAGTGTGCTTCTATACCCCTGTGAGTGCAACATTTACATATGCCACATTGAAAAGCAAACATCATATTTATATATTTTCCCCCTGGGAAGTGAAGCAGTGCCTGTTCACCGCAGTAAACAGGCTCTGTTTTACTGGTAAAATAGAATCGAGTCACCAATGCTTGGGAGGTGCAAACTCTCTCTAAAATGGGCAACATGGCTTATTAACGCTCACCCCTGGTCTTGAGTTGATACTCATGTTGTGGTCATGATTATCCATTGTGCAAAAATATGTGACCTTAAACACCAATAAATAAATAAATAAATATTTACCAAAGTTTAACCTTTAAGGACCCAGTTTCAATTTGGGTGAGTTTCTTGCCATACATGTATTTGTAGAACACATGTTCTAAAATGCAGAGTTTTGTAGTGCAGAGAAGTACTGTGGCAGTGATGTCTAGTGAAGTTTTGGCTTGCATATTAGCAGCCAAGACTCATTAGATACCACTGCTTAGTGAACTTTTGTTACTTTATTATCAGGATACAAAGAATAAGAAAATATTCTATCTTTTTAAAGCCTATTCTAGAATCGAACACAACAATCAGATGAACATTTTGCACGAATCAAAGGTGATTCTCATTCTTCTTCATGTGAGAATCATTTGCTCGAACCGATTAAACTTATTATCACATGAATTTTAAGCCCTGGTAATACTCTTGCTGAAATAATCATCAGTAGGGCATAAGTAATAATTTCTTTGCCACACCTCTGGTATGCCTGGTGTGTTGCTTAGGACATTACATATATCCTACAGCTGATACTTAAGGAGTGCAAGAAAAAGTGACCCTCATTTGCAACTAAGGTGTGTCATAAGTGCCCAGGCATGATAATGCACCTCAGAAATGGAGTGCTTTGGAGCTTTGGCCTGTCTCTCTGCAACCATTGAATTCAACCAGTGCAACCTAAGATCAGGCATACTTGCTTGTGTTGGATATTATTAGATTAGGAGGTAATGTTCCATTGCTAATTAAATGTCCTAGATATGTGGCATTTTCCATCAAAAAATGACACAGCACTTAAAAAACTCAGCTGTAAAAATACCATAAAACTGCAGTATGAATGCCTTTTATTTTAAATTACAGTTTAACAGAAATGCAGGTAAAGGTAACGAAGAGACTGACATGTGGATAGCATATTGTGCTTTTCATCTTGGCGACTACAAAAGAGCTATGGAGGTAAGTAAACTTTATTCTCTGATTTCAAACTCTTGGTTTTTCCTGACAACTTATTCAGGATACAGTACAGCCTCTGTGGAATGGTAAAAATCCAAGTGTGGACAGTGTTGCCCACAGGCACTTTTCTCAATCAAGAATTTTCAGGCAATTGCCTGAATTGAGACAATCAGAGGACATGGCACGAGAATTAGATTGTGTTAAAATGGAAAGATTATGAACTAAAAAGGCTGTTTTCCCATGAATTTATTACAGAAAATATATATTGAACCAAGAGTACTTAAAAAATATAATTTGCTTGTCTTTAACCCTTTGATACTTTTGTACATGTTATTATGTACGAAATCAAACAGCACATTGATACTTAGTGGTCATTTGTTTTGTTACCATTTTTCGTTTTTTTTTTTAAGTTTTAACCTCAACTTCCTATTTTCTCCCAAATAGTGCTGAGTGATAACCGTTGAGCCAAATGCTATCGCAGCTTAAAATACTAATATAATCCTGCTGTCAAGACTTCTTAACTGGTTGAGTGCAAGAAGCCACTATCGGGGGCTTTCAAAAATGAGGATACCAGAGCAAAAGCCAACACTCTTGCATGCTTATATTTCATATTCAATCAAACACAAATAGTACGTTGTTTATATAGATTTGTTTTATTACAAATTATTGGAGAGTGCCTGTGGGCACTCTCCAACAATTTGTAAAAAAACAAGTTTTGAATAAGAAATTCAGGCACCAAAGTAATCTAGCCCATAACCAGATAATCACTAATGTGAAAAATATCTTGTTATTGGTACTTTCCGACGTTTGACGTCACATTTTGAAAAACGTCGAAGAAAATGAATTCCCAGTGACGTTTGAATGTCAGGATAATTAAAGTCTCAAAGGGTTAATCTCTTTTTTTTTTTTTACTACTCAGGCATTTTCACTTTATTCCTATCACATCTCGGATCAATAATCAGTAGTTTTCAACAAATATTCAATGAAAGAAGCACTGGGTGATACCTAATGATTCATTCATTGAAAATTTAATGGTGATTCAGTTGTTTTTTATTGGAGATTCACCGTTAACAAGTGCATGGAAATATTGCCCACACATGGATTTTGACCTTTCCACAACGACCATAATGTATTATTTCAATATTTCATTTTCATTTGGAAATTATATGAGTTGATCCTTCCTGTTGGAAGTAAATTCGTAATGAATGGACTACAAAAAAATGATTGTTTCTCAGGCACCACCTTCATCATTTAAAATCTGCCTCTTAATTTTTATGCCCCCGAGAGATTATCTCGGGAGCATTATGTTTTCACCATGTCCGTCGTCCGTCCATTAACTTTTCGCATTCCGTCAATTAACTAAAGTTCTACCAACTGGATCTTTACCAAACTTCATATGTGGATTAGGCATGATGAGTGGAAGAAGCCTATTTATTTTGACCATGATGTGCCAAAGGTCAAGGTCTCAGTGACCTCCAATGTTAAATACACTTGAAATTGGTTTCCACTCTATAACTAAAGTTCTGCAAGACTGATCCTGTTTTTTTGTTGTTGTAATTCTATCCATGATATTGCAGGAGGGGACATATGCCGCACTTCGTGTTGCTCTTGTTTAATCTGAAATCTCTGTGATACTATTTTGGACTAATGCTTTATGGATTAGGAAAGGAAAAGTCACTCTCCCTCAGTTTAAAATCGAGAGAAAATTGCATGAGAAACAAGAATTGTTTTACTCTCAATGTGGTTGATTCATTACTTATTTCTTTTCAACCTACTCAGAATTGTTTACAGTTGGCTGTAATGTAAGTGCAAGTCCCACTTCGGGAACTTAACTCAAGCTAATAACTTTTCCAAACGCATTTGGAAAAGTAGAAGAGTGCAAAAGCACTATAAAGAGCAGGGCTGTTTATTTTTTTGAAAAAAATATAAAAAATCGATTTTTTTTATTTAAATCAGATTTTTTGGATTTAAATCAGATTTATTTGATTTTTTTTCTAAAGATGATTACAGAGTCTACCTACTCGAGCTAAATATTTCTCAGATATGCTACAAGATTTATATAAAAATTGCCCAGACAGAAGATATATGTGGTGGGGAAAATGGTCTTTCATCCACCCATATCCCTCATGTATTCTTGTTAATCTTGTAACAAGAATACATGATGGATATGGGTGGATGAAAGATCCATTAAGGCTATTTTCCCCACCACATATATCTTCTGTCTGGGCAATTTGGGCATTAATAAGGACCTTCTCCTCTCTCTAGTCTGAGTAGTCTCAGGACTCGGCACACTTGGGCTGACTCGGCCTATGAGATAATAGATATGCAGAAATGTGTCACTGTCTCCACTCTAGGTGGAATAAAAACCTGATGGATCATGGAAACAAAACAATGTTTTTATTGAATGAAGAGTGTGAATATATTTGTTTAAAGAGATTCTTTCCCTTTTCATTTGAAAATAAAGTCACATTGATTCTCCTGCCGCTCAGTTTCCACAAAGAGATTCTTTCTCTTCTTCATTTGAACAAAACAGAAAGTTTCGATACCACTTCTCTCCTGATTCAAGTCTATTATCTTCCTTTATACTTCACCACATTTATCCTTTGATCATGTCCTTTTTCTTCCCTGATTCTGACTGATTCGTGGATTTGAAAAGGAAGACCAGTTTAGAAGCTTTATCAAACCCTAGTCTATTCCGTAGCTTTGACTGAACTATTCCGAATGAGGAGAAGACCCGTACAACTCCGGAAGAAGAACAAACTGCAGAGAACAACTGGAGGATTTCTACTCTGCACTCATCACTTATTTCATCCTGATATGACTTCCACCATTCAACTGGTGTTACACAACTTGTTACTGTTTCATCAAACTTGAATTGTTGAAATGGGGATGATCGAGCCTGGAACTTTATGACAGTTGGGAGTACACCAGCATGTTTCTCCCCAACATACTCAATGACTTCATTCTTTTCATCAGTTGTGAGCATTTTACCTTGATAAAATGGATGGAGCATATTTGCAAGAAAGTGCGCCGGTGACATAGCTTGCTCATACCGGGCTTCCCATTTCTTTTGAACTACCACAATGTCGGGGAGGTCAGACTTCAACTCTTTCCAAATAGTGACGGCATCACTGATTGTGCATTTATCTCGTTGGGTCTTGTCCAAGGCAACAGCAATTGGTTTCAGGCGAGCCAGTAAATCCTCAACAGATCTTTTAATCCCAAGATTGGAAACTTTCTTGTGGTTATTACTATCAACTTTGTCTCTATCAGTCTCACAAACCTTCATGAGAATGTGCCAGCATTCTAGATACACTTCAAGGCAATCAGACAATGTGTTCCACCTAACCTCCTGGGGCATTACAAAACACTGGCCACCTTTTTGTCGATAACAAGCTGATGCATAATATGATTGTACTTGAAGTATTTTATGACCTGTAAAACATGCTCTCTGACATTAGCTATTTCAAGGTCATGGGCGAGCAAGATTAGGAGATGGGCTGAACACCCATATGTTATGAGGTTTTCACCAACAGTCTTGGACTTTTCCAAAAGTTGCCTCATCTTCTTAACATTACTTGCATTGTCTGTAACGATACTGCGAATTATGCAGCCAAATTCTTCCTCTGCTTTCTTTATTGATGAAATGGCCAAATCAGTCAAGTACTCTGCAGTTTGTGAACTGCCCGATGTGTCAACACTGTCAACGAGGTAAACTTCACCAGTGTCTGTAGTCATGGTCACGCAAACAATGGGTTCGTTATGGCAGTTTGACCAGCCATCCAAAGAAAGGCAGACATGTTTACCAGTAAGAGGTTTCTTTACACTCTTTCTTGTCCTTCTCAAAGATTAGGGGTAGAAATTTGTCAGATACGTCTATCCGGGATGGTGGAACATATCTAGGGCAAATAGTGTTCATCATTTTTTTAAACTGTGCGTCTTCAACCAAACGAAATGGAGAGTTAGTGGCAAAAATCATGCGAGCAACTTGTTCGTCCATGCGTTCCTTATCTGTCGCACTTGTCATAGTCACAAACCCAGCTAGGTTACCAAATGTTTTTTTACATTTTGCTTTTGGATCAGTTGGATGACTAACTGCAGAAGGCCTCTTAACACCAGAAGATGTTGATGGGATCTGTTGAGTCTGATCTGATTCTGATACATTTACTGATGAGCCTTATGTGCTGGACTCAGAGGGAATACTTTGACTTGCACTAGCAGTACCACCGGTGATCACAACTGTGGTATTCTCACTCGCAGATGCAGATGCATGTCTTTCCCCTTCAAGGCTCATGTGCTCACTTTCAAAAGAACATTTACACTTGTTAGCTCACCTGGCCTAAAAGGCCATGTGAGCTTTCCTCATCACTTGGCGTCTGTCGTCGTCCGTCGGTCGCCGTCCGTTGTCCGCCGCCTGTCATCCGTTGTCCGCCGTCTGTCGTCCATCGTCCGGCGTCCGTAAACTTTTCACATTTTCATCTTCTTCTCTGTAACCGCTGAGCCGGTGTGAACCAAACTTGGCAGGAATGGTCTATGGGAGGTCCTCTACAAACGATCCTCATTTTGTTCCCGTCGGATGAAAAACATGGCTTCCAGAGGCATTCTTTGATTCTGGTTGGTGGATTTTCAAAAATCTTCTCCTCTGAAACTGCCAGGCCAAATGTTTTGAAACTTCACATAAATGATGACTGGGACCCCCTCTACCAACGATCCTCTTTTAATGTTGATTGGGTTACAAACATGGCCACAATTGCGGCTTTTCGTTACTGTAGAAACCCTATGGGAAATCACATTTTCCTCTTCTTCTCTGGAAAAACCGAGGCGACGTGAAAACAAACCTGGCAGGGATAGTCTGTGGAAGGTCCCCTACAAATGATCCTCATTTTGTTCCCGTGGTTGAAAAACATGTCCGCCAGAGGCAGTCTTTGATTCTGGTTGGTGGATTTTCAAAAATATTCTCCTCTGAAACTGCCAGGCCAAATGTTTTCAAACTTCACATAAATGATGACTGGGACCCCCTCTAAAAACGATCCTCATTTAATGTTGATCGGGTTGCAAACATGGCCACAATTGCGGCTTATAGTTACTATAGAAACCCTATGGGAAATCACATTTTCATCTTCTTCTCCGGAACTACTGAGCCGACGTGAACCAAACCTGGCAGGGATGGTCTATGGGAGGTCCTCTACAAACGATCCTCATTTTGTTCCCGAGGGTTGAAAAACATGGCCGCCAGAGGCAGTCTTTGATTCTGATAGGTGGATTTTCGAAAATTTTCTCCTCTGAAACTGCTGGGCGAAATGTTTTGATACCTCACGTAAGTAATGACTGGGACCCCCTCTACCAACGATCCTCATTTAATGTTGATCGGGTTGTAAACATGGCCACAATTGTGGCTTATTGTTACTATAGAAACCCTATGGGAAATCACATTTTCATCTTCTCTGAAACTACTGAGCCGTCGTGAACCACACTCCACAGGAATGGTCTATGAGAGGATGGAAATATGTGGCCACCAGAGGCTGTATTCTAATGCTTAACCCAGTGCCCCTCCTGTCTGCACAAAAGATCGGTACTGTCAGCAAAATACTAGTTTTTTTGAGAATCTGGTAAGGGTTGGTTCCAGTTGTTTCACCACTGAGAACTGGGAAAAAAAACCCCAAAATATTGTGTATACAGTACAAGTCAAAATAAGCTGTAGCATAACTGCAATAAACTAAGTAGACTGCAGCTTTTGCCCTGATTAGATCAGAATCTGACATTTTTCTGGAAAAGCTATCAGTGAGAGCTTTCCAGAAAATGATGTCAGCTTCTGGTCTTATCAGTGTAGGAAGAGAAAAGATACATAGTTTATAGAATTATCCTACACAACTTGTTTTGACTTGTACTGTAAAACAAGTGCAACTGTAGGTTGATATCTTCAGCTGTAATCTAATTATGTTTGACACATGTTAAATTGTTTAGAAAAATCTAGGTTACATTGTAAATTCTCTTTATTATCTTGCAATCATGTCAGCTCAGATGACAGTAATTATTGTATATCTTTTAAGATTCATGTAACCCTTTACCTGTCCAAAAGCTATTTTGAAAGAGAATACTGTCTGAAAAAATTGTAATTTTCAAAATATTTTAACCCTTTTTTACTGATTTTTTTTGTTGAAACAGAATTCATAAATGTGTGCATTTTCAAGAAAATCTTCTTTGAAACTGCAAAGCCCAATGGTTTGAAAAAACTTAAGTGACTGATGACTGTAACTCCCTCTACCAATGATCCTTATTTTAATCTTCATAGGGTTGCAATTATGGCTGAAATTGTGGCTTATAGTTACTATAGAAACCCTATAGGAAATCACCTTTTCATCATCTTCACTGAAAGTACTGAGTCAATGTGAACCAGACTTGGTAGGCATTGTCTATGAGAGGTTCTCTACAACTGTAACTCATTTTATTCCTGCTGGGTGAAAAAACCGTGGCCGCCAGAAGCATTCTTTGATTCTGATTGGTCAATTTTGAAAACTCTTCTCATCTGAAACCACAGGACCAAATGTTTTGAAACGTTGCATGGTTGATATCTGGGACACCCTCCACCAACATTCCTCATTTTAATGTTGATCGTTTTGCAAACATGGCCACAATTGCAGTTTATAGTTATTATAGAAATCACATTTTCATCTTCTCTCTGGAACTATTGAGCTGACGTGAACCAAAACTTGGCAAGAATGGTCTGTAGGAGGCCCTCTACAAACAATCCTCTTTTTGTTCCCATTGGTTGGAAAATATGGCCACCAGAGACATTCTATGATTCTGTTTGATGGATTCAAATGTTTTGAAACTTCACGTGATTGAAGACTGGGGCACCTTCCACCAATGATCCTCATGTAATTTTGATGTAATGTTGCAAACATGGCCACAATTGCAGCTCATAGTTACCATGGAAAGCCTATGGGAAATCACATTTTATATGTATTTCCAGGTGAGCGATTACAGGCTCTGTAGAGCCTCTAGTTCTCTTTGTGATCTCGCATTCTTGTTACAATTCCTTGAATTACTGCATTGCATTTCCTACATTTTGCCTTGAAGCCTTTCCCACTTATTGTCTCAAGTCTATGAAACTGAAGACAAATCTGATCTTTCTTTCTACCACAAGACATGTTGAGCAAAAGACAGTTTTGTTAATATTTCAACAGGGTTACAGGAAGTGACCTCAGACCTCTTGATTAATTTAAAATAAGGAATGGGGAGTGAACTTAATAAAACTAAAATAGGTGTTACAATTTGGAAAACTTGTTGCTCTTAGATGAATCACGATTGAAGACCCAGTTTAATTTGGTGTGATGGTGTCACTTTGTAGGTACAAGTACAATACAATAAAAAATTGTGATTGAGTACTCAAAGGTCTATTTTCAAATCTCAATCTTATTTAAATATGTTAATTTGATCAATAGCAATGATAATAAGAGAATTTACAGACATCCCTGGGGTTTTTATAGAGAAATCTATAGTTTTGATTTAAATCAATGATTTTTTAAAAAAAAAATCATTGATTTATATCATGATTTAAATCAATGATTTAAATCAAGTGATTTAAATCAAACAACCCTGATAAAGAGATCGAAAGAGTCAAGTGAGACAAGCACTAGAAATTACAGGTACTCTCCCTGAACACCTCTTGCATTACCGAGCACATATGCACAACTACCACAATGTCAATTCCTTTTTCGCTCACCTGACTGAAAGTCAGTGTGAGCTTTTGCCATCACTTGGCGTCCGTCGTCCTTTAACTTTCGCGATTCGTTCTTCTCCTTCAAAACCACTAGCCCAAACCCAAACAAATTTGACATACAATATTTTGGGGGGTATCGTCTTTCCAGTTTGTTAAAATGAACTCTGTGCCCCCACTGGGATGGGGGTGATGCCCCAAAACCATCAATTTCTCCTGAAAGAATGCTGTGATATTTGGTATGTAAGCTCCTTTGGTACTCAAGATTCAAGTTTGTTCAAAGAAATTTTCTCGGTCAATGTTTGGGCTTGCTACGGGAGGATCCCCATTTTGTGCCCTGCCCAAAATTTCTATTTTCCAAACCGAGAGGCCGATTTGAACTAAATTTGCTATGAGGTATTATTGGGTCCTAAGTACTTGATTCATGCCCCAAAAGATTTTCCCGCTGCCCCATGGGAACCTCAGGAGCTAAAAATAGAAAAAAATTCAAACACCCATATCTCCAAAACTGCATGGCACTGAAACTTTTTATTTGGTTTGAAGCTTCCTTAGGACCAATAGAAAGGAATGGTGAAAAAAAATAAAATCGCTATCGATTTTGTCCTAAGGTACAGTTTTGGGACTTTTGAAAAAATGCTGAGTCAGCATTATTTAACACTGAAGGTCATGGGAAAAATATAAAATAATCTTTTTCTCCCCAACCACTGCTCCAAAAGCTTTCATATTTCACATATAACATCTATGGAAGATTGATTCACATGGTTGATGAAATTTAACCCCTGGGTTCATATTTGGGCTCTCTACAGGAGCCCAAATGTTCAAATTAGTGTAATATGAGGGATATTCTTTAAAAATCCTCTTCTCCAGATCCAACAGTCAGAATCTTTTGATATTTGGTATACAGCATCCTTATTGAAGGGAGATTCAGGTTTGTTCAGGCCAAGTCCCTGGGCTCATATTTGGGCTCCCTATGGGAGCCCAAATTGTAACTTTGTTCAATATGAGGAATATTCTTTAAAAATCTCTTTCTTCAGATCCAGCAGTCAGAATCTTTTGATATTTGGTGTATATCATCCTAAGGGAGGTGTGATTCAAGTTTGTTCAGGAGGCATTTTTTGTGCCCAGAGGGAACCCCAAGAGCAAAAAATAAAAACAAATTCAAATACCCATAGCCTTCCCATTCCCCATTTATTCTCAAATCACAGAACACTAAAAAATTATATTTAGAATCCAAAATTATTTGGGTTAACACAAATTGTAACTTTATTCAATATGAGGAATATTCTTTAAAAATCTCTTTGTTCAGATCCAGCAGTCAGAATCTTTTGATATTTGGTGTATATCATTCTTAGGGAGGTGTGATTCAAGTTTGTTCAGGGGGCATTTTTTGTGCCCAGTGGGAACCCAGGAGCAAAAAATAGAAACAAATTCAATACCCATAGCCTTCCCATTCCCCATTTATTCTCAAATCACAGAACACTAAAAAATTATATTTAGTATCCAAAATTATTTGGGTTAGCATACACTTTTACTTCCCAGTGGGAAGTTCGGGAAGTGCAGCAGAGCTTGTTTACTGTGGTAAACAAGTTCTGTTACACTGGTAAAATAGGACCCAGTCACCAATGCTTGGGGTGGAAGTCCTCTAAAATGGGCAACATGGGTATGAACGATTTACAAAACTTGACTTTATCTCCATGTTGTGGTCGCGATTAGCGATTGTGCATAAATATGTGACCTTAAACACCAATTAGTAAGTACACTAAAAAATTTTTTGTCTCTGTGGTCCTGATCCCTGATGCCGAAATACCAGCATTCCTTTTGTACAACTTGTTTTCCTTAACCACAGATCAGAGTGCTTTGATATTTGATATGCAACCGCTTTTGGTACCCAAAATTCCAATTTGTTCAACGAAAGTTTCTAGGTCAATATTTGAACTCACTACGGGAAGATCCAAATTTTGTGTCCCACACAAAATTTTTATTTCTCGAATTGAGAGGCCAATGTGAAAAACAATCTTCTCACAAACCAATGGCCCAAATTGAAACATATATGGGCCACATCATCTTGGGGGTATTCTGTTTTAGTTTTGTTCAAATGGGGTGTCTGCCCTTTTTGGGCATAGTCTTATGCCGAAATATGATGAAATTCTTTAAAAAATCTAATCATGAACCACCAGTGGAAATGCTTTGATATTTGGTATGAAACTTCCTCTGGTGTTCAAGATTAAAAGTTGTTCAAAGAAAGTTGATAGGTCCATATTTATTTAGGCTCTCCAGGGGATGGGCTCACTTTTGAGCTCCCCTGAAAATTTCTATTTCAAGAACCAGTGGAGCGATTTGAACCAAATGTTATATGTGGCATTAGTTGACCCTAAGTGCTTCATTCATGCCCTCAAAATTTTTTGCATGGGAACATCTGGCGCAAAAAATAGAAAAAAATGAAATGTCCAATATTTCCCAAACTGCACGGACTAGAGATTATGTATTTGGTATGAAGCTTTCTTCGGAGCAGTTGAAACAATTGGACCAAAAAATTGCTGGCGAATCTGTCATATGGTTCATTCAGATTACATTTTCTCCATACCCAAAACCCTTACAGTTTAGGACAACTTGGCCCAGGTGAGCGTTTTTAGGCTCTCTTGAGCCTCTAGTTTTTTCGCCATCGTGCATGGTTGGTCTTTTGTGACTCGGCTACTTGTGATTGCTAGAGATATTGTTACAGTGCATTAATGGATTTTGTATCCGTTGATTCAAGCTCTAAATTATTATTTACTTTTCTCATATTAATGCTAATTTTATCTTGTATTCTGGCTGTGTGCTTATTTTTTTTTGCACTCGAAAATGTGACCCAAGTCGATTGGTGTTCCGTCGGTGAGAAGTCTTGTGATTTTGTTTACTTTGTGGGGTTTTCAATGCCAAAAACTATTCCTTGTCCTTCTTGTTTGCAGGTGAAACATGTTGATGATGGACACAGTTTCCAGTCACTCTTGGGACAATCCTTCCGGTGTTTCCTCACCGTGTCCCAGGTCCCTCCTGAGGCACAACCTCCTTTGGTCAGTCGCAGAGATTCCTCGCCTGGCCCTTTGGATGCTGCTCAGCATTCATATGAGGTTCCTGCTGATCAGCCCGATTTGGGCTATGTCTCTTCTGCCACAGAGGATGACAATATGCTTGAAGGTGACTGGCTCCCCTCATCAGTCTTGGGGCAGGCTTTAGATTTTGATTTTGGCTTCTTGCCAGACATTCAGCCTTCAGACCAGTCCTCAGTGACCGCCTGGCCACGGGCATCTGTGGAGTGTCGCAACCCTGTCTAGCTCCGGGATTTTGCTCCCTCTGCAATCGGCTCAGGTTGTTGATTCCATCCAAGGCCTGGATGCCAAGATGTGTTCCTAGGCCCTAAAGGGTTCCTTCTTTTCTCGATCTGATGCCTTTCTGCCTCCAAATCGGTTCTGTGTCTACGAATCCGCCTATCCACCTGTCTTCCAAGGGCTGACTACTGTGGACGAGGATTCTTCTTCCTTCTGGTTTGCTAAGCCAAAGTCGGCAGTTCTCCCAATGTCGGAATTAGAATCTATTGTGGGCCTTTCACGAGAGATGCTGGGCATGTTGTCTCTTTGCAGATTATGTTGTCACTGCCCTGGCTTCCTATTTCCCACCAGGGGTGTTTGATGATGCACAGGCACTGTTGCATGTTTTATCTCAGGTTCTTCAGAACCTGGTGCACATTCATGCCTGCAACATGGCTAATTTGGAGCTTGCACGCTGGGATGCAGTTTTGGACACTTCTCCATCTCTTCCTTCTGAGCAGCGTGCTGTTCTGAGGTCTGCTTCTTTGGTTGGATGTCAGCTGTTCCATGGTTCTCTGGGGGCTGTCCTTGACAAGGTTCTTTGTCATTCGAAGAACCAGCTTTAGGGACGACAACTGGACCAACCTGCTGCCGCGGGTGGTGGTCATTCCAGAACCGCTAAGCACCCAGCCGCATTGGCCTTGTCAGTCACGCAGGCTGTGCTGATGGTTATGTCCACTCCTTCTGCTCAGAAGAAGTGTGGACGCGGCCAGGCTCACTGACAGCCTCAGGGAGAAAAGTCTTAGGACTCTGTTGCTTCCCAAGGGGGTAGTTTTTCCTTTTGGGGGCAAATGGAGGTCCTCACCTCGATTAGTCTCCAGTTGGGGGAAGGCTGTCGCCGTTTTGTAACCGCTTGACTCCGTCCGTCCATCAGTCCGTCAGTCAGCAGGCCCGTCCGAAACACTTCTTCCGTCAAACTTTTCTTAGCTTCTATGAAAGAGAATGATGTTATATTTGGTCTGCTGCTTCATAGTGATGAGTTGTATCGTGTAAGCAATTTTCAGATCTGCCGTGCATCCACTTCCTGTTTGCCGATACTTTGAAATTTGACTGTACCCACTGAACATTGAAATATTCCGTCAAAGTTTTCTCGGCTTCTATGCAAGGGATTGATTTTATATTTGGTCTGCTGCTTCATAATGATGAGTTGTATCGTGTAAGCAATTTTCAGATCTGCCGTGCAGCCACTTCCTGTTTGCCGATACTTTGAAATTTTACTGTACCCTCTGAACATTGAAATTTTCCGTCAAGGTTTTCTCGCCTTCTATGCAAGGGATTGATTTTATATTTGGTCTGCTGCTTCATAATGATGAGTTGTATTGTGTAAGCAATTTTCAGATCTGCCGTGCAGCCACTTCTTGTTTGCCGATACTTTGAAATTTTACTGTACCCACTGAACATTGAAATTTTCCGTGAAGGTTTTCTCGGCATCTATGCAAGGGATTGATTTTATATTTGGTCTGCTGCTTCATAATGATGAGTTGTATCGTGTAAGCAATTTTCAGATCTGCTGTGCAGCCACTTCCTGTTTGCCGATACCTTGAAATTTTTCATCAAACTTTTCTCGGCTTCTATGCAAGGGAGTGATTTTATATTTCATCCGGAGCCTGATAATGATCAGTTGTATCGTGTATGCAATTTTCAGATCTGCCGTGCAGCCACTTCCTGTTTGCCGATTCAATTGCATGCAGCGATGCAGGTCCAGACCCGGTATTGGTCTTGTTTGACCATTGGACAGAGATAACGTCGGATCCTTGGGTCTGCGACTGTTCTTCCATTGGCACCCCTGTTTATCGCGGGTGCCTTTCCTGACTCTGGTCCCTTCTGATCCTCAGCATTGGGACCTTCTGGTGCAGAAGATTGACAGTCTCCTCTCCAAAGGAGCGATCGAGGTGGTCGGAAACACCCTTTCTCTGGGTTTCTACTCGAGACTTTTCCTAGTGCCAAAGAAAAATGGCCAACTTCATCCTTCCTGTCATCGATCTGAGTATGCTGAACGAGTCCATCATAGTACCTCATTTCTGCATGGAGACTTTCAGGTTAGTGCGACGGTCGATTCATCAGGGTGATTTTGCAGCCAGTATCGACCTGAAGGATGCCCATTTCCATGTGCCCATTCACCTGGCATCACGGAAATACCTACGGTTCTCGTTTCGGGGTCGTGTTTTTCAGTTCAAAGCTCTCCCATTCGGTTTGAACCTGGCTCCTTGGGCCTTCACCCGACTGATGTCACATGTGTTCCCTTTACACCATACTCAGTCGGCTGTGACTTCGTTGGCCTACATCACACTATTAATTGAAAATAGAATATGTTTTCATTTTTGGAATTCACTTTAAAAAATTTACACAATCTAGTGTAAGTATTTCCAATAGTTTCTTGAATCCAGCACCCTACATAACGACATATAACTAACTTACCCAAAGCATTTTTACAGCCTTAGTCATTATTTATTTTCATGTAGCATGTGATTTGGTAGTTACCATTTTTTTATAACCAGAAAGTGTGACTAACCCTGTGCACTGCACAGGGTTAGTCACACTTTCTGGTTATAAAAAAAAATTCATTTCTAACTGAATAACTAACCCTGTGCACTGTACAGCCTTTGTGTAAATGTCATCTATATCAACTCTTTACCCAATGTAATGGTTAAAACCCACCAGTACTATTCAAACTCAGCTTGAGAACCCTTGTTGGGTTTGTTTTTAGTGAATTCCAAAAATGAAAACATATTCTATTTTCAGTTAATAGCTTGTTCTACCTGGACGACATCGTCCAATGGCACCCCAGTGCTCCCATTCTGGAGTCCGATGTCCGGTGGCTGCTTGGCCTGCTAGCTGCGTCACTGGGTTTCAGAGTCAACTGCAAGAAGTCAGATCTGATTCCTTCTTCGCAATTTTGTAATTTGGGTATGGATTTCAATGCTTTTCACAAAGTGGTGTCTGTTCCCAAGGCTTGACTCTGGACCTGCTCCAATCCTCCTCGGTCTCGGTCAGGACTTTCCTTCGGTTGCTGAGCCTTTGCAGTTCAGTGACAGACCTCGTTCTGCTGGTTTGCTTGTGTGTCTGACCTCTCCAACACTTCCTGTTGGATCATTGGTGTCCGAATGTGGATCCTCTGAACCTGGAACTCACTATTCCTCGGCCCTTGCATTGTGACCTCCGCCCTTGGACCAATGTTCCCTAGTTGTCTCAGGGTGTTCCGTTGGATCTTCCTCATGCCGATAACATCCTCACAGCGGATACCAGCGATCGGGGTTGGGGTGCAATGTTAGATCCTTTCAGTCTGTCTACTCACGGTTAGAGGGATCGAGAGAAGGTGGCCCTTCATAACAACCAGAAGGAGCCCCTTGCTCTTCTATTGCGTTTTCAGCAATGGATCTCTCACCTGTCGAATCACACAGTCCTGCTTCTTTCGGACAATTTGACAGCGGTTACCTACATCCAGAATCAACGGGGCACGCATTTGATTCCCATGTATCGGCTATCTCTGGATCTTCTGCTGTTAGCACGGGATGTACATGTGCTCGGTCATTTGGCACATCCCCAGGCATCTCAACTTCCTAGCCGATTCCCTGTCCCAACAAGACAGTGTCCTTCCCACCGAATGGATGCTGCATCGTTCAGTGTTAAAGACGATTTGCAAATGGTAGGATCGTCCTCTTATTGACCTTTTTGCCACTCGCTGGAATCATCAGGTAGAGACCTTTGTCTCCCCTTGTCCCAATCCACTAGCCCTTGCAGTGGATGCTCTGTCTATCGACTGGACAGAGTGGGTCAGCTGTGTCTTCTCTCCTGCACCAATTCTTCCTCAGGTGTTGTCAAAAAATTGTGCTTGCAGTTGCAGGGTCATTCTGATCGCTCTCTGTCTCCACAGAGGGTGTGGATCAATCAGCTGCAGCCTCTGTTAGCAGATCAACCAATTCGTCTTCCTATATGCCACGTTCTTCTTTCCCAGGGCTGGCCCAGGAAGAACCACAACAACCTGGCCAGCCTGTCCCTTCACGCCTGCATAGAGGTTTTTCAAGAATAATAGCCGAGTGAATTTCTGCATCATGGCAACATTCCATAGGCATGATTTAGGCTGTTAAGTGGAAAGTTTTCTGTCACTGATGTGCAGCTCAACATGTGGATTACCGAAATCTGTCCATTGCTCAAATTGAGGATTTTCTAGTATACCTTTTTGACTCCAAGGGCCTTCAGCCTGTTACCATTAAGGGCTATAGGTCCATGCAGTCAGAAACATTGGTTCATCAGTTGTAATCTCTTTCTCTCCAAACTGCTTTGGAACTTTTCTCTGAAGAGGACTTGAGTTTTGCATCTTGCATACAAATGGAACTTGGCATGGGTGTTGCATTGTTTTCAGGGGGCGCTGTTCGAGCCTTTATCTGAGACTGATATGTGTTTCTGCTTTACTTCTAGCATTTGCTTCTGTCAGTCATGTCAGTGAACTTCATGCTCTTTCTGTTGATTCGGCTTTCTTTGGAAATGAGTCTAACAGTATTACCTTCACAACTGATTGCTCTTTTCTGGCCAAGAGTGAACTTCCTGATTCTGTGCCTCCTCCCATCTGCATCTGCATTTGGGCTCTTCCTCCGTCGATGGCCGAAGGTCTTTTCTTTGTCCTGTTCGTGCGCTTAAGACTTATATTAATCGCACACAGTTCTTATTCTCCCTGTCAGAAATTCGGAATAGACGTCACAGTAGTTGTGCATGTGTTCGGTAATGCAAGAGGTGTGCAGGGAGAGTCCCTGTAATTTCGAGCGCAGGTCTTGCTCGATCTCTTTATAGTGCTTTTGCACTCTTCTACTTTTCCAAATTCGTTTGGAAAAGTTATTAGCTTGAGTTCAGTTCTGAAGTAGAGCTTGCACTTATGTTACAGCCAATTGTAAACAATTGTGGTAGGTATGTTAAGAAACAAAATTTACTCAAAAAATTTAATTTTAGTAACTGAACTCATCAAATATGTTGTCTTATTTGCGAAATTGTGAATAGAAGATATCTATTCAGTGTGTTCTCTTTAAGAACCCCCAACCCACTCCCCTCCCCCCTCCCCCAGATAAGGCCTATAAAATAAATTCTCAGTTAATCCACAAAGAGTCCTGGAAATAAATTAGAAATTTAACTCCTCACATCATTAAGTGGAAAAAGCAATGTTTTCAGCAGTGAAAATTTCCCACAAAGCAGCTGCTAATTTAACTCTGTCAAGTAAGAGAAAGTTGATTAAATTTTTATTCCTATGTACAAGTGCAAAATTGTTTCATCGAAGAGATTTGCACTTTCCAGGTAAAAAAAAGTGACAGGGTAGATTCTCATTGATGAGGGAGGTTGCTCGAGAAACAAGTAATTAGTAAAGCCTAATAGAGTAATCATGTCACAAGTAACGTGAAACATGTTATTTTTTTTAGAGTAGAGTAATCTTGTAGCATTGTTTGATGTTTGTTACATATATTTCTTCATTCTAGATGTTCCCTTCTGAGTTTACACTTCACTATGATCAATTGGGCGATCAATTGGAATGTTTTTAAAGCATTATGCATTAGTTTTTTTTCTATGTTGGAAGTTGATACAATGTTTCCTCAGTTTGGGAATTAAGTATACAACAAATATTGAGACAAAAATATTTGGCCAAGAAAATGCACTACATTTATGTGGCAGTTACAGTTAAAATTAGAAGTCCTGTCATAAAATGCGCACAAATAGCATGTCGATATGCACGTTAATCTACGCGTTATGACCATAGTAAGGCTATCGAATTCTGTACATATGGCCTGTGCACAAGCAATGTTTCAGCCAATGGACCTCCGGGTAACCCAGAGGTCTATTGGCAGACACCTTGCCTGTGTTTGCTATGAGTAACCAGGAGAACCTGCCGTGCTTTGGATGCCATTCGATTAAGGCAATTGGGTGCAATTCCTATGTGCAATTAAGCCTAGATAAGCGCACAGTTCGTGACAGGACCTCTAGTTTTAACTGTAATAGTTTTCTCTTTGATTTTCTGGTAGATAACAACAGTTGCTTCATACAACTATTTACCACCGCTATGTTGGAATATAACAAAAACAGGACTTCAGTTTTGAAAAAACAAACATAGGTTGGTGGTAGAATGCACCCATAGAAATCATTTGATGTACACGATTTCCCCCATACAGTTAAGACTAGAGGTCCTATCATGAAATGCACACAAATAGCATGTCGATCTGCGCATTAATCTACGCGTTATGACCATAGGAAGGCTATCAAATTATGTACATATGGCCTGTGCACAAGCAATGTTTCAGCCAATGGACCTCCGGGTAACCCGGAGGTCCATTGGCAGAAACATTGGCAGAAACATTGCCTGTGTTTGCTATGAGAAATCAGGACAACCTGCCGTGCTTTGGATGCCATTTGATGTGGCGATTGCGCGCAATTCCTACGCACAATTAAGCCTAGATAAGCACACAATTCTTGACAGGATTTCTAGTTTTAACTGTATGGTTCAGTTAATGTTGAAATCAGGGTATAATGCTTAATTTTTATAAAAATTCTGAGGAAAAATGTGAAACTATTATATAATCTGACGATTACTAACCTTGTGTTAAAAGTAGTATATTTGATGTGTCGCAGAGTGTATTATAGAAATAAAAAGACCTTTATAAGTTGTAACACTCACTGATAAAATGCTTCATCAAGTCAATTTAAATCTCTTACATTGACACCAACTCTTGACCTGTTTTAGCGCATTTCTGTGCGATTTCACCGCGACGCCATAAAGCTGACATGCCATAACACAGAAGAATAATTTTTGGTCATGTTCCTTGTTGACGCAAGCAAGATTAATCCCAGGAGCATCGGAAGATGATCAATTGGGGTAGAAGTGGGAGAATGGGTGGGGTGATGGGGGCGTAAATCTGATTTGCCCCGACTGTAATGACTCAAGACACGACTGATAAAATATTCCAACTATACACAGCCAAGGCATGCGTTGAAGGCACAGAAAACCTGTTGATAGGTGTGAAAATAATTGTGATGGCTAACAGAAAACCCATTGATAAATGTGGTGAAAATAAGTGCGCACATGACCCAAAAAAGTAATGTGTACAGTACAGTCGCCATGGACTGGTCACTTTCCACGCGTGGGCAATATTTCCACGGACACAATAATATTAGATTCCAAACACCAATTTCAGGAATAATCATCAAAAATTTAATTAATGAAGCACCGGGTACAACCCGGTGCTTCATTAATTAAAATTTTGCTTATGATGATTTTTACTACCTGGTAAACAGATGCGTGAACGTAACTGCCCACGTGTGGATTACGACCAATCCACGGCGACTGTACTGTATATCAGTGCACCCATTTTTGCCATTATTGGTTGTCGTTCAGAACATGTAATTCTCACACAATGATATTATAAACATCACATATTTATAATATACATGAAACAACTTGTGATGATATATTAGAACGTTCATTCGAAAAGGCCAGTCAGTCACAATAACATATTTGCCTCACCTGACGAATATCAAAGTTTACTGTCTCATTATTTAATGAATCTTGCGAGTTTTTAAAAAATAAATTACAAGAAATGAAAGTCCCATTAATTATCTGACATGTTTGCCTACAATGTGAAAAGAGGTGAGCACCACAGTATAATATACATCTTGTCTAGTAAGAAATTACATGTTAACAAGTGTTGTGTCCTTGGGCAAGGCACTTAACCCCAGTTGCCTACATGAGGGCACAATGATGCTGTGTACTGAGGCGTACTGCACGTCAGTGGTGCACATGTCTTCAACCAATCTAACCCTGCCTGTGCTGCGGTGCAGAGTTCAGAGTTATGATGTTGGAGAGCTGACAGCTTCTCGTCATTGCTTGGTGGTTCTCTCCGGGTACTCCGGTTTCCTCCACCCGTAAAACTGTCATGGTCATGATTAGCCATTGTGCATAAGTATGTGACCTTAAACACCAATAAATAAATAATAATAAATACATGTTAACAAGCAAGTGCAAATCAATATTTAATACTGCAGTCCAGTTTTAAACTTGACTCCTCCTCCCACCCACCCACCCACCCACCCACCCAATCCTAGTGATGCCCCTGATTGACCCTTAATGGACTATTTCTGACTTTTACAACCTCAGAACAGGTGCACTTAACATGTTATCACGAGGAGGTTCTGCTGTTGATAGGCAAATTAAGGCATTGTTTTCTAGTTACAGTCTTGGCTGCCCGTTAAGGCAGCCAAGACGTAACTAGAAATCACTGCTAAACCTCTAAATCGTATAAAGCTGTGGGCTGTTGGGAATTCAGGACACTTGTCCAGGCCCTTACGGGTTAACCCTATAACAAGGTAATGCAACAGCAGTAAATTTGCTAATGAAATAAAAAACTGAAAACTCTTTGCAAAGTGTATTGAAGTATTTTTATTGTCATTCTTTTTTGGCTATCTAGGAGTATGAGAGACTTGTGAATAAAGGGGACTGTCACCCAGATGTGTACACACATTTAGGATGCTGTTATTTCTTTTTGGGGATGTATCCAGATGCAGATAGTGCTTCACAAAAAGGTATGGATTGATCTCTGTGTAGTTATACGTCTTTTGAGATAACTGTTTATTTCTAACAGCTATCTTTTAACTGGAACCATTTTTACCTTAACTTGACAAAGTCAAGAGAGGCTATTGCCATCACACGTGCAGAAGTCTGTTAGTCTGTGAGTCTGTTCACATTTTCCTTTAGCACAGACTACACCCCGTAGTTATTGTCTGATTGTCACGAAATTTATATGCAGGTTTGAGGTCATGTCTAGATGAGAACGTCCCCTTTTAGTCGCGATCAGCCAACTGTGATGGCTGACTGAGCCCAAAACCCGAAAACCTTTAGCACAGTCTACAGGTCGTATTTATGAAGGGATTTCATGGTAACTTGGTAGGATGACTCTGTATAATTTCTAGATGAGAACGTCCCCTTTTGGTCATGATCTGTCAACTGTGATGGCCGCCCAAACCCAAAACCCCAAACTTTTAGCACAGTCTACAGATCATATTTAATATGGAGGGATTTCATTGCAACTTGGTAGGATGACTCTGTATGAGGTCTAGATGAGAACATCCCCAATTTGGTCACGATCTGTCAACCGTCATGACTGCCTGGGCCCAAAACCTGAAAACCTTTAGCACAGTCTGTAGGCCATATTTATGGAGGGATTTCATTGTAACTTGTTGGATGACTCCATATAATGTGTAGGTGAGAACATCCCCTTTTGGGCGCGATTGGTCAACTGTTATGGCTACAGGGGCCTGAATCCTGAAAACCTTTAACACAGTCTACAGGTCATATTTAAGAAGGGATTTCATCGTAACTTGGTAGGATGGCTCCAGATGATGTCTAGATGAGAACATCCCCTTTTGATCACGATGATTCAGCCATAATGGCTGCCCGAGCCCAAAACTTGAAAACCTTTAACACAGACTACAGGTCGCATTTATGAAGGGATTTCATTGTAACTTGGTAGGATGACTCAGTATAATGTCTAGATGAGGACATCCCCTTTTGGTCGCAATTGGTCAGCCATGATGGCTGCCCGAGTCCCAAAACCTGAAAACCTTTAGCACAGTCTACAGGTCGTATTTATGAAGGGATTTCATGGTAACTTGGTAGATGACTCTGCATAATATCTAGATGAGAATGTCTCCTTTTGGTCATGATCTGTCAATCGTGAAACCCAAAACCTTTTAGCACAGTCCACAGGTCATATTTAATATAGAGGGATTTCATTGCAACTTGGTTGGATGAATCTGTATGATGTCTAGATGAGGACGTCCCCTTTTGGTTGCAATCGGTCAACCATGATCACAACACATGCCCGAAACCCAAAAACCTTTAGCACTGTCTACAAGCCGTATTTATGAAGGGATTTCATTGTAACTTGATAGCATAACTCGTTTTGAAATAATTTCACTGTAACTTGGTAACATTGGTTGTCACATTAACTGTGAGGGCCACATTAACCCACCCCTCAATTCTTGAGTACAGTCAAATTATTTTTATTGAAAACATAGCATACAGGGAACAGAAATTAACAGATTCCCAATTATCACAATTCTTGTCTTATTTCATAATCCTTTCATAAACATTGAACATTACCCTTTTCTTCAAACGTAATGCACAGTCAGGTTAAGCTACAGTGTCATTGACACTTTCATTTGGTTAACCCTTTACCCAATGCATACAATATCAAAATTTATTATTAAGTCATTCGACGAAGTTGGAATGTCTTATTGCGATTGTTTGCCTATTATTTTTTTTTTATTCAGCCTCTCATTTCCAGAGTTTTTAAGTGACACTCATGAAATTTGGCACACTTTTAAACTCAATTCTTTAATGTAAGGGATTCTGATTTTTGATTTTCACTCTTTATCCAAAACAATTCCCAACTTAAATGTTTTTCTTCATCTTTTAATGTCAACACCTGTATCAAGCTTTCCACTTTCAACTTTCATAAATCCCATCTCTGACCAAAACAATGTCTAAAAATGTGGTACTGACCTGGGAAATTCTCAGTAGTTGTGGCCAAATTTTGGGGTGACACTTTTCACACCAACCTCACAAAAAATCAACTTTACTACTGTTTTCATGACATTTTTGTGTTGTAGAGCTCAAAAAATAGAAATATACATGTTTTTAGATTATTTTATTTAACATATTTTTGATGTTTTTATATCAATTCCTGTTTTTACATCTCCTTCCCATTTTGTGACCACTCCTACAGCTTAAACTACAGCAAATATGCCTATAATATTTTCAGCTACACCTAGAGGAATAGTTGAAGTGATATCTCGGGGAATTTGTATTCACATTGCAGCACAAAATTTAACCCTACAGTTAAAACTAGAAGTCCTGTCATGAAATGCGCACAAATAGCATGTCGATCTGTGCATTAATCTATGTGTTATGACCATAGAAAGGCTATCAAATTCTGTACATATGGCCTGTGCACAAGCAATGTTTCAGCCAATGGACCACCGGGTAACCCAGAGGTCCATTGGGAGAAACATTGCCTGTGTTTGCTATGAGTAACCAGGAGAACCTGCTGTGCTTTGGATGCCATTCGATATGGCAATTGCACGCAATTCCTATGCCTAGATAAGCGCATAGTTCATGACAGGACTTCCAGTTTTAACTGTACCATGAAATTTCCAACAATGGCCTAAAAATGTCAAAATTAAATTTCAATGCACGTATTTGAAATCTTAGCACATTTCAGTGCTTGTTGTCCCAAATACAAAGTTGAAAAAATTTTGAAAACCCATACTCAGATACCGGAGATATGACGTAAACAACTTTGTGGGTATACCCATCCATTTTGTGAGCACCCCCTACCCCAAAAACTACGACACATACCGCTATAATATTCCACATACTTCTCCAAGAATAGTTGAAGTGATTTCTCGGTTCTTTTTCATTCACATTGTCAGAAATATTTACTGCGACGACGTTAATTCTCTCTCAACAGCAGGAAAACATCAACACCAATTTTTACTCCACCTATATGAACGTTTGGGACATTTAGTACTCATGGTCCCAAATACAAACTTGAGAAGATTTAGAAAATCACATACACGAGTTATGATGTAACAACATTGGTGGTGTACACTCTCATTGTTTGAGCGACCCTACCCCTAAAACTGAAACTTTCATATACTCTTCCATCAATACTTGATGTGATGTCTAGGTGCATTTTTAGCTCAACTTGACAAAGTCAAGCTGAGCTGTTGCCATCACTTCTTGCCCATTGGCGTACGTACGTATCTACGTACGTCCACAATTTCCTTTGGCACTCCGCACAGGTCGCGTTTATGATCAGATTGGTTCAAAACTTGGTATTCTTGTTTGTGGTGACCTCTAGATGGGAGCTATCGATTTTCTTCTATTTCATTCAAAGAATGTTGCCACTGGCAACGTTCTTAGAACTTAGTTTAGTCAGACCTCAATATTTCCCTTTGGCATACCCTACAGGGCACATTTATGAATGGATTGGTTTGAAACCTGGCATGTTTGTTTGGGGTGACCTCTAGATGGGAGCCATCGATTTTCTTCCATTTCCGTCAAAAAATGTTACAGCTGGCAACAACCATTGAACTTGGTTTAGTCAGACATCAATATATTCCTTTGGCACGCCCTACAGGGCACATTTATGATCAGATCAGTTTGAAACTTAGTATGCTTGTTTGGGGTTACCTCTAGATGGGAGCTAGCGATTTTATTCATTTTCCGTCAAAAAATGTTGCTGCTGGCAATGACCTTCGATGAACTTGGTGCAGTTATGCATCGATATTTCCCTTTGGCACACCCTGCTGTCCAGATTTTTGACTGGATCACTTTGAAACTTGGTATGCTTGTTTGGTGTGACCTCTAGATGGGAGCTATCGATTTTCTTCCATTTCCGACAAAAAATGTTGCCACTGGCAGTGTTCTTAGAACTTAGCTAAGTCAGACCTCAATATTTCCCTTTGGCACACCCAACAGGGCACATTTATGATCAGATCAGTCTGAAACTTAGTATGCTTGTTTGGGGTTACCTCTAGATAGGAACTATCATTTTCTTCCTTGTCCATCAAAAAATGTTGCCGTTGGCAACGACCTTTAATGAACTTCGTGCAGTTATGCATCAATATTTCCCTTTGGCACATCCTGCAGGGCACATTTATGATTGGATCACTTTGAAACTTGGTATGCTTGTTTGGCGTAACCTCTAGATAGGAACTATTGATTTTCTTCCTTGTCCGTCAAAACATGTTGCCGTTGGCAATGACCTCTGATGAACTCAGTGCAGTTATGCATCAATATTTCCCTTTGACACACCCTGCAGGGCACATTTATGATTGGATCGCTTGGAAACTTGGTGTGCTTGTGTGGGGTGACATCTATATGGGAGCTATCGATTTTCTTCCATTTCTGTCAAAAAATGTTGCCGCTGGCAGTGACCTTTGAACTTAGTTTAGTTAGCCCTCAATACTGCCCTTTGACACACCCTTTGGGACACATTTATGATCGGATCACTTTGAAACTTGGTATGTGTGTTCGGGGTGACTTCCTGATGTGAGCTATTGATTTTTTTTCATTTCCATAAAAAAATATTGTCATTATCACCAGCCTTTGAACTTACTGCATTTGTGCAGCAACTTATTCCTTTTGAACTCTCTGCAGGGTATATTTATGAATTTCCATAAGAAAGAAAAAAAAACATTGCCACAAGCAATGACCTTCAAACTTCGTGCATTTGTGCATTAACATCATCCTTTGGCATGCCTCCGAGGGCGCATTCATTATCAGGTTGTTTTGAAACTTTGTATGCTTATGCATGGTGACAGAGATAGGAGCTATAGATTTTCTTTTCATTTCCATCAAAAACTGTTGCTGTTAGCAACAATCTTTGAATTTATTGCATTTGTGCATCAACATTCTTCTTTGACATGACCTACAGGACACATTTATCTTAGGATTGTTCTTGTGCTCATTAGGCGAGACCTCCAGATAAGAGCTCTTGATTAGCATTCATTTCTGTGAAAAAAGTTGCCGTTTTCAATAACCTCCGAACTTACTACATTTGTGTATCAACATTCTTCCTTTAGCCAGTCATACAGTTTTCATTTAAAAATGCATGGATTGCTCTGACATTGTGCACACATAATGCTGTTATGTTTAAATTCACCAAATAACATTGGTACCAATGATTTTCAGTTTTGCCATTTCACTTATAACATACCAAGTTCAAGTTTGTCAAGTTGAGCTACAGTGTCATTGACACTTTCATTTACCGTATTCACATTGTTGGAAAATATTTCCTTCTACAGTGCTTTTTCTCACTGACGGCAGAAAAATCGTCATTTTAATTTCACTTCTGGTCGTTTGTACCACTTTGTTCCAGTTTGTATCAGTATTCATGGACCCAAATACACAAGTTTACAGAAGTTTAAAAAATCAATGTTCTCAGGGTATAGGTAAACTCAGCGTTGGCCATGCTTCGTTGGATGACTTCTGGAAATTGACTTTGCGATTACAAAATAATCTAGTTTTAATTACTTTTTCATCAAATTGTTATAACATTTCAACCCTTGGTGGAATCAAGCTCACAAGGGTCACTTGATATGAATGCTTTTAAAGTTTTCGGAAAAATATCTTTTTTTTCAACTGTTCAATTTGTAAACTATGTGGGTGGATGCAGCCAAAGCATTAAAGTAAAGGATTATCCTTTACCAAACACAAATAGAAGATGACACTTGCAAAAAATTTATTTCCTGCATAACGAAAATTTTTCATTTTTTGTCTCATAAACACAGCTTACGATCCCTTAATGGAACAAGCACATCTTTTTGTGGCAAAAATAGAAAAGGTAATGAATGGTGATTTTCCTGAATACCACTGTCTGCTTTTGACCATTACGTTAGCTAAAGAGTTAAATATTTTGGGAATCTGTTTTTTCACAAATTTCTATTATTGAAATCTTATCAATATTGATAGATTCTTCTGAGAGACAGACATGAATGGCACTTCCTTGTTTCATTGAGTCAAACTTGTACCTTAAAATAGTTTCATGTTGTGAAGTGATATTTTCTCCAGAACTGACACTCTTAATGTAAGTCGAGGTACCGAATAAAAATGTCACATAATTGTTTGGCCTTATTCAAGAGAGGGATCAACAATGTGCCACATGAATGGATAAAAATTCGTGTAAATATTACCAATGGCCATATTTGAAAAAAGAGGTCTACAGTGTACAAAAGGAATAGATAAAATTGTGCATGTGGACTATAAAAAAAAATCATTTCTCAGGCTCCTCCCTTTTTATTGAATGAAATTCTGAGTAAATTTTTAGCGCAACTGAGGGAGCCTAACTAATCACTTGCTGTCTGTAGTCCTTTGTCATCTCCATCATCTGTCGTGAACTTTAAATTCAAATCAAATACCTGTGTTCATATAATCATATTTAGGTTATTTGAGGAAAAGTGTTTACAAATCTTCAGATCCACCTGTTACAATGTTTTGATATTAGGTATACATCATCCTTAGGAAAGTCTGATTGATGTTTGTTCAAGTCAGGTCCCTTGGTTCATATTTGGGCTCCTTATGGGAGTATCAGATCTTGTCTAGTAAGAAATTACTTGATAACTAGCAAGAGCAAATCAATATTTAAGACTGCAGTCCAGATCTAAACTAAACTCCTACCCACCCAATCCCCTCAGTGATGCCCCTTACTTAGTGCAGTAAGGGGTCAATTCTTTAAAAAAATATTCTTCTTCAAAACCATCTGTCAGAATCTTTTGATATTTGGTATACAGCATCTCTAGGGTAAGCTGATTTTTGTTTGTTCAAATGAAGTGCCTATATTCATATTTGGGCATCTTGTTGAAGCCCAAATTTTAACTTTGTGCAATATGAGGAAAACATTTGTTAAACATCTTTAAAAAGTCATTTTCATGTCCACCAAAAAGAATCTTTTCATATTTGACGTATAGTGTATGTAGTAGAGTTGTCAGGTTTATTACTTTACAAAGCGTGATTTACTGGGATTTCCCTGTTTGATTATAAATGATAACTTAACAAGTGAATTATGCAATCAACAATTGGGTCAAATATCCGTGCATTCAAACGAAGATGCTTTGCCATGGATGTAATGGGGACTTCATTGTTTTTTGTTTTTTTTAACCCTTTACCTAATATGAAAAGCAGACGACACTTGCAAAAAAGATTCTTGAATAGCTATTATTTTCATTTTTTGTCTCAAAAACATAGGTTATGACCCCTCATTGGAACGAGCTTGTTCCAATGAGGGGGTCATAACCTATGTTTTAGAGACAAAAAATGAAAAAATAATGAAAATATTGAGAATAGCGCTGGCTGGTTTTGGCCGTTACGTTAGGTAAAGGGTTAAATAATATAAATATCGTTAATAATGAAAAGCAATAAACAGAGTAATCGCTTGACTGGACTGGTTACGTGAAATAATTCATTCAAGGCGAGGGACTATATTGTAAAACACTCGTGCGCATTCGTGCACTCGTGTTTGCACAACGTCCCTCACCTGTCATGAATTATTTCACATAACCAGTCCAGTCAAGCAATTACTCTCTATTTATTCAAATCAAGTCCTGTTTTCATATTTGTTTTCGAATTTTAACTTTGTGCAATATGAGGAATATTCTTTAAAAATCTTTTTCTTCAGAACCAGCAGTCAGAATATGAGGAACATTCTTTAAAAATCTGTTTTTTTTCAGAAACCACTAGTCAGAATGTTTTGATATGTGGTATTCAGAATCCTTCAGGAGAACAAATTCTAGATTGTTCACATCTAGTCCCGGTATTCATATTTGTACATGTGCTCTCTACGAGAGCCTGAATTTTAACTTAGTGCAATATGAGGAAACTTCTTTTAAAATCCTTTTCTTCTGATCCCCCAGTCTGAATCTTTAGATATTTGGATTTCAGCACCCATAGGAGGATCAGATTCAATCTGACATCATCTAATATGGACATCAGTGTAAAAATAATTACCTGAATTCATTCCTCTGTAGTATTAACTAGTTATAGATGTGTGACCTTAAATTCTTCTTGAAACCACTTTCCCAGGTGAGTGCCTCAGGCTCCTTTGTGCCCCTTGTTTTTTTTGTTTTTTTAGTTCACTTGTCTGAAAGTCAGGGTGAGCTATTGCGATCACTTGGCATCCATAATCCATCATCCATTAAATGCATGTCAGCCTTCTTTGGAACCACTGTAACCAAACCCTGCCAAACTTGGCATAAATTATTTTTGGGGGCATACCCTTCCTAGTTTGTTCAGTAGAAGTTGCTAAGCCACATGGGCAAGGATATTGACTGAAAAACCTGAAATTCTTAAAAAATCTACTTCTCATAAACCATGCATGCCACCAGCTACAATACATTGAAATTTGGTATGCAGCTTCCTTATATGCTCAAGATTCAAGTTTGTTCAAAGAAAGTTTCTCTGGCTATATTTGGGCTTATGCTGGGAATGGCAATATTTTTGGTGCCACCCGAAATTTTTCTTTTCCAAACCAGTGGGCCAAATTGGACCGGGTTTGGTATGCAGTAGTATAAAGGGATATGTACTTGATTTAAAAAAAATTTCTGCCCCCCCCCCCCCCCCCATGAGAACTCCAGAAGCTAAAAAATAGAACAAAATTAAATGCACATACTTCCCAAAGCACACACAACAAAGAATTGTAATGTGGTATATGGCAGCCTTTGAACCAGTAGAATCAAATGGGCCCCAAAAATCTCAATCAGTTGTGTCATGACTGCAATATGGGGTAATGGAAAAATGCTGAGTCGCCAGAACAATCAGTCAGAATATTTTTATATTTAGTATATGATATCCTCAGGGGGATTTGATTCAAGTTTATGAAGATCATGTCCCTAGGTTCTTATTTGGTCTCTACTGGAGTGCAATATGAGGAAAATTCTTGAAAAATCTTCTTTAGACCCATCAGTTAGAACCTTTTGATATTTGATGTACAACAACCTTATTGGGGTCAAATTAAAGTTCGTTCAGATCAGAGGATTCATATTTAGGCTTCTAACGGGAAACCAAAGTTTAACTTAAAATGAGGAAAATTCTTTAAAAAAATTTTCTTCAGATCCACCAGTCCAAATCTCCCTATACTTGGTATACAGCACCCTTATATGGGACAGATTTAAGTTTGTTCAGATCAGGTCTATGGGTTCATATTTGGATTTGCTATGGGAGCCCAAATTTTTACTTTGTGAAATATGAGGAATATTCTGTAAACATATTCTTCAGATCCACCACCAATCAGAATATTTTCATGTTTGGAATACAGCATCCTTAAGGTGCTTGGGTTGAAATCAGTCCGTGGGAGCATATTTTGGTTCCCCAAATTTCACTGTATGAGGGATATCATTTGAAAATAATCTTCTTCAGATATATCATTCTGAATCTTTTGATATCTGGTATGCGTCATCCTTATTGAGGTCGGATTCACATTTTTTCAAAACAAGTCCATAGGTTCATATTTTGGTTCCGTATGAGAACCCAGATTTTAACTTGAAGCAGTATGAGAAAATTTATTTGAAAACCATCGTCATCAGATCCACCGAGCAGAAACTTTTCATATATGGTTTTCAGCATTCTTGGCGGATAGGATGGGATGGGGGTGGTGGTGGGGACAGGGAGATGTGTCAGATTCAAATTTGTTCAAACTAAGTCCCCGAGATTTTATTAGATTTAAGTTTGTTCAGATCAGGTTTATGAGTTTGTATTTGGGTTTCTTATGGAAGTTGTCAGATTTGATTTCATTCAAACCAAGTCCCTGGGTTCATATTGTGGGCTCCTTATGATAAAAATGTTTTAAAAATCTACTTCAGATCTACCTGGCAGAAACTTTTAATATTTAATACACACCATCCTCCTCAGAATATTCCTCAAAGATCTTCAGATCTATCAGACAGAATCTTTTGATATTTGTCAAGAAAACAAAATTTTATTTCAATCAAATCTTCTGTTTTTATTAATGATTACATCTATTTGTGAGTCGGTAAGTAAATACAACCAGAAAGCTTTAAATTGTCGAAAGAAATCTGTCTCAATCATGTCCTTGTTGAATGCCATTTCCTTCATAAAACTGATGGCTTCCTGGAACTCTGATATTTCACCAAATTTCAACCCTAAATTTTAACCAACCTGGGTGGTCTTTTCAGATAGAAGCCCTTTTGTCATTATTCAACATAATCTTACGCCTAATGTAGAATATGTGTTGGGAGTGGGGGGTGAAAAAATTACCTCATTTTTCAGAGCCTTTTTGGTGGCAGTCATTGCTGGATGCACAAGGTGACATTTCCTTTTTTCCTCCGTCTTTCTGATCCCTCAACACTCATACCCAAATTACTTGTAGCCAACAATATCTAGGTGAGTGTTTTAGGCTCACTTTGAGCCTCTGGGCTTATCTGGTTTAGTTTTGTCACTTCAGCAGATATATGTAGTACTTGAACATGTACACTAACTGAAGTTAGTTCTTTACAAATGTTAATGACTAATTGCAAAAAGTAAGAGATTGGAAAAGTCAAGAGAAAACGAGGAAAACACACCAAAATTTATAAAGATACAGTGTTAGTGTAGCTAAAAGTGGTACTGCTGATACTCAAGGGAAGTGAGTTTGAAAAGTGTTCTTTATTTTCTTATTATGAAAACATGTATAATATAAGTAGTTTACTGATTAGCATCTCTTTCAGTAGTTGTTATAACATGATGTACAGAGACTTGCATGATTATCACAGTGAAAAATCATGCCAAACCTCCAGTCTGCATCCATTCTAAGCTCAGGTAGTAGAACTGTATGCATTTTTTTGTTTTCCAGTTTGTTTGCAGCAAATAGTGGAACGGCTTTACAGTGTTTGTGCATAAACTGATCAAACTATCTTTCTGGGAGGGAACTGTACTAGTGACCCCTATGGACTCTCTTTGCTCAGTCTCAGCAACAAAGGGACAAGTTTTTCAATCATGTTCTCATTGTCACATTTTGTCCCTTCTTGACTCATCCATTGGAAATCCATGATGTTTAAATGAATAACTGAAACAAAACATTACATCCAGTTCGAGATAGCAGGTGTCTATTTTACTAGTTGTCTGTAAATAGTATGCTTCACTTCAAGCCTACCTGTTCTCGCTATCATAGAATATTAAGAGTATTATAATATCTGCATTACACCTTAGGTGGAGCATAGAATTTATTAAGATATATCATACTGCTAATATGTTTGGAGAGCAAGAAAAGTTTGAAAATACAGTACTGTGATCACAAAAGTGTTATTTTTCTTGATCTGATCTCAAAGCACTTACTCACCCTGGTTCTAGAGTTCCTAAATAAAATTCAGCGAAATCATGACCAAGCCAGAAAATAAGCAGACTGTCATCTGCAAAATGAGGTCCCCAGAGGGTGAATTTAGTGATGCTACCCTGCACAGCAGGGTAGCATCACTAAATTTACCCTCTATGAACCTCAATATGAAACAGGGCCTCAAAACTAAACAGAAAGAGATACCCAGAGGATAAATTGGCCCATTGTATGGGATAGCATCATCAAATGCACCCTCTGGGGACCTCTTTTTACAAATGTCAGACTGCTTATTTTCAGGCCTGATCATGACCATGTAAAAATAAATAAAAGGAAGGAGCATCTCAGATTCAGTATACAGTACAGTCTCCATGGACTGGCTGTAATCCACACGAGGCCAGTGATGTCCACATATGTGTTTACCAGGTAATAAAAAAAATCATCATCAGTAAAAGTTTAATTAATGAAGCACTGCACTGTACCCAGTGCTTCATTAATTGAAGTTTTGGTCATTCCTATAATTAGTGTTTGGAATCTAATATTATTGTAACTGTGGAAATATTGCCCACCCATGGAAAGTGACCAGTCCACGGAGGCTGTAGTGTGCTTGCATTTCCTTCCAACAGGTGTGTTTCTACAATGTTGCAGGGAGGAAAACAAGCAGAGATTATGGTCTTGATCATGACTAAGTCATGATCTAACCAGAATTCTCTGTCTGCTTTTGTGATTTTTGTACTGTAATAGTGCACCTCAGAAATGAAGCCCTGCCTCTGTTGCTAATTCATATTTGAACAAGTGAATTGAAAATTTCTGATTTTATCACTTGAGTGAGCAAAGGTCCGTTAAATTTTCAATGTATAAAGGGCATTCTTCCTAACCATTCAAAATTGGTTCCAATCTGACAGGGCCCTGGATAGGATACCTCATGAATTTACATATAAAACCAATATTGACAAAATTAAAAAAAAATATTTTGCAGCACCAAAGAGCCGTTTACAGAACCGTCTACTCTTTCACTTGTCACACAAATTTAATGATGAAAAGAGATTAATGACATATCACCAGAATCTGCAAGATATCATTGAAGATCAGTTATCATTAGCATCTATACATTACCTTAGAAGTCATTATCAAGAAGCTATAGACATATACAAAAGAATTTTATTAGATAATAGGTAAGCTAGATTAATTTGTACTAACAGATTTTGGTTTGGCCATTACCTATTTACAGTTGTGGGAAGGTTTCCAACACATCTTCATTTTCTTGACATCTTCAACTCCTTGCATTCTGCTGGTGGATATTCCTGCCCAGGACAGGATTTCTTTTGCCACTGAAATAAGTATAATATGGACATATTTAATCAAATTTTACCTTTGTAAGTTGTGTGGAGTTTTTCATCAAATGCTTCCTGGATTAGCAGCCATGACTAGATTTTATGAAAAATATTTAGAAATTCACAGCTGGTTAAGAGTTAATACTGAAAATAATTTCAAAATTACTGGCAGGACTTATTGTCTTCCCACACTCTTTTAAAAGACAGAGAATGAAGATAAAGAAAACTTCATTTTAGATTTTCGAAAATGAATTCTGAAAAGATGTTTATATCATGGCAGATGTAGATGACAATACTAGTTATCTTCGCCAGCATGTATGGTATATGGAGATTTAATACCTGGATGCCGGTTTTTAAACACCGAGCCACAGGCGAGGTGTTTAAATGAGACATCCAGGTATTAAATCTCCATATATCATACATGTTGGCAGAGATAAAGTTTTTGTCCTGTTTGAAAAACAATATACAAACATAGTGGAAATAAATTTGTGGACACATTTCTCAGCTCCACAATCAAATGGACCAAATTCTTGATGATTATTTTGTTTTTATAATCATAGAAGACAACAGAAGATAGAGTTACATCCCTTGGATTGTTAAGGAAATGAGTCAACAGTACTTGTTGACATATTGTCCTCTGAGTTCCAATGTGTTCTATTGTGCCTACTGGCACATAGAACACATTGGTACTCAGGGGACGAATTATTTGCTCTTATTTTATTTTTATGATTGAATTGTCAGAAATCTGATGATATTTGTGACTATTTTCAGGGTTTTGGGTTTGATTTGTAAGTTGAGGCAAGGAAACGTGGAAAGCTTTCATTTAAACTATATACCCCCGATGTTTTGCATGCTCTTATACCCTGGATGTTGCACGCTCTCATATACCTTGGATGTTGGGTGCACCCTTTGTCATGGCTATTTGTCCAAGGGTTTCTGACCAATCAAAAGACAGAATTTATCAGGATATAGGGACAAGGAAAGTTATTTTGCACATTATTTGAGTGCCACACTTGCATGCCCTCTATTTTTGCACTCAGTTTGGATGTAATTTTCTGCTTTTTGGCACTTTTAGTCTCCCTAAAGCCTCTGTTCTCTGGAGGACTCAAGTTGATGCATGTTTCAAAATCTACTAGTGGAAGTGAATAGTTGTTACATGCAGAGCTGCCATGACTATGGGTTTTCGATTTGGAACCATCCAAAGTCATAGACAATAGGTAGTCAGTTAATTATTATATACCCAGTATAACATAAAGATCAAACATCGAAATGCTTTGAGCTGAACACCATTGAATTTGTGTGGGAAACATGTTCATGGCAATGGAAAATCCACACCACTGTCCCTCCTTCCCCATCCTTCTCCCCTCCACTCCCTCAAAATTGCTCATTTTAACATGTGACTACATGGTGATGGGGGCCACAAACATTAATAAACAATTTGACATTTACTATCATGTATTACTAACCATCATCACCAGAAACAGCTTTCTCTATTGCTGATGCTGCTGACAATTCGTCGTGTGAGAACCAAAAGATTCTATCTTATATTGGATGAATTGTGTTAATTAATACAGGCTGGCTGACCTGTACAGTTAGCTCCCCTGGTATGCCTGGTATTCAGAAATAGATGTGTGTGATATTTTTATCATGCCTGGTGTTTTGATAACTTCAAATCAAGGGTAAGGATAAACTGATGCTTCCAGAATCATATCTTTTAATGACAAATAACTGATCTGCTGCCTGTGATACGTATGTTTTATTTTTACCTATAATTTTTTACTGTCAGTGACAGGAAGACAGGTAAACATTTCAAGCCATAGTATCATCATTTAGCAAACATTGAAGGTCTCAGAACATGGCATCATCTGGCTTTCAAACAGTACTCATTACTGTTGTCTGTTATCTCAGTGTTTTATTTAACTGCTTTTTTTATTATACCTCCACTTTTTTTTCGAAAAGTGGGGTATACTGGATTGCTCAAAAAGTGGGGTATACTGGATTGCACCTGTCCATCCATCTGGCCGTGTATCAATCTGTCCATCCATCCGAATGTCCGACTACACTCTGATGTCTGTTCGCGTTATAACTTGAACATTACTACTCAGATTTAGTTGAAATTTCATACAGATGCTCACGATCATGAGATCTTTAAGAAGCATCAGCCATTGGGCTTGTGGAATATTTTTTCTGTGAGTTATGGCCCTTTAGATATACAAAATAGTATATATTTTTACACTGTAAACCAATGGCCCAGAGTAACTGGTGCTCAACTTAAAGTTATTAAGGGCCAAACACAAATTTTGAAGCCCCCAATCCCCAAAATTTGCTTGCAAAACCGAAAATTAAAAGTCCTATCTGGCCCTCCATACATTTACTCTCCACGCATGTGCAGACGTCAGGAAGTGACCAGAATTGGCGCCAACATCATTCTTTGTTTGACCCAAAAGTCATCAACAATGAAATGCCATCTGTGCTTTAAATTCTCTTTTTTTGAGGATGCCAGACACAAATCAATGCAAGAATTGGTGGATACAAGGCTGTTATTGGATGTCCTCATATATAGGTAGTTTTTTTATATTCTGTTACTGTAGTATACTGTAGGATACATGAATTATTATTCCGGTAGTATAGCTTAAAAGAATTTTGGATTTTGTCCACAGTTAGGCTCTATTGGGATGCCCATGGACTCTTAATGTTCCCTTTGGGAACTTGGGCATTTTTTCAAAATGTTTTGTTTACAAAAAATATTTTGTATTTAATTATGATTGCTATTATTCATGTATCTCAGTTATATATGTATATTGTTGTGGAGTTTCGAGGACTGATATCGACTTTAGTTGATACACTCCTGCAGACTCTTGTCATTCTTGTGTTGCACTGGGATGACTGATGTTGGAGTTGGGTGTCGTGGTACATTGTTGGCAGTGAGGTTCTGAGGATCAGAGCCTCTCACCGCGTTTCAATTCATTCTGTCAGTTTCTATTTCCGAGGAACATGAACATGGTGATGATTTTCTGATACCCATACAAGTGTGATACCGTCATCGCGCTCCGTGGAACAAAAAGAGCTAGCTGCAGGGCTCATTATTGTAAGAGTTAGGGCCATTTGTTAAAGGTTTTATTCTCTTGCAAGCAACTAGTTCGACCGGTGAAGCGGTACTCCGGCCATGGGTGCCGTGATGCTGGGTAAGTCCTTTGCGGTCTAAGAAGTGGATTGGGTAGAGCGAGCACTATAATATAAATGGCTCACCAAGCAACCACGGAAATAGGGAGAAAATAGGGAGGAAGTCAGTAAATTCTTGCACTCTGCGAGGTCTGATAGACTGTGAGCTGGAGAGGCCCCCCTTCTCTAATCTATCAATGTCTGGGGTCAGATATTGTTTCGAGAAACTTGCACAAGCCGGAGCATATGTCCACCCTCCACTTGGGACGCTCTGTTTAGTCTGCAGCCGGGTTGGCTTTAGTCAAGGCTTCCTCCGCTATGTTTCATAAGGCCAAAATGAAGTTTTCTGGTTGGAAACTTGCACGAGATGGAGCATATGTCTGCCTGTCACTCTGTCTAGTCTGCAGCCGGGGTCGGCTTCAGTCGCGTCTTCTTCTGCTACATTATTTAAGCACACACGACCGCATCCTAGCTACCTGACTTTGTATATCCAGCCTGTTGCACGAAGAAGGAACCACTCTTCGCACATGAAGTCGGACCATCCGGTAGCTAGGGAGATGAGGCCTTGATCATTGGGACGTTCGGAGAAAGGATCCGTTTTTGACACACCATCCCAGGAGCAGCATGTGGCTAAGGAACTGAAGACCGCTGCTCCTCAGGCCTCAATGACAGACTTGCTGTTGCAAAATGCACAGCTGATCGCAGCATCCCAGCAAGTGCAGATGCAGCCTCCCTCAGACTCAGAATCTGAGCTGTTGGACGGTGCTGGGTCGCAGATGCAATGGACCAAGATTCGCAACTGATTCTCTCGGATGGTGAAAGGGATAAGGAAGAGGATTACTCTTCCCTTTCAGAACAGTACATGGTTGCGATGGCTTTCATCCGTCAATACTACCCTGATCAGAATGCTGTGACGACCAGAGAGAAACCGCTGGCGTCGTTAGGTGCAAACTTTATCCGCACAAAGGAGGAAGTCCTTTCTTTTCAGTTTATGCAGATGTCGCAGGTCTTTGGCCATATAGATGATGCTGTATTTATCCTCTTGAGAGTGAGGAAGAAGGCGGTTTCTTATCTTCATCTTCTGTATACATAAAGTTTTTTGGACCACGTTCATTTAAAAACGGTCGGTGAGGATGTTCAGAGAGTTCTTCTGTGTTTGCATGAGCAGGTTGTGGATCTAGAGGTATCCTTACCTGTATCATTCACTATTCGCTCAGACACAATTGAGACGGCAATTTCTTATCAACCTACTCACAATTGTTTACTACAGGCTTGCACTACAGTGGAAGTCCCTAACTCGGATAAAATACTCTCTATTTTTGTCTTTCCCAAGCAAGTTGGGAAAGAAAAGTGGTGCAAAAGCACCAATAAAAATAAGCCAAAACTGGGTCGAGTGCAACCGGCGCAGACCCAGTACGGGACGCTCTCTCCCAAGTACAACTCCACGACTTCCGTTGCCAGTGCGCATATACCATCTCTAAAGACTCATTCTTTTTAAAATCCGCTTCGTGTCGAGATGTTTTTGCACGCTTATCAGTGTTCCACCAGCTCGATGTTTGATGATTCCTGATTCCTTATACCACAGTGTATCCTTTGTATTCTCAGGAACAGTGTTTTATATTCTCTTTTTTCTATTATATGTCCATAATGTATATTTATTTGCTCTCTCTTGGGTCGCGCGCGATTTTCGCGGGCCACGCGGTTCGGACTTAGATTTTCACAATTATTGTTCATGCTTTTTTTGCAAATTTTTCTAATTGTGTTAGAGTTAGGTGTCAGCGGGGTACCACTCCTACAGTGTTTCTTCTTTCTGTTGAGAGTAGTCTTCCTGTTGGGTGGTTCCCGGTCGACCGTCTGGGGTCTTTGTTTCTGTCACCTTTATCTCTTTGGGGGTGTTCTGTTTTCTGATCTCACCTTCTCTGCTCCTCTCACCTCTTTCATGCCTAGGACAATTCCTTGTGGGCAGTGTCTGCTGCCTAAGCATGTGGACGATGTACATTCGTCGTGTTCCTCCTGTAATGGGTGTTCGGCCGAGCGGCCGTGTGGTGTCTGTGGAACATGGTCTTCCACCTTTTGGGCGTCAGTAAATCGTGTCGTTCGTTCTCGTGGCCGTGCCTCCCGCTCCCGCGGGAAAGGAGAACGTGGTCGTTCGGGGCCTCCCGAGCCGACTTTGTCTGGTGAGAGTTATTCCTCCTCCGTGGGGGATGTGCAGTCTTTTCCTGTAGTGGATACTGCGGGAGCCATTGAGTGTTCTGGTGTAGAGATGCCTGGTTCCGGGACTACGGTCCCCCTCCAGTCGACATCTGAGGCTGTCACTAGGGTTGTGACTCCTCCTTCGGAGCCGAGCCGGTGTGCTCTCTCCACTTTTTCACCAGCCTCAACGACTCTCGACGTATCTACTACTGCTGCTGGTCCGTCTGCTTCGTTGTCTGTTTCAGCCGGCCTCGGCTTTTCGCTGCAGGGGACTGCAGAACTGTCCGATACTGTAGACGTGGGATATCGGCCCCAGCCTTCCCTGACTTCAACTCGGCGAAGTCGGAAGGGGCTGCCGGCCGAGCCCATCGCTGTGGTCTCATCGCCGTCGAGTACCACAGTTGTGTCTTTGGATTCAGATGTTCGTAGTGGAAACACTCTGAACTCCGTGGCGTTTCCGTCCACTCACTCTGGTCACACGACCAGTTTTGGGGGACCAACGCCTTTTGTGCAGCCTGGACCTTCTGCCCCGCAGAGGTCCGCGGTGACTCTCATGAGTTCTCGCAATATTGATCCTCGGGGTGCATCGTACCCCTATACACGTCTGCCTTCAGATGTTTCGGCTGCCACCCGTCGTCCCGCGTCGGGTGTTTTGGAGGATCGTGACCCTTCGCTGGTTAAGAGGGTCAGAGGTGAAGCCACTTTGCCGGTTTGCTCCCCTGTCGAACCGGTTGGTACAGGCAGTGAGCTTAGGGAGGCCCTCTCCTTACTCACTCAGGTTCTCTCTAAGAGCCTTCCTGTTGCTTCCAGCGAGGCTATGGGTGGTTTCCAGGCGCCTCCTATGGCGCCGCCTCCCGGGATTGGAAACAGGCCGGTTTCTGATTCCTCTGGTGTCCCGACACCATGGGAGGCGTCGGCTGGTTTGCCCACGATGGGCTATGTGTCTTCCGACTCTGGGGAGGAGTCCGACATGCTTGAGGTCGAGGGCCAGCAGTCTTCGGACTTGGGGGCGGCTCTTGACTTTGTGTTTGGGTTTCTGCCTGAGCTCAAACCTGCTAACCAGCCGACAGTGTCAGCCTGGCCGCGATCATCGGTCGCGCGCCAACAGCCTATGGAGCAACCTGCTTCTGGGCGCCTTCGACCATGCCAGTCGGTACAGGTGGTTGAGGCTTTTTCAGCATTGGATGCCAAGCTGAATTCCAAGGCTTTGAAGACTTCGTTCTTCACCAGGGTTGACACCTTTTTGCCTCCTGTGCGTTATCGTTCCTACGATTCCGCCAATCCGTCAGTCTGCCAGACTTTGACGGTTCTGGATCAGGACTCCACTTTCCTCGGGCTTTCCAAGCCCAAGTCTGCCGTCATTCCAATGACGACTCTGGAGTCCACGTTGGGCTTATCTAGAGAGATGCTTGGCATGCTTTCTCTCTCAGATCACGTCGTCTCAGCTTTGGCTGCTTATCTGCCTCCAGATAAGTTTGACGAGGTACAGGCTCCTTTGCGTGTGCTGTCCAAGGTGCTTATGCACCTTACTCACACGCATGCCTGTAACACGGCCAATTTGGAATTAGTTCGAAGGGACGCTGTGCTGGACACAGGACGATCCCTTCCCGAGGAGCAGCGTGCTACTCTTCGATCTGCTTCTTTGGCAGGTCCGCAACTTTTCCATGGTTCCGTGTCGACGGTCCGGGATGACGTCCTACGTCATTCCAAAGATCAGCCGCTGTTTCGTCAGCTTGATCAGCCTTCTCGGGGAGGCAAGGGCCATTCCAAGCCTAACAAGTACCCTTCTGCTTCCTCTGTGAAGCAAAAGGCTGGTCCTTCTGCCGCCGCCTCTACTTCTTACTCACGGTGTAAAGGTAGGGGTCGGCAGAATCGAGGGAAGTCTCAGGATTCTTCATTTAGCAGAGGAGGTGGTTTCTCCTCTCACGGGCCTCGTCGGGGCTCGAAATGAAGGTCCTCACCTCGACTCGTCCCATGTTGGAGGAAGGATAGCAGAGTTCGCAGACCATTGGACCACCATCACATCCGATCCATGGGTGTTAGATGTTGTTCGGTCCGGGCTGCGCATATCCTTCCGACGGCACCCCACTCTGTCAAGGGTGCCTCTTCCAACCACAGTTCCTTCAGACGTTTTACGTCGGGAACTTTTGTCCACGGAGATTGCCAATCTCCTGGCAAAGGGGGCGATCGAGGTCGTCAAGAACGTTCAGTCAGTGGGTTTCTATTCCCGCCTGTTCTTGGTGCCGAAGAAGGACGGCCGACTCCGACCAGTTATCGATCTGAGCATCCTGAACCAGTCTATCATTGCTCCCAAGTTCAGCATGGAGACTTTCAGGTCGGTCCGCCAATCAATTCACCAGGGAGATTTCGCAGCCAGCATCGACCTGCGAGACGCTTACTTCCACGTTCCGATGCATCGGGCGTCACGGAAGTATCTCAGGTTCGCTTTTCTGGGGCGAGTTTACCAGTTCAAGGCCATGCCTTTCGGCCTCAACCTGGCTCCGTGGGCGTTCACCAGACTGATGTCGCATGTGATAGCGTTCCATCGCACACAGTCCAGGGTGACTACTTCGGCATATCTGGACGATATCCTCCAGAGGCATTCCAATGCTGCCTTACTGGAATCGGATGTCGCCACTCTGTTGAGCTTGCTCACGTCGCTAGGATTCAGAGTCAACGAGGAGAAGTCGGACCTGGTCCCTTCTCAGTCGTTTTGTCATCTGGGGATGTCTTTCCAAACCAAATTCAATTTGGTGGCTGTTCCCCAGGCCAAGGCTGTGATTCTCTCAGCTTTTGCTCTGACTCTGTCCCAGTCCAGGTCCGCGACCGCTCAGAGTTTTCTCCGGCTGATCGGTCCCTGCGGTTCGGTGACGGATCTCATTCCTCTAGGTCGGCTGCGTGTCAGACCTCTCCAACACTTTCTGCTCAGTCGTTGGAGACCGAATGTAGATTCTCTGGATCAGGTGCTTCCGTTTCCGGACTCTCTGTATCCTCACCTTCTTCCCTGGACAGATGTTCAGTGGATTACGCAGGGTGTTCCGCTGGACTTACCCACGTCCGATCGCGTTCTGACGGCAGATGCCAGCGATCTCTGATGCGGTGCGACGTTGGATCCTCTCGGTCTTTCCCTACACGGGATGTGGGACCAGGATCAAGCAGCTCTACACATCAACCAGAAGGAGCTTCTTGCTCTTCTTCTGAGTTTCAGGCAGTGGATCCCTCACCTGTCGAATCGCCAGGTCCTTCTACTATCCGACAATTCGACAGTGGTTGCTTACATTCGGAACCAGGGCGGCACGCACTCGCTTCCGATGTACGAGTTAGCTCGGGATCTTTTACTGCTCGCTCAGGAGGTTCACGCCGGAGTGGTTGTTCGTCACATTCCCGGTCGTCTGAACGTCCTAGCCGACTCCCTGTCCCGATAGGGCAGGGTTATTTCCACCGAGTGGATGCTTCACAGGGCAGTGTTCCAGTCGCTTTGCGATCTCTGGGGACGTCCCCACATCGATCTCTTTGCGACTCGTTGGAACCATCAGGTGGACACTTTCGTGTCCCCGTGTCCAGATCCTCTGGCTTTTGCCGTGGACGCTCTGTCACTCGATTGGAACGGTCTAGTCGGCTACGCCTTCCCGCCGGTTCCGATTCTTCCTCAGGTTCTCGCCAAAATTCAAACCTGCAGTTGTCGAATCATTCTGATCGCTCCCCTGTCGCCTCAGCGGGTGTGGATCAATCAGCTCCGCTCGCTGATGGCGGCGGTTCCGGCACGTCTCCCGCTACGTCGCGACCTTCTTTGTCAAGGTCGCCCGAGGAGGTTTCACGTCGATCCGACTTCATTGTGCCCTCACGCATATCTTTTGTCAGGTCCTGTCTCCTCCGTAGAGGTTTTTCGAGACGAGCAGTGGAGTGCATTTCTTCTTCAAGGAGGCACTCCACTGGTTTAGCATATGCAGCTAAATGGAAGGTCTTCTGTCGATGGTGTGCTGATCACTCTGTTGATTATGCCAATCCTTCGATTTCACAGATTGCGGAGTTTCTGGTATATCTGTTTGATTCTCGGGGTCTCCAGCCTGTTACCATCAAGGGTTACAGGTCTATGCTTTCAGAGACTTTTTCTTATGTGGGGAAGCGTCGTATCGGCACTAATCCTTACCTCTCCAAGCTTGTTCGGCACTTTTCTTTGAAAAGGCCTCGGACTTTGCAGCTTACTCCACGATGGAATCTTTCGTGGGTGCTGCTTTGCTTGGGGGAGGCGCCGTTCGAACCTTTATCCCAGGTGGATATGCATTTTCTCACATACAAGACGGTTTTTCTGATGGCATTTGCTTCGGCCAGACGGGTTAGTGAGCTTCACGCCCTCTCGGTTGACCCGGCCTTTTTTAGGAGTTCTCCCAACAGTGTTACTTTTACCACTGATTGCTCCTTTTTGGCTAAGAATCAGTTACCAGATACTACTCCTCCTCCTATCTGTATCAGGGCTCTTCCCTCTGTTGAGGGTACTCGCCCTTTGCTCTGTCCGGTCCGTGCTATTCGCATTTATCTTGATCGGACACGCTTCATACGGAAGGGCAGAAAACGTTTTTTTCTGTCTCTCATTCCGGGTCGACAGAAGATCTCTCCTCAATCCATTTCTCGATGGATTTGTCTTGCTATTCGTACGGCTTATAGTCGTTTAGCAGCTGGCGATTGTATTACCAATCGTATTTCTGCCCACGAGGTGCGGGCACTGTCTACCTCTTGGGCTTATTCTAACTCCGTCAAGTTGTCGGATGTTATGCAGGCAGCCTACTGGAGAAATGCTTCTACTTTCTCCACCTTTTATTTACGCCAGTTGCAGGAGCAGTCGGAGGACCATTTTGCCTTGGGTCCTCTTTCTTCTGCTCAGGCTGTTGTCTGCCATAGCCATTAGGCTTCTTGAAGGTCAGTTTCAGCCTTGTGCTGTTACTGCCCTTTTTTCTGTCTGTGTGTCACACAGGCTCATATGTCTCTTTTCATTGTCCTTTACCAATGATTGCGACATTATGGTTGATAAGCCTCGGGACCTCTTCCTTCTGCTTCACGGTTCCAGTGCACTAGGGTTATGTGGGGGTTGGTTATGCGATTCCCTCCAGCCTTTTGTCTATTCAGCCTGTAGTAAACAATTGTGAGTAGGTTGATAAGAAATCTAAATTTTATAGTAAATTTCCTTTCTTATTATACCTACCACAATTGTTTACATGGAGGCCCTCCCGTCTTCTTTACGGGTAAAGAATCTTTCCTCCCCGCTGATCACATAACTCTAACGTTTACGGATTCAAAAAGAATGAGTCTTTAGAGACGGTATATGCGCACTGGCAACGGAAGTCGTGGAGTTGTACTTGGGAGAGAGCGTCCCGTACTGGGTCTGCGCCGGTTGCACTCGACCCAGTTTTGGCTTATTTTTATTGGTGCTTTTGCACCACTTTTCTTTCCCAACTTGCTTGGGAAAGACAAAAATAGAGAGTATTTTATCCAAGTTAGGGACTTCCACTGTAGTGCAAGCCTGTAGTAAACAATTGTGGTAGGTATAATAAGAAAGGAAATTTACTATAAAATTTAGATTTCTTCAAATAGAGCGAATTTGGACGCTATGTCTTACGCAGATCACCTTACAAGAGCTGTGGTGCAACGTCTCAAGGGAAAGGAATTTGAGGACGTTCGTACCTCTCTAAGAGTTCTTTCCAGGGAAATTATGTATACCATGTATAACTCCGCCCTAACAGTTGACTAATCTGGAGTTTATCAGACGTGATGCTGCCGTTGCATCGTCATCACTGATAAGATGACAAAGTGAAAAGCACTCCCCAAGTCGCTCTGGTTTCCGGACATTTTATTTTCGATGACTCGCTTTCATTAGTCTATGAACACAGGCTACTAAAAAAGCATCTAGTGCTCTTCCTTTTGAAGTCGGCGTATCAACGACCCACTTCAGCAGACAAGAGTGAAGGAGGGCGTTCCAGACAAAAAACCGGCAAAAGGAAACTCCTCACGGTAAAGAAACCCTCTTATAATTACTCTGGAGGTTGTCAGAAAAGTGGCTCGGGAAAGGGGCGTAGATCTGATCGGGACTATAGGTCAGATGCCCTTTGGCCGACGAGACAAGGTTTTTCGTGGGCCGGACGTGATTCCTCCTCCTGTAAGCTTTGCAGGTCATACAGGTGATGGTTTAGACCTCTATTGCTGGCCAGTTGGTGGAAGGTTATCAAGATCTGCAAAAAAATGGATAATAATCACAGAAGATCAGTGGGTGAGAAGTGTAGTCTCGGACGGCTTACGGCCTTCATTCCGAGCAAAAACCCCACTAACAAGTTGTCCACGTTGGTCAAATCTTCCATCAAATTCTTGCATAATAGAGTCTCTCCTCCCGGAGGTATAAGCTCTCTAATCAAAGGAAGCAATACAGGTCGTCGAGAATCAGGATTCTCAAGATTTTTACAGTCACCTGTTCCTCGTACTGAAGCCAGACGGCTCATTCTGACCGGTAATAGACTTGAGCTGGATAACAAGCTTATCATGGCTCCAAAAATTTATTTATGGAAATCATACGGTCGGTAAAAGCGAGCATTCAAGTGATTGACTATGCGGCAAGCATAGATCTAAGGATGCGTACTTTCATGTCCTGGTACATCTGGCATTCTAAAAGTACCTGCGGTTCACTTTACAAGGGAAGGTGTATCAGTTCAAAACAATATGCTTTGGTCTGAATCTGGCCCCCTGGGCATTTCACTTGAATGATGAACTCGGTAATGTTTTACTTACGAGCTCATTTGTCTGCGGTAACGTCGGCTTACTTGGATGACCTTCTACAGGGATACGTCTATTCACTTGGGAATGAGCTTTGAGACTCACAACAATCTGGTTCATCTGCCGTTACCCAGAGCGAAATTAGTTGTTATGCTCGCTTTTGTCTACACTCAGACGCATTAATAGCGAGGGAATTCATGCGACTGTTGGAGCTGTGCGGAGCGGCTGTGGATCTCATTCCGATGGGCTGCCTGCGCGCACATCCCCTCCAGATATTCTTTACTCCGAACTGGAGTGTGAAGACGCTTTCGCTTGAACCAGTATTGTTTTAACGGACCTAGTAAAACAAGGATTCAGATTTGGGCAGATATTCAGTGGTTAACTCAGGGAGTTCCACTGCAACTGTCTGATCCGGCTTTCACGATTGATGGATGCGAGTCGGACGGGTTGGAGCGCGACCCTTAGTCCTGCAGTCTTGAAGTGTCAGGGTGTTTGAGACCCTCAGTTCCAGGAGAAACATATAAACATCAAAGAGATGATGTCAATATAGCTAGCTAGCTCATGAATCAGCATGTTCATCTTTCTATCCGTCATATACCGGGTCGTCTGAAAGTACTAGCAAACTCGCTTTCTCGGAAAGGTCGGCTGTTGCAATTGGAGTGGACGCTCAACAAGCGAGTATTTGGACAGATTTGCTACCAGAGGGATTGCCCCATGATAGATCTGTTTGCGATGCACTGGAACAATCAGTTACCATCATTTGTGTCGCCTTGCCCAGACCATTGAGCATATGCAGTAGATGCTTTGCTGATCTCAAGGGGATGAATGATAGGATACGCATATCCTCCAATTCAGTTGATTCAGTAGATTATGTTTTAGATTAAACAGCCTTGTTGTGAATCCTACTTGTAGCACCTCTCTGTCATCACAGAAACTTTGGATTTGGATCAGTCTTCTCAAGTGTCTGTTATGGGACGATCCTCGGAAGCTTCCTCCATGAGAGGACCTTCTTTATCAGGGTAAGTTTTTGTTCTTCACGTCCTTCTCCGCACATAGTGGCATAATGGAGTCGGATAGACGTGAGGGAACCATTGCGGTTCCTATATTATTTTATGACTAACACAAGAACAATTAAGTAATGCGGGTGAGGAGGGTTCGATATGACTTTGAATCCCCCCCCCCCCCCCCCCCCCCCCCCCCCGCCCCCACCACACCGCCAATGTGTTTAGAGGCGATTACTGGGCATGACGTAGTTTTCTTCCTGCAAGCCTCGTATGAGTTTAAATACATACGTGCATTTCATGACTTCTCGATTGGCGGCTGGGTCGAGTTCTATGGCGACCTCATGGGCACATCCACTTTTTAGTTGGCTGGTTTCCTGTGATTGTTCATCTATATGTCATATATGAGTGCATAATTCATCATAAATAAATTGCTAGTCTTTGGGTACCTCGGCTGCATAGCCAGTTAACTGGTATTCAGATGATTACATGCAGGTTTTCAATGCTCATGCCCATAGTAATGAATTATTAGGCAGACGCATTATTGTATGTTACGGACCCTAGAAATTATGAATTATTTCGGGGGCAGTCCGTGTCTAGCCTGTTAATCATACCTACTTCCATTTCTAGATCCAGGTTTCTATTAATGTTGGTACTCGATCAAATACACCTTGTTTAGGCCTAAAAAAATTAAAAATCTGTTTCTCAGGCCCTCCCGCATGGTCCTTTTGGCTGCCGCATGCTCTCTTTTTATAACCAATTTAAACTTTAAAAAAATTAAAATTAAATGGTTGATGTCTGATATTTTACCCAAGTTAAAAAAATTTTGTCCCTTGAGTGCAAGAAGGCTTTGTAATGCTTTAGCATTACAAAGCCTTCTTGCACTCAAGGGATGAAATACACCACCACTCATGCTATTCTGTAGATTATGAGGCCTAAACCTTGAACCAAGGACTTGAACTTTTGATGGCAAAGAAGTAATTACAGAAATAAAAAATAAAATAAAAAAACGCTCGCCCGCATGCAATTTCACAAATAATGGCCTGAGAAACAGAAGATCTACTTTGTGTGGCCTTACACTCGTGTATATTCGCACATTTATAGTGTCATAGATATCAGATAGTACACGTTGGGGAGTGTTGTTACTGGAATTTATTGTAAGCCTGAATGGGATCGCCTGTGGGTTACCTCGGAAGTGTGTTTACTTTCCAGAGATCGTTCATTGTGGTTCTATTGGACATGTGTATGTTATATATTATATCTCCAGTTTTTGACCTATTTGCGAATGCCGACTCAGTGTATGTTAGATAACGGGCGATATTAATTACCGGGATCATCACTATAGCCTTAGCTTCTGAAGTGGCGTTAAGCACCATTTATTAATAATAATTAATACCTGAGTGCCTGTTTGACGAATATTTATATTGTTTTTTGGTACCCGCTTTTACTGATTCCAGAGCGCTCCCCTCTTTCTTTTTGAAGATTTCTTCAAAAGAAAAGTGGGTGGGGGGTGATTTTTTACCTCTCCGGCTTGCTAGGTATGTAACTATGAGGGAAGCTGTTTTGTCCGAAATTATATCCGGCATACAGCTGGAGTTTTATTGTATATGGCATTTGTGGGGGATATTCTCTCATTCACAAATACGCCATCCTAACTTTTGGGGCTTAGTCCGGGCTAGCCTTAAAAATTGGGAACTCGTTACATCCAATTAGCATAGTCTTCATGCTAAGTATACGGAATTACTTGATCTGGGCTCCTTTTGTATGATATGTCTTCTCTATTACTGTATAGAGAGACATACATGTAATTCCTAATAATTTTAATTTCCTTTCACCTTGGATTACAGGATTGGAACTATGTTGATCTACTAATTCTGAAGTCCTAGGCCCTCCACCTTTGTATGATTCAGCTGCTCTGGGCCATTGGTTTACAGTGTACAAATATTATAAATTTAAAGTAATTTGTATATTTTTATACTTACCAATGGCCCAGACGGAGATGGCCCTCCCATGAGTGGGCACTCATACCTCCGCACTGAATTTTTATGTAGTACTCTCTTCTACAAAGAATGATGTTGGTGCCAATTCCGGTCACTTCCTGACGTCTGCACATGCGCAGAGAGTAAATGTATGGAGGGCCAGATAGGACTTTTAATTTTTGGTTTTGCAAGCAAATTTGGGGGATTGGAGGGGGTTCAAATTTGTGTTTGGCCCTTAATAACTTTGAGTTAAGCACCAGCTACTCTGGGCCATTGGTAAGTATAAAAATATACAAATTACTTTAAATTTATAATTTTTGGCCTGTTCACCTCGTATATCAGGTTCAGGTTATTGGATCTCGATGAAATTGGAATGAAGATTGTTTATGGGATAGCCTTTCAAATTAGTCTTTAATAATATTTCTTACCTTTCAGTTTCTAGACTTATCCCCCTTTTTAACTTTGAAAATTTGCTGTCTTTAATTTTTTGCTGTAAAACAAAGACAATAATTTCACTGTTTGCCTCGTAAAATAGCCAATATTGTGTCTGTTTGTCTCGTATCTCTTGTTTGGTTTATCAGATCTCTATGAAATTTAGAATGAAGATTCTTTATGGGAAAGTCTTTCAAAATATCATGGTTTATTTCTTCTCTTGCCATTGTTTCGCAGTATGAACCTGGGGGGTATGCACTGGGGCGTGGCTCACCTCACGTTCCTTTTTGTTGTTAGGATAGTCAGCCCGGATATTGTTTTTTTGTGATCTTCAACATTAACTGTGTTTCAACCCACAGGATAGTGATGCATATACTGTCATACAATTTCAAAGACAGCGAGTGAAGTCATCCAACAAAGTTAGTTACTGAAAGCGATCGTCAACCTGGGCTTTGGGGGTTTTTTCTTTTTATTCAGGCACATTGTAGAGTTCATCACTGAACCCGTGAACCGATCCGCTTGAATATTAAAAATTTTAAATTTCAGTGCTTAACTGGTAAAGTGCGAAATTATTTTCAGTCATCAAAATTTGTTCACATAACTTTGCCTTGTTACAATTTATGGGAGAGTGCCATAAATTGTAACAAGGCAAACCCTAACAGACTAAATAATTTCACTTCAAAGGTGATATGTAGAACATCCACTGAATAAGAAGCCTTTAAGTTGTGGTACCGACACTTCAAATATGGGTTTCCAGCACTCTCCCAGTCAAAGTTGAAATAAAGGTACTTTTAGCACTTATGGTCCCGTATAACAAGTTGGGAAAATTTATAAAATCTGGCACCAAATACCAGAGATATGACATAAATAATGACAGGTGTTACTCCCTCCCATCTAGTGACAGCCATACACCCAAAGCTCCAAAACATAGCACTAATAACCCAGATGTCAAGAGGACTACATCAGCTCAAACATTTGCAGTTTCATCCAAATTGTCGTATAATGTTACTGGCTATTGAAGGTTGGAAACAATTAAATTTCACTGCGAAGAACAAGTTGTAAATGTTTTTAAAATCCAACCTCAAATAACGGTGATGCGACGTAACTATTGACAGGCATTATCCCCTTCCATCTGGTGACAGCTCTACTCCAATGCTATATACAGTTAAAACTAGAAGTCCGGTCATGAAATGCACACAAATAGCATGTAGATATGCATGTTAATCTACGCTTTATGAGTATAGTAAGGCTAGCAAATTCTGTACATATTGCCTGTGCACAGCAATGTTTCAGCCAATGGACCTCCGTGTAACCCGGAGGTCCATTGGCACAAACATTGCCTGTGTTTGCTATGAGTAACAAGGAGAGCCTGCCGTGCTTTGGATGGCATTCGATATGGCAATTGCGTGCAATTCCTACGCGTAATTACGCCTAGATAAGCACACAGTTCGTGACAGGACTTCTAGTGTTAACTGTAGCATAGCACTAATAATAACCCAGACATCAAGAGAAAGAGATTAGTTAAAACATTGTTCAGTTTCATCCAAATTGGTAGAAAATTATTAACGCTATGATATTGCTGATTAAAGGTTGGAAAACATCAATATTACATTTCACTGCATAAAGTTGAAATCAAGGGAACTTTTAGCATCATGGTCCCCAATAAGTTGAACACCGGAGAAAAAATGTCAATACTGAGAGGTGTTACCCACTCCCATCTGGTTACAGCCCAACACCCAAAGCAACATAACATACCACTATAATAATACCCTAGAATGTAAAGAGCATTGTGTAGTTTTGTCAATACACCTTCTTCTCATTGTTGGGCTACCTCAGTGATGGACGTTATTCACTGGATGATTTATGGAAATTAGCTTGCGATTTTAAAATAATGTAGGCTGACATTTTGTTACCTTTGAAATACTGTGAATAAACATGTATGTAGATGAGTTTTATAAATATTGATTTTCATATATTTTTCAGGGATTTTCTGGCATTGAATGTTTATGTCGCACTTTGTTACTACAAACTTGATTATTACGATGTATCTCAGGTAAGCCATTTGCAAAATGATTACAATACTGAATTGAATTGATTTTATTTAACAATAGACATCTATATGAATATACAATAATTTCATAGCAATCAAGTTTCAACATCCTCACATGTATATTGTTGGGGTACAACATAGCCTGATTGGCTATCCTCCCATTAATCCCTGGAATAAATATAAGAAAATAAGTAATAAAGTAGGTTAAAACACTAAAGGAGGGAAAAACAGAGGGAAAGTAAAGCAGGCCTGGCATTCTTAACAATGCAGGGGGGCTAAAAATTGCTTCCCTCGCTGGCCTAGGCAAGCGATTGGCTCTCCTCAAGCTAAAAGTGGCAAAATGAAGTTTGATGAGTTCTGCCTAGGGGGCTTTGTACATTTTATTTGGTGCTGCTAGCAAGGTAGTCTCTGTGCGATGGCTACATTACCCCTCCCACACCTCTGGGCCTTGCCGAGGCAAGGCCCGGAGGTGTGGGAGGAGTAGTGTGGCCATCTTACAGAGATCACTAACAGAGCAGAAATCTGAAAATATGTGTCTTTTAGGAATAGGCTGTTATGATAATCATTATTTTCTAAGGCCAGGTGGGCTAGTTTTTGCTCGCCTTATATTTTTTTAAGGCAACTAGTAGGCGAGCGAATAAATAAATTATGGGGGGTAGCCGCTACATTCTGATCACTGAACTACTAGGGGATGTACAAAATAGAAAGCCCAGCATCACTACATCTGAGCCACGTGAGCACAAGAGGGGGCACCCCTCTCACTGGAGGGGTGGGGAGGGAGGGGAGGAGGCAGAAAAAATTGTGAAATTCGAGACAAAAAAGTGCAATTTCCTTGACTCTGAGGCTGTTTGTGTCCATAAATTATAAGTTGTGAACGGCATCAATAATTAGGCCACATCACCATGGTGGGGGGACAGAGGGAGGAATGATTGAAATTTGAGGGTGTGCCCCCTCAGCCCCTCCCCCCTCCCCCCTCCCCAGCTACACCACTGGACTTGAGTGACAAATACAGACACATTTTATGTGTACATTACCCTCTAAAATGTGGATTTCTACAATATATTTTGAAAAACTGAAAACCGAGTTTTTGTACAAAACCAAAACTGAACCGAAACGCAAATTTCAAAACCTCCCAGCCCCACAGCAAATCTCAGTCAGGTCAAATACCGAATACCAAAACTATACCAAGGTATACCCCCTAAAAATACCGAAACTGGTACTGAACTCAAAATTCCCATACCGCCCATTTCCAGTAGTGGACGTCCTGGTGGTACATGAACTGAAAGTATGTGTTGAGAATTCATCTTTAAAGAAACATATGGTATTGTAATCGCAGACGTGGTTTCTTTCTCAATAAAAACCTGATTTAGTTGCAGCATTCTTTCACCAGTGGGTTTTGATTTCTTAAATATAATATTGTGAATTCAAGTCCATATCAAGAAAAACAAAAATAAGGATTTGAGATTGCCCTTATGTTTTTTTTTGTGACGGGTGAGATTCTATAGTATTGTGGGTAAGTAATAGAGCTGTAGGTTTTTAAATTTATTGTTCGGTTTTGGTTTTGGTTTTTCAGGTGGAGAAAAACCTCGGTTCGGTTCGGTTTTTGGTTTGTTGTCTGACATTGACCATTGAAAAACAAATTTTAAAATACAAGATTTTAAAATAGGTTTTTTTATGACATACATTCATACTTTTAAACAGTTCAATAAAATCAAAACGTGGTTTTTCTGAAACACTTTGGTAAAGTACCAAACAGTCAATTTATTTTGGAAGCAGCGTTACTCACACTGAGGGATTTTTTCAGCATTATAGTCTGCAAAAAACTATTTATTTTCCCGAAGCTATTCCATAAACTATAGGTATAGCAGTTATCAGGTTGACAACTTTTCCAACTGGTTATGCCAATAACCGATTGCAAACCGGTTATCCAACAAACAGTTTCAACTCGAACCTCCAGTCCCAGTTAGGACTCTATAAATGACGACACCCCATCCTGTTGACAAGTGTAATATTTCTCACCTCTGTGGATTTGAGAATCTAAGGACTCTACTAGATAGCATCTCAAATCACTCTAACTGTATAATAAATCACTCTCCAATAAATTGTAAAATAATAAGTTTTAAAAAGAAAAGATTTATTGGGAGCTGTCAGCTCTATTCAGTCCTGAAAGTAATTATTCTGACATTACAGCTATTTAGTATTGAAACATTTGATTTGTTTTGTTTTTGTTGTTTTTTTTTACAGGAAGTTTTAGCAGTATACCTTCAACAGTACCCTGACAGTGCTATAGCCCTCAATCTCAAAGCATGTAATCATTTTAGATTATATAATGGAAAAGCAGCTGAGGTGAGTGAATATTTATTCATTTCAGTGGTGTTGATAAAAATTGTGCTATACATACAAAAGCATCTCCACTGTATAAGACCTTACAAAATGGAAATTTCATTTTTAGCTCAACTTTGGCGAAGCCAAATTTGAGCTTATGCCATGGGCAGTCATCTGTCTGTCCGTCAACAATTCAATACGGCTCGGGCTAGAGGCCGTATTTATGAACCAATCTTTACGGAACTTCTTGGGTACCTTTGTTATGACTGTGGGACGAGAACGGGTGTTTTGGGGTCCGATCGGAAATTCAAGTTGGCCGCTGGCAGCCATTTTCTACAAACTTAGGTGCAATCAGATTTTTGCGCAGAACTTCCATCGGAAAGCGCTGATTTGAATAATTTTTTGTATGAATGTTTAGTACCATGGGATACATCACATATAATACAGGTTTTTTTCTTGTGCGTATATTAGGCAAATTAGACTAACTTTGATGTATTTAGTGTTACTTTCAGCACTGCAAGTGCAAATGCCAATACGGATCGTGCTAGAGGCCGTATTTATGAACCGATCTTTACGGAACTTCTAGGGTACCTTTGGTATCACCGTGGGACGAGAACGAGTGTTTTGGGGTCCGGTCCGAAATTCAAGATGGCCGATGGCAGCCATTTTGTACAAAATTAGGTGCAATCATATTTTTGCACAGACCCTCCATATGCAAGTGCTGTTTTGAATAATTTTTTGTGTGAATGTTTAGTACCATGGAATACATCACATATAATACAGGTTTTTTTCTCATGCAGAAATTATGCAAATTAGATGAACTTTGATTTTTTCAGTGCTACTTACACACAGTAAGTACACATGTCAATACGGCTCAGCCTACAGTCTGTATTTATGAACTGATCTTCACGAAACGTCTTGGGTACCTTTGTTATCACCTTGGGATGAGAACGAGTGTTTCTGGGTGCGGTCCAAAATTCAAGATGGCTGCCAGTGGCCATTTTGTACCAAAATTAGGTCTAATCAGTTTTTTGTACACAACTTCTCTTTGGCTCAGGCTAGAGGCTGTATTTATGAACTGATCATTACGAAACTTCTTGGGTACCTTTGTTATCACCGTGGGATGAGAACGAGTGTTTTTGGGTGTGGTCCAAAATTCAAGATGGCCACCAGCAGCCATTTTGTACCAAAATTAGTGCAATCAGTCTTTTGTACAGAACTTCTGTATGAAAGTTCTGATTTGAATAAATATGTGTATGAATGTTCAGTAACATGGAATACATCACATACAGTACAGGTTTTTTTCTCGTGCAGAAATTATGCAAATTAGATGAACTTTGATTTATTCAGTGCTACTTATACTCTGTAAGTGCACATGTCAATACGGCTCGGGCTATAAGCTGTATTTATCAAACCGATCTTCACAAAACTTCTTGGGTACCTTTGTTATCACCTTGGGACGAGAACGAGTGTTTCTGAGTGTGGTCCAAAATTCACGATGGCTGCCAGTGGCCATTTTGTACCGAAATTAGGTCCAATCAGTTTTTTGTCACAACTTCTATACAGCTCATATTTATGAACTGATCTTCACAAAACTTCTTGGTTACCTTTGTTTTCACCTTGGGGCAGAAACGAATGTGTTTTGGGGTGCCTTTGTTATCACTGTGCTATGAGAACAAATATTTTGGGGTTCAGTTAGACCCACTCTGGGACTCAAAGATTTCTTTTCTAGTTTAGCATCTGACCGTCACCCACCTTTACAATACTTTACCTATACATTTGTTACAGGCTGCGGTCAGTATTTTTGTACAGACCGTCACAATATTTTATATGTACCTTTGTTATCAGGTCATTACCTAGATGTTTGTCATTGCTGTGTCACATACTATACATGTACATGTCTTAACAAGTTGAGCTACAGTGTCATTGACACTTTCATTCTTTTATTTCTTCATTGTATACAACATTACATAACTGAAATTTCATATTTTTATACTGTACCAATGACCCAGACTTAGCTGGTGCTAACTCCACAAAAACCAGGGCCAAACACAAATTTTGCCCCCCAATCCCCAAAATTTGCATCCAAAACAAAAAGAAATCATGTCCTAAAGGACCTCCATAGTACGACTCTACTGCGCATGCGCAGTGACGCAGTCGTCCCGAAATTGGCGCCAAATATCATTCTCTGTTTGGCCCTTCATCAGTCAACATCTCACTGATCTTTGTGCTTGTAAATCTCAGTTTAAAGGATGCCAGACACGTAATTCTTGGAGAAAATGTGATTCTAAGGAGGATAGAAGGAGGAGAGGAAAAAAGAAGTGGCAAAAAATAATCAGGGCTGTACTTAAAATTTTTTGTTGAAATTATGTTAAGTTGCCTATTTTCGAGGCAAACGCCTCTTGTTGTCATTCTTGCTAATTGTTGCACTGCTTATTCAGTGTTTCCTCTCCCCTAACCTTCTAAAGTCCCCCCTTGCAATTCTCCCATACTTTTGGCATATTTTTGAGAAGTTTCATTTCTAAAAATTCCCTGGGAGAGTTGCTTGGTTACAGAATGTTTTCTGTTATTTTCCCCATAGTTACGTTTTCACCCATGGGTGTATAACGTTTGTGTTCTGCATCTTCCATCTGATGTTCTGCAGATTCTCCCCTGGGAGTCTCTGTTTTGCATCAGATAGAGTGTAATTGATGACTGATTCCGGGCCAGTTTTTTCAGTGCCTGGAGTCATGTTTTCTTCTGTGTTTACACTGTTTGTTTTCATTGGCAACAGCCTTTTTTGAGGGGGGCTGTTTGCCTTTGAGGTAGTTATCTCATTATAAGATACATTTATATTATCCGAAAGTGTCTCATTAATTATTTTATATAATTTTAAAATTTTTGACCACACTTTGCCATCGGATCCATCGGGGCTCAACGTTACTTTTCAGCAACTTGGGCTTCTCTGAAAAAATATTTTTTCAAAATTATTTTGTTTTGCAATTGTTTTTTCATTTATTAATGGATCATGTTATTATGTATCTTTGTGTCAGGGGTTTTTGCGAGTAACTAGGACTTATTGTTGTTCTTTCACAATGAAGGGAACTTGTTCAAATTGTAATAGGAAGAAATCTTCCTCTGACTTTCATGATTATTGCATAAATTGTAGTCAGTGTTCTCGCATTAATCCCTGTCCTGTATGTGAACATTGGGATGAGAAACATTGGAAACGTGTGTCACGATATGTTGTTTCTGGAGAAAGAGCGATGCTGGCTCTTTCTCCACAAGGTCACTCTACTCTCTCAGTTTCTATTTCAGAGGAACCAGAACAGGGTGATGTTTCCATGTTATCTTCTTCAAGTGTGCGTCCGTCGTCACAAATAAATACAGAGCTAGCGGCAAAAGTGCTCATGGAGATTAGACAAATGTCGTCCGCTAGCTCGCCCGGTGTAGCGTCCATTCACCGAATGGTTCGGCAGCCGGGTTCGTCCGATGCGGTCCAAGAGGAAATTTTGGGTGATGCGAGCACTATAAAAATAATAGATGCACACCCAGTGACGGCGGATAGTGAACGAGAACGGAGGAAGCCTTTTAGTCCGGTTCCTAGCTCGTCCAGGTCCAGCCGGGCCGCGAGCGAGAGAGGCCCCTCTCTCGTACAACAACATCTGGGACCAGATGTTGTGGTACAAAATGTGTCTTTAGCGGAGCATACGTCCGTCGCTCGGGACGCTCCGTTGTATAAGCAGTCCGCAGAGACTGTTAAGGCTTCCTCTTCTCGCCGGCGCACACGACCGCACCTTGGCTGCGTGACCTCCGATATCTTGCCAGCTTCGCCGATGAAGGATTATTCGGCGACCAGGTCACACCATCCGGCAGCCAGGGATTCGAGACCGATGGACTCCGGACGTTCGCATAGGAAAAGTATGCGGGAGCCATCTGATGCGGAGCTGCCCTCGGCAAAGCAGCGAAAGACCGCTCCTCCGCAGGTCTCGACGTCGGACATTCTAGTGCAGATAGCACAGCTTATCGCAGCATCCCAGCAGCCGACAGAGACGGTGTCGGATCGAGAATTATCCGACGGCGCTGGGTCGGTACGCTCCGCCGAAGCATCGGGGGCGGACGACCGGGAACATCGGGAGGTCCGACCGGATGGTGAAAGGGATACGGATGAATTGGAGCTATCCCTTTCGGAACAACACAAAGCTGCCGTAGACTTCATCCGGCACTTTCTTCCTCAAGTTGTTCCGTCGGGCCAGACTGCTGCGCTTCCGGACAGGAGAATTATAGCGTCATTGGACTCTGATTTTTTCGAGCGGTTCAGGGACATCGCTCCCGAGTTTCCGTCGCAGTCCAATAATGTTGCAAGAACATTTGAATTATTGAACGACGCTATTTTTAAACTTGCTTCCAGGACAGGGAAAGCAGGCTTCTTGTCCGCAAATACTCTCAACCTGCCTTTCATTAATGCAAGGAATAAACTCGACACGGCAGGTCAGGGTATACCGAGAGTTCCTCTGCGTATGGACGACGAGGCGGAAGACTTAGAGCTATCATTACCGTCGTCAGCTTCTATTCCAACCGCAGTGTTGGAAACAGCTATTGCGTCTAACAGAGCCAATTTAGATGCCTTATCTTACGCAGATCACCTTACGAAGGCGTTATCACTGCGTCTTCAAGGGGAAGAGTTTCAGGATATACAATCCTCCTTAAGACTTCTTTCAAGGGCAGTAGCTTATTCCACGTGTAACTCCGCCCTTTCAGTGGCAAATCTGGAGTTGGTTAGACGTGACGCAGCCCTGTCTACATCCACACTAGTGGATTCTAAGGTGAAGAACTCTCTTAGAGTCGCTTCGGTCTCAGGAGATCTTCTCTTTGACGGCAAGCTTTCCGCTATTTATGATAATATTAAAAAGAAAGCTAGTGATTCTCTGTTGTTTAGATCCGCTCCTAAAAGGTCGGATTCAGCAGACACGAATAAGGCGGGCACTTCTGGGTCTTATCCGCCCAAGAGAGGTTCCTATAGAGGTTCCGGTGCGTCCTCTAGCTCTTATTCGAGAGACCGTCAGGATAGCGACTCTCGTTCGGGACGTCCTTCAGGCCGGGACAATCAGTCGGACGCCCCGAGGTCGACGAGGCGAGGTGCGGGTCGTGGAAGACGTGGTTTCTCCTACCGCAGGCCTCGCAGATCCAGGAGGTGATGGCTCAAACCTCTATCGCATTCCGGTTGGCGGAAGGTTGTCGAGTTTTTCTCAAGAGTGGGCGTCGATTACGGACGACCCGTGGGTGAGAGGAGTGACTTCGGAAGGTCTAAAGATATCCTTCAAACGAAAGCCTCCATTAACTCGAAGTCCAAAGTGGACTCATCTTCCGTCAAACCCTCAGAAAAGAGACGCTCTGCTATCAGAGGTGCAGTCTCTTTTAATGAAGAACGTGGTAGAGGTCGTAGAAAACCAGGAATCGCTGGGATTCTACAGCCATCTGTTTCTGGTTCCGAAACCAGACGGCTCGTTCCGTCCAGTCATAGATTTGAGCTGGATAAACAAGCTGATCATCGCTCCGAAGTTTTATATGGAGACGATTCGATCGGTCAGAGCGAGTATTCGGGTGAACGATTATGCAACGAGCATAGATCTCAAAGATGCGTACTTTCACGTCATGGTACATCCGACATTCCGAAAGTATCTACGCTTCGCAGTCCTAGGAGTGGTGTATCAGTTCCGGGCCATGTGCTTCGGATTGAATCTAGCACCCTGGGCTTTCACTCGGGTAATGAACTCGGTAATGATCTACTTCCGAGCTCATTCGTCTGCGGTAACGTCGGCCTACCTGGACGACATTCTTCAGAGGTACGGCAACGAGTTAACGCTTCAGAACGATGTTCAGAATCTTCTTCTATTGCTCCGACGTCTCGGTTTCATAGTAAACGAGGAGAAGTCGGATCTGGTGCCGTCCAAGTCATTCACTCATCTGGGAATGAGCTTCGAGACGCACAACAATCTCGTTCGTCTGCCGTTAACCAGAGCGAAATTAGTCAGTTGTTACGCTCGCTATTGTCTAAATACAGACAAAGTCACAGCGAGAGAATTTATGAGACTGATAGGTCTGTGCGGAGCCGCTGCGGATCTCATTCCGATGGGACGGCTACGCACACGGCCTCTTCAAATTTTCCTGACTCAGAATTGGAGTGTGAAAATTCATTCGCTCGATGTAGACGTTCTCTTGTCAGATCAAGTGAAACAAGAGATTCAGACTTGGGCAAACATTCAGTGGTTAACTCAAGGAGTTCCGCTGCAGTTGCCGGATCCGAGTTTTACCATTATGACGGATGCCAGTCAAACAGGTTGGGGTGCATCATTAATCCCAACGGATTCGAGATGCCAGGGTCTTTGGGATCCGCAATTCCTGTGCAAGCACATAAACATCAAGGAAATGATGTCAATTTGGCTTGCGTTACGTCACTGGATGGACATTATTCACGATGCTCATGTCCAAATTCTATCCGACAATACGACAGTAGTGGCGTATATACGGAATCAGGGAGGCACTCATTCAGTTCCGTTGTTCAATCTAACGGAAAGAATCCTTCTGTTTGCGTTGGAACATCACGTTCTTCTTTCGGTCCGTCACATACCGGGTCGTCTGAATGTGCTAGCAGACTCCCTTTCTCGAAAGGGTCGCTTGTTGCCGTCGGAGTGGACTCTCAACAAACAAGTATTCAATCAGATTTGCTACCAATGGGAACGGCCAATGATAGACTTATTTGCGACACATCTCAACAATCAGTTGCAGACGTATGTGTCCCCGTGTCCGGATCCAAGAGCATTTGCTGTAGACGCTCTATCGATCCCTTGGGACGGAATGATAGGATATGCGTATCCTCCAGCGCCGTTAATTCAACAAGTATTGCTAAAGATAAAACAATCTCAATGCAAGATTCTGTTGGTAGCATCTCTGTCGCCACAGAGACCGTGGATAAATCTACTCAGGTGTCTGTTGTGGGACCTACCGCGGAAGCTCCCTCCACGAGAGGATCTTCTTTGGCAGGGGAAATCGCGCCAACTGCATCACAACCCGCAAGGTCTCAACCTTCACGTTTTTCCGTTGTGCGGTCCTTCTTGCATGGCAAGCACTTTACAGGACGAGCAGTGGACGCGATTTCTAACTGTAGGAGGACCTCCTCTTCGCTAAACTATGCGGCTAAGTGGAAGGTTTTCCGTCGTTGGTGTAGGGATCATTCTGTTGATATATTTGATCCCTCTATACCAGACATTGCTAACTTTCTAGTATACTTGTTTGACGAAATCAAACTGCAACCGGTTACTATAAAGGGTTATAGATCTATGTTATCTGATACCTATGCACATCATGATAGTTTACAAATTGGATCTAATGTCTCTTTATCGAAATTGGTTAGAAACTTTTCGATAAATAGACCTAGAACTCTTAGATTAATTCCTAAGTGGAATTTAGCTTGGGTTCTCCTTAAATTGAAGGAAAAGCCATTTGAACCTCTTGGGACAGTAGATTTCAAATTCTTATCTTATAAGACAGCTTTTCTCTTAGCTTTCTCTTCTGCCAGAAAAGTCAGTGAGCTTCATGCACTATCGGTGGATGATTCTCATTATCGTAGTGTTGGGAACACTATCACCTTCACTACTAACGTCGGTTTTTTAGCTAAGAATCAGGCTCCTAATAAATATCCGGAACCTATTGTTATTAAGGCTCTTCCGTCTTCAGACGGGCGTAGGCCTTTACTCTGTCCTGTTAGAGCACTACGTATCTATAAACAGAGATCTCAGTTCATCAGAAAGGGACGGAAACGTTTCTTTCTGTCTTTGATGCCTAATAGAAAGGACATTTCAGTCCATTCTATTGCTAGATGGATTCAGTTAACTATCCGTACTGCGTATGAAGATTTATCTTCTTCTCAGCAGTCTGTGCTTAAGATTTCTGCTCATGAAGTAAGAGCTCTTTCTACTTCCTGGGCTTATGCTAATAGTGTTGCTATTACAGATTTAATGAAGGCTGCTTATTGGTCTCAGCCATCCACATTTACTAATTTTTATCTCAGAAATATTGAGTCCATTTCTGAAGACCTGCATTGTTTAGGTCCGTTATCTGTTGCTCAGAATGTCGTCCACTAAACAGTTGCAACTATAGTTATGCAGGCTTTCTGTTCCGGCAGTGACTCCGTCCGGCTGCCCTCTTCGCTCTGGGCTATTTGACCCAGGGCAAGGGGAAGGGGGGGGGCGGGTGTTCCCTTAGGTCACCTGCTTTATAGTGAAAAGCAAGGGAATGCCTCCTCCAAGACAGTATTTCTGAGTCGCTTCCGGGATGGTTTTAAAGTGTAATATTAATGTTTAATTTCATTCATGTCTTATTTTTAAAGTGTAGCTCGGTGTGAAGCATTTGTATATGTCAAGTGTCAAACGGGCTTTAATATACAATACTCGGACACTTTTAAATGATTATAAAGAGTCTCAATTCTCTGGACTACTTTATTTATTGGCTTGTTTTAAAAATAATTAGTATAAAGGTTATACTGGATGTTAATAGAGAACATGAATGTTATTGTGCTCAATTATTAAGGGTAGTGTATCTTTCTAATTTAAATATTAAATAAGAAAGATACATGTAAAGCCTAATACTCCTTTTCTCCTTAAGGGGTTACCTCTTTATTTTATAATTGAGCTTATTGGATTTTCCTCTATGTCCTAGGCCCTCCAGCCTGTTTACTATTCAGCTAAGTCTGGGTCATTGGTACAGTATAAAAATGTTAAAAAATTTATAGTAATTTATATATTTTTTATACTTACCAATGACCCAGACGGGGATGGCCCTCCCTGAGTTGGGAACTCTTGCCTCCCCGCTGAGTACATAGCGCTGACCAGGCACTGCCAGTAAGAATGATATTTGGCGCCAATTTCGGGACGACTGCGTCACTGCGCATGCGCAGTAGAGTCGTACTATGGAGGTCCTTTAGGACATGATTTCTTTTTGTTTTGGATGCAAATTTTGGGGATTGGGGGGCAAAATTTGTGTTTGGCCCTGGTTTTTGTGGAGTTAGCACCAGCTAAGTCTGGGTCATTGGTAAGTATAAAAAATATATAAATTACTATAAATTTTTTAACTTTTGTACTATTTTTTCTGAAGCATTAACAATTTGGAGTTTTCAATGAAGCTTTTTTCCTTAAAAAATTGAATGTTTTCTTCCAGTTAGTTTTTGAAAACAGTAATCAGGTTCATTGCAAATGTTATTACAGATATACTTAAAATCTTAAAATTATTTTGTGAGATTTTTTATTTATTAAGGCCACACAAAATGAATTAATTGATTTTCAGATAATTTTTTTTTAAACCTGCAAGGAAGGTAAGGTTTTATTTTTATTTTTTTATTTTTTTCTTGCGTATAATGAGCATGGATTGAGAAGCTGTTCACTGTCTTTTTACACACAAAATAATTAGAGGATGCATAATTCTACAAATTAACTTATTTAATTTTAACTCTCGAGTGAAGATTGCATTTTTAGCTTAACTTGACAAAAGTCAAGATAATCTGTTGCCATCACATGTGTGGAAGTGTGAGTCTGTTCACTTTTTCTTTGGCACAGGCTACACCCCATAGTTCTTGTCCAATCATCACAAAATTTCATATGCAGGTTCAAGGTCAAGTCTAGCTGAGAACGTCCCCTTTTGGTCACTAGTGGTCAACTGTGATGGCTGGGAGAGCCTGAAACCCTAAAACCTTTAGCACAGTCTACATGTCATATGAGGGGATTTCATTGTAACTTGGTAGGATGACCCTGTATAATGTCTGGATGCGAATGTCTAGATGAGAACTTCCTCTTTTGGTCACGATCGGTCAGCCGTGATGGCTCTGTGAGCCCGAAACCCGAAAACCTTTAGCAGTCTACAGGTTGTCATATTTATGAAGGGATTTCATTGTAACTTGGTAGGATGACTTCGTATAATGTCTAGACGAGAACATCCCATTTTGGTTTTGATCGGTCAACCGTGACGGCTGCGAGAGCCCAAAACCTTTAGCATAGTCTACAGGTTGTATTTATGATGGGATTTCATTGTAACTTGGTAGGATAACTCCATATAATGTCTAGGTGGGAATGTCCTCTTTTGGTCGGGATCGGTCAACCATGATGGCTACATGGGCCTGAAGCCTGAAAACCTTCAGCACAGTCTGCAGGCTGTATTTATGAAGGGATTTTATTGTAACATGGTAGGATGACTCTGTATAATGTCTAGATGAGAACATTTTATTTTGGCTGTGATTGGTTAACTGTGGCAGCCGCATAGGCACGTGACTTAGATTTGTTTAGCACAGTCTACAGTTCATATTTATGAAGCAATTTCATTGTAACTTGGAAAGATAACTTGGTAGGATGTCTAGATGAGACTGCCATATTTTGGTCATGATCGAATAGCCATTACTGCCGCCTGGTCACTTGACCTAGATTCCTTTAACGCTGCTTGCAGGTTGTTTTTATGAAGGGATTTCATTGTAACCTGGAAGGATAACTTGGTATGATATCTAGATGAGACTCCTATTTTGGTCATGATTGGTCAGCCATGACCACCAAACTGTCATGTGACCTAAGATTCCTTTACAAAGTATATGAGTTATATTTATGAAGGGATTTCTTTCTTTTTTTTTGCCTAACCCAAATAAGTCTTAACAATATGGGTGGTATAGCAGTTAAATCCAGCTTAGTTTGTGAGGGGTGTTCTGACAACATAAGAGAAAGCCAATGTCATTCGGGTCTTTTTTTTTATGGAAATCCAGGAGACCAATTCCCACAAAACTCAACATCAAAAATCTAATCTGATTCCAGTCTATTTTCATAATCAAATCAGGAAAGTAGTATGTTTTAATTGTTCAAATGTAAATGGAAAAAGTGTGTTTTTGAAACAACAACTAATTTGTTCCAAATGGCCATAAATATATGTGATATGAGATTTTCTCCAGAGCTAAGTTATGCGATTTGATTATCGACACTGGAGAAAATTTCAAAGTCTTTGGGTTGCTTTCAGATTCCAGAGAAACAAGGAAACAGGTTTTATGGTTTGTGGTTTAAATTTTCAACCATTATTGGCCTAATGTTTCTATTCTCAAATTAGATGCAGTCAAAGAAATTTGTGTAAATCTAAATTGCCAAAAATTGGATGAAAAACGAGGCTTTTATGCACTGGTCATAGCCTTAGCATAATGTTCCTTTCTAGCAAGTTGTTAAAACTGATTGTTCTTGAATGACAAAAAAAAAAAATTGTTCACCCTCAAAACATAGCTTATGACCCTCTCAGAGGGGTCATAAGCTAATGTTTTTTATGCAAAAATTGAATAAATAATAAAATTTGAATGGCGATTTTTGTGAAGAGCACTGGCTTGATATGAGCAAAACAATAATACCCTTGTTTTATTATTTTCTTTTATTTCAGGCAGAGTTGAAGAGCTTACAGGATATGTCATCACCTTCATTTGTTTTTGCAAATGATCTCATAAAGCATAATTTGGTATGCACCAATTCATTTTTAGTACTGCAGAACCCTGTCCAATGAATAGCCACTTTTCTAGTAAAAATATTCATTTAACAAGCGTATTCAATTATTAGAAATTTGGAAAAAAAATTTAATTGTAGTTATAATCTGATTGTTTATTCAATTACAGTACAGCTCCCATGGTCTGGACACTTTCCACAGGTGGGCAATATTTCCACAGACACAATAATATTCGATTCCAAACACCAAATATGGGAATAATCAACAAAAATTTAATTAATGAAGCCCCGGATACAACCCGGTGCTTCATCAATAAAAAGTTTGCGGATGATGATTTTTATTACCTGGTAAACACATCACTACCCACCTGTGGATTACAAACAATCCATTGTGACTGTACTGTATGTCCTGTTTTACAGAGTCATGGACATAGAGTTTTTCAATGGCCAATTCAGATGTTAACCCTCTACACTCTGATATCAAAATACCAAAGTTTTCAGCAGTAAATTTTTCCCACAATGGAACTCAGAATTTAAAAAATTATATCTTGTTTGACAGAGCTCATTGAGCTCTGTCAAACAAGATATAATTTGTTAAATTTTTCATGCTGCATGGGCAAATATGAAGTCAACGGCAAAAACTTTGAAATACTACCAGAGTGCTAGGAGTTAATCTGTGGATTTTAGAGCTGGGAGGTTTTTGCAGAAAACCTGAAACCGAACTGCAGGGCCCTTATTGGGAGGGAATTGGACAAGTGGCCCATGTGGACTCTCATCACTTAGTCCTTTGGGCAAAGGGGTGAATACGTTATGATCTCATTGTCACATTTTCTCCCTATTGACTCATCAACCGGACGAACATGAGCACAGATAAAGAGAGAGTTCTGAGAGAGTGTGTCTGAGCACAAATAAGGAGAGTGTACTGAGAGGGTGTGCATGAGCGCAAATAAGGAGAGAGTACTGAGAGAGTGTGCATGAGCGCAAATAAGGAGAGAGTACTGAGAGAGTGTGCACCCCCCCCTAATAATTTTTCCGGTTGTAACATTTTCGTCTGGATTAGGGCCTTACATATCGAATTGCTTTTGTTAGTAACCATGTACGTTTTTATGAGACTTGAAATGATACTTCAATTGAGCTGGGAGGTTTTTCGGTTTTCCAGTTTGTTTACAGTTTTTGCGGCAAACAAGAAAAGCAATTCGCAAAGACCCAGAAAAAAACTCAACAGACTGTTTTAGCATGTTTGTGCATAAACTGATCAAACTATCTTATTGGGAGGGAACTAGATTAGTGGCCCATGTGAACTCTAATCACTTAGTCTATCGGGCAAAAGGGCGAATACATAGTGTTCTCCTTGTCACATTTTCTACCTTATTGACTCATCCACTGGATGAGTCAATAAGGGAGACAATGTGACAATGAGAACACAACATAGAGTAGATTATTTTTATTCATTTGTTATCCTAATTTATCATATATGACTCATCCGTTTTGTTCACTTTAAAACATTTGATATTTTGTTTTCATATTAATCAGTGATAAATAAAGCCTTCCGTCAATTTCATTGGTCAATTTAAAAAAACTAGACAATTTGATTGCCTGAACAAAATACAACTTGGCCACATTTTCATAATTTGCATAATTAGAGTTGGGAGCTTTCATTGGTCAATTTGAAAACTTGCCAATTTGATTGGCTAAACAAAATACAACTGGGTCACATTTGCATAATTTCAGTAGGGAGAATTTACGTTATCTGTCCTATTTAGGGTGGATTATATTGTATTAATCTTTTACCTAATGTAACGGCAAAAACCGTCTCACGCAATACACGAAAAACACCATATTTTGATACTGTACCAATGACCCAGACATAGTTGGTGCTAACTCTAAAAAATCCAGGGCCAAACACAAATTTTGCCCCCCAATCCCCAAAATTTGCATCTAAAACCAAAAGAAATCATGTCCTAAAGGACCTCCATACTTGGCCCTTACTGCGCATGCGCAGTGTCAAGGACGTTCCGAAATTGGCGCCAATTATCATTCTCTGTTTGGCCCTTCATCAGTCAACATCTCACTGATCTTTGTGCTTGTAAATCTCAGTTTAAAGGATGCCAGACACGTAATTATTGGAGAAATGGTGATTCTAAGGAGGATATAGAAGGAGGAGAGGAAAAAGGAGTGACAAAAAATAATCAGGGCTGTACTTAAAGTTTTTTATGAAATTATGTTAAGTTGCCTATTTTCGAGGCATGGGCCTGCTGTTGTCATTCTTGCTATAAAGTTGCACTGCTTATTCAGTGTTTCCTCTCCCCTGGTCTTCTAAGTCCCCCCTTGCTTCTCCCATGCTTTTGGCATATTTTTGAGAAAGATCATTTCTAAATTCTCTTGGGAGAGTTAGCTTGGTTACAGAATGTATTCTGTTATTTTCCCCATAGTTACGTTTTCACCCATGGGTGTATAAACTTTGTGTTCTGCATCTTCCATCTGATGTTCTGCAGATTCTCCCCTGGGAGTCTCTGTCTTGCATCAGATAGAGTGTAAATTTGATGACTGATTTCGGGCCAGTTTTGTCAGTGCCTGGAGTCATGTTTTCTGGTGTTTTTACACTATTTGTTTACATTGGCAACAGTCTCTTTTGAGGGGGGCTGTTTGCCTTTGGAGTAGTTTATCTCACTATAAGATACATTATTATTATCCGTAAGTGTTGCATTAATTATTTAATATAATTTTAAAATTTTTGACCACACTTAGCCTTGGGTTCCATTGGGGCTCAATGTTACTTTTCAGAAACTTGGGCTTCGCTGAAAAAATATTTTTCAAAAATTATTTTGATTTTCAATTGTTTTTTCAATATTAATGGATCATGTTATTATGTATCTTTGTGTTTAGGGGTTTGTGCGAGTACTAGAACTTGTTGTTGACTTTTCACAATGAAAGGATATTGTTCAAATTGTAATAGGAAGAAGTCTTCCTCTGACTTTCATGATCATTGTATTAACTGTAGTCAGTGTACTCGCACTAATCCCTGTTCTATATGTCAATATTGGGATGACAAACATTGGAAACGTGTGTCACGATACGTTGTTAGTCGAGAAAGGGCTATGCCGGCTCTTTCTCTGCAGGGTCACTCTACTCTATCAGTTTCTATTTCAGAGGAACAAGAACAGGGTGATGTTTCCATGTTATCTTCCGCAAGTGCGCTTCCGTCATCACAAATGAATACAGAGCTAGCGGCAAAAGTGCTCATGGAGATAAGACAAATGTCGTCCGCTAGCTCGCCCGGTGTAGCGTCCATTCACCGAATGGTTCGGCAGCCGGTTTCGTCCGATGCGGTCCAGGAGGTAATGTTGGGTGATGCGAGCACTATAAACATTCAATGTGCACACCCAGTGACGGCAGATAGTAGGAGAGATCGGAGGAAGCCTTCGAGTCCGGTTCCTAGCTTGTCCAGGTCCAGCCGGGCCGCGAGCGAGAGAGGCCCCTCTCTCGTACAACAACATCTGGGACCAGATGTTGTGGTACAAAATGTGTCGCAAGCGGAGCACACGTCCGTCGCTCGGGACGCTCCGTTGTATAGGCAGTCCGCGGAGACTGCTCAGGCTTCTTCCTCTCACCAGCGCACACAACCGCACCTTGGCTATGTGACCGCCGATATTTTACCAGCTTCGCCGATCAGGGTTTCTTCGGCGACCAGGTCACGCCGTCCGGTAGCCAGGGACACGAGGCCGGTGGACTCCGGACGTTCGCATAGGAAGAATATGCGGGAGTCACCAGATGCGGAGCTGCCTTCGGCGAAGCAGTGAAAGACTGCGCCTCCGCAGGCCTCGATGTCGGACGTGCTTGTTCAAATAGCACAACTTATCGCAGCATCCCAGCAACCGACAGAAACGGTGTCAGATCGAGAATTATCCGACGGCGCTGGGTCGGTACGCTCCGCCGAAGCATCGGGTGCGGATGACCGGGAGCATCATGAGGTCCAACCGGATGGTGAAAGGGATACGGATGACTTGGAGCTATCCCTTTCGGAACAACATAAAGCTGCCGTGGACTTCATCCGGCACTTTCTTCCTCAAGTTGTTCCGTCGGGCCAGACTGCTGTGGTTCCGGACAAGAGAATTATAGCGTCATTGGACTCTGATTTCTTTGAGCGGTTCATGGACATCGCTCCCGAGTTTCCGTCTCAGTCCAATAATGTTGCAAGAACATTTGAATTATTGAACGACGCTATATTCAAACTTGCTTCCAAAACAGGAAAAGCGGGTTTCTTGTCCGCCAATACTCTCAACCTGCCTTTCATTAATGCAAGGAATAAATTCGATACGGCAGGACAGGGTATCCCGAGAGTTCCTCTGCGTATGGACGACGAGGCGGAAGACTTAGAATTATCATTACCGTCGTCTGCGTCTATTCCAACCGCGGTGTTGGAGACTACTATTTCGTCTAACAGAGCCAGTTTAGATGCTTTATCTTACGCAGACCACCTTACTAAGGCGTTATCACTGCGTCTTCAAGGGAAAGAATTTCAGGATATACAATCCTCTTTAAGACTTCTTTCAAGGGCAGTAGCTTATTCCACGTGTAACTCTGCCCTTTCAGTGGCAAACCTGGAGTTGGTTAGACGTGACGCAGCCCTAGCGACATCCACACTCGTGGATAGTAAGGTGAAGAACTCTCTCAGAGTCGCTTCGGTCTCCGGAGAACTTCTCTTCGACGGCAAGCTTTCTGCAATTTATGATAAAATTACTAAGAAAGCTTCGGATTCTCTGCTGTTCAAATCTGCTTCTAAGAAGTCGGACATGGCAGATAAGAGTAAGACAGGCACTTCTGGGTCTAATGCGCCCAAGAGAGGTTCCTATAGAGGTTCCGGTGCATCCTCTTGGTCTTATTCAAGAGACCGTCAAGGCAGCGACTCATGTGCGGGACGTCCTTCGGGCCGGGACAACCGGTCGGACGCCCTGAGGTCGACGGGACAAGGTGCGGGTCGTGGAGGACGTGGTTTCTCCTACCGCAGGCCTCGCAGGTCCAGGAGGTGACGGCTTGAACCTCTACCGCGTGCCGGTTGGCGGAAGGTTGTCGAGTTTTTCACAAGAGTGGGCGTCGATTACGGACGACCCTTGGGTGAGAGGGGTGATTTCGGAAGGTCTAAAGATATCCTTCAAACGAAAGCCTCCATTAACTCGAAGTCCAAAATGGACTCAACTTCCGTCAAATCCACAGAAAAGAGACGCTCTGTTATCAGAGGTGCAGTCTCTTTTAATGAAGAACGTGGTAGAGGTCGTAGAAAACCAGGAGACACCGGGATTCTACAGCCATCTGTTTCTGGTTCCGAAACCAGACGGCTCGTTCCGTCCAGTCATAGATTTGAGCTGGATAAACAAGCTGATCGTCGCTCCGAAGTTTTATATGGAGACGATTCGATTGGTCAGAGCGAGTATTCGGGTGAACGATTATGCAACAAGCATAGATCTCAAAGATGCGTACTTTCACGTCATGGTACATCCGACATTCAGAAAGTATCTACGCTTCGCAGTCCTAGGGGTGGTGTATCAATTCCGGGCGATGTGCTTCGGATTGAATCTAGCACCCTGGGCTTTCACTCGGGTAATGAACTCGGTAATGATGTATTTCCGAGCTCATTCGTCTGCGGTAACGTCGGCCTACCTGGACGACATTCTTCAGAGGTACGGCAACGAGTTAACACTTCAGAACGATGTGCAGAATCTGCTTCTATTGCTCCGACGTCTCGGTTTTATAATAAACGAGGAGAAGTCGGATCTGGTGCTGTCCAAGTCATTCACACATCTGGGAATGAGCTTCGAGACGCACAACAATCTCGTTCATCTGCCGTTAACCAGGGCGAAATTAGTCAGTTGTTACGCTCACTATTGTCTGCACGCAGACAAAGTCACAGTGAGAGAGTTCATGAGACTGATAGGTCTGTGCGGAGCTGCTGCGGATCTCATTCCGATGGGGCGGTTACGCACGCGTCCTCTCCAAATTTTCTTGACTCAGAATTGGAGTGTGAAAATTCATTCGCTCGACATAGACGTTCTCTTGTCAGATCAAGTGAAACGAGAGATTCAGACTTGGGCAAACATTCAGTGGTTAACTCAGGGTGTTCCGCTGCAGTTGCCGGATCCGAGTTTTACCATTATGACGGATGCCAGTCAAACAGGTTGGGGTGCATCATTGATCCCAACGGATTCGAGATGCCAGGGTCTTTGGGATCCGCAATTCCTGGGCAAGCACATAAACATCAAGGAAATGATGTCAATTTGGCTTGCGTTACGTCATTGGATGGACATTATTCACAATGCTCATGTCCAAATCCTATCCGACAATACGACAGTAGTGGCATATATACGGAATCAGGGAGGCACTCATTCAATTCCGTTGTTCAATCTAACTGAAAGAATCCTTCTGTTTGCCCTAGAACATCATGTTCTTCTTTCGGTCCGTCATATACCGGGTCGTCTGAACGTTCTAGCAGACTCCCTTTCACGAAAGGGTCGCTTGTTGCCGTCGGAGTGGACTCTCAGCAAACAAGTATTCAATCAGATTTGCTACCAGTGGGAACGGCCAATGATAGACTTATTTGCGACACATCTCAACAATCAGTTGCAGACGTATGTGTCTCCGTGTCCGGATCCAAGAGCATTTGCAGTAGACGCTCTGTCGATCCCTTGGGACGGAATGATAGGATATGCGTATCCTCCAGCGCCATTAATTCAGCAAGTATTGCTGAAGATAAAACAATCTCAATGCAAGATTCTGTTGGTAGCATCTCTGTCTCCACAGAGACCGTGGATAAATCTACTCAGGTGTTTGTTGTGGGACCTACCGCGAAAGCTTCCTCCACGGGAGGATCTTCTTTCGCAGGGGAGATCGCGTCAACTCCATCACAACCCGCAAGGTCTCAACCTTCACGTTTTTCCGTTGTGCGGTCCTTCTTGCATGGCAAGCACTTTACAGGACGAGCAGTGGACGCGATTTCTAACTGTAGGAGGACCTCCTCTTCGCTAAACTATGTGGCTAAGTGGAAGGTTTTTCGTCGTTGGTGTAGGGATCATTCTGTTGATATTTTTGATCCCTCCATACCAGACATTGCAAACTTTCTAGTATACTTGTTTGACGAAATCAAACTGCAGCCTGTTACTATTAAGGGTTATAGGTCTATGTTATCTGATACCTATGCACATCATGATAGTTTACAAATTGGATCTAATGTCTCTTTATCTAAGTTAGTTAGAAACTTCTCGATAAATAGACCCAGAACTCTTAGGTTAATTCCTAAGTGGAATTTAGCTTGGGTTCTTCTTAAACTGAAGGAAAAGCCATTTGAACCTCTTGGGACAGTAGATTTCAAATTTTTGTCTTATAAGACAGCTTTTCTCTTAGCTTTCTCTTCTGCTAGAAGAGTCGGTGAGCTTCATGCACTGTCGGTGGATGATTCTCACTATCGTAGTGTCGGGAACACTATCACCTTCACTACTAATGTGGGATTTTTAGCTAAGAATCAGGCTCCTAATAAATATCCGGAACCTATTGTTATTAAGGCTCTTCCGTCTTCAGATGGGCGTAGGCCTTTACTCTGTCCTGTTCGAGCGTTACGTATCTATAAACAGAGATCTCAATTTATCAGAAAGGGACGAAAACGTTTCTTTCTGTCTCTGATGCCTAATAGAAAGGACATTTTGGTCCATTCTATTGCTAGATGGATTCAATTAACTATCCGTACTGCTTATGAAAATTTATCTTCTCGGCAGTCTGTGCTTAAGATTTCGGCTCATGAAGTAAGAGCTCTTTCTACTTCTTCGGCTTACGCTAATAGTATTGCGATTACAGATTTAATGAAGGCTGCTTATTGGTCTCAGCCATCCACATTCACAAATTTTTATCTCAGAAATATTGAGTCCATTTCTGAAGACCTGCATTGTTTAGGTCCGTTATCTGTTGCTCAGAATGTCGTCCACTAAACAGTTGCAACTATAGTTATGCAGGCTTTCTGTTCCGGCAGTGACTCCATCCGGCTGCCCTCTTCGCTCTGGGCTATTTGACCCAGGGCAAGGGGAAGGGGGGGGGGAGGGTGTTCCCTTAGGTCACCTGCTTTATAGTGAAAAGCAAGGGAATGCCTCCTCCAAAGTCAGTATTTCTGAGTCGTTTCCGGGATGGTTTTAAAGTGTAATATTAATGTTAAAATTCATTCATGTCATATTTTTAAAGTGTAGCTTGGTGTGAAGCATTTGTATATGTCAAGTGTCAAACGGGCGTTAATATACAATCCTTGGACACTTTTAAAGAATATAAAGAGTCTCAATTCTCTGGACTAACTTTATTTATTGGCTTACTTTAAAAATAATTAGTATAAAGGGTTATACTGGATGTTAATAGAGAACATGAATGTTATTGTGCTCAATTATGAAGGGTATTGTATCTTTCTAATTTAACATAAAATAAGAAAGATACATGTAAAGCCTAATACTCCTTTTCTCCTTGAGGGGTTGCCTCTATATTATATAGTTGAGCTTATTGGATTTTCCTCTATGTCCTAGGCCCTCCAGCCTTTTTACTATTCAGCTATGTCTGGGTCATTGGTACAGTATAAAAATGTTAAAAAATTTATAGTAATTTATATATTTTTTATACTTACCAATGACCCAGACAGGGATGGCCCTCCCAGGAGTTGGGAACTCTTACCTCCCCGCTGAGTACATAGCGCTGACCAGGCACTACCAGTAAGAATGATAATTGGCGCCAATTTCGGAACGTCCTTGACACTGCGCATGCGCAGTAAGGGCAAAGTATGGAGGTCCTTTAGGACATGATTTCTTTTGGTTTTAGATGCAAATTTTGGAGATTGGGGGGCAAAATTTGTGTTTGGCCCTGGATAGAGTTAGCACCAGCTAAGTCTGGGTCATTGGTAAGTATAAAAAATATATAAATTACTATAAATTTTTTAACTTTTGCTCTGAATTTGTCGAATATTTATTCCCAAATTGGATGAATATGATTATCCAAAGCTTAAATAAGATAAATTATGGGAATTATACTTTTATATTCTACCTTAAGGTGCTATATAAGTAAGAGAAATTTGTTTACTTTGAAATTCCCACAGTCCCACCTCTGATATTCCTTAAATTCAAATTAAATATACACAAATTATACACCGAAATGAAGGTTATGATGTATAGAACATGGAAAATATACACATTCAACTGCATGCGCAGTAAGGGCAAAGTATGGAGGTCCTTTAGGACATGATTTCTTTTGGTTTTAGATGCAAATTTTGGGGATTGGGGGGCAAAATTTGTGTTTGGCCCTGGATTTTTTTAGAGTTAGCACCAGCTATGTCTGGGTCATTGGTAAGTATAAAAAATATATAAATTACTATAAATTTTTTAACTTTTTTATATTTTCACTTTTTGCTTCCAAAACATAGGTTATGACCCCTCATTGGAACTAGCGCGTCACGCACGTTCCAATGAGGGGTCATAATGTATGTTTTGGAAGCAAAAAATGAAATTTTTAGTAATACGAGGATGTTTTTTCAAAGTGCAGTCTGCAACTCTAGATAGGTGATGGGTTAAAAAGTCATACTAAGTGGCTCATTTGTCCGTGTGTGTGTCATATGATAAATAGAATATGAAATGAGTGTTTTTCTCATATAATATTTATGAAACTTGTCTGAAGTTTCGGTTTGGGCTCACCAGAGGCTCGCCCAAACAGAAAATTCTTAGACTCATTTCATAAATATTATATGAGAAAAACACTCATTCCATATCCTATGTTTATGTTTCGTGTGACTCAATAGGCTAAGCAACTAATCCCATAGAACTCCTAAGAATGATCAAAGGGAAGTTAGGCCTAACCCAATGGGGATACTTACAGACAGGGCTTTTTGTGGTGAGTGGTGTTGTGTAAACTGTTGAAGTTTTTTTACAGAGCGGGAAGTGTTGTTTACTATATGTTCGTAACACATCGAAAAACTGAAACGAAGCAACGTTTTTCCCTGAAACTGAATCTGAAAAATCATAACCGCCCAGCTCTAGAGGATTTAAACATCAGTTGAAAGAAAGCTGAAAATGAGCAATGCACATTCAACAACCTCTTCAATCTCAAGTGAATATCATAACGAGAAGGAGAGAGAAAATATAGAAAATGAATACTTGACTTGTTATGCAAAGTTTGATGCTCTGTACATATGATTAAAAATACTTGACTTGTCATACAAAGTTTAATGCTCTGTGCATATGATTTACCAGAATGACTTCAAGACATTTCAGCCTTTTTGTTTGATTAATCCTCTGCATACTTATGTTAGAATAATCAGATTTCAATTAGCTAATTTTTTGCATAAGGCCCAAAAAATTTACGTAAGGCCAAAAAACTATGTTTAGGCTACCCCAACCAACCTTTAAAAAGTGTGTACATTTTGTAAATCTGTGTAAAGAAATTTCAAAACACAAAATTTTAAAAAGTTTGTTATTAGAAATACAACACAAGTCAAGTCTCATTTTGCTCTCTACCTTTTCATTTAGTCATCGTGTACACCCAAAAATAAATTCATCCAACATTCATCAGCAAAATCTTCTCTTTTCCAAACTTATAGAACACTTTTAGAGAAAAAAAATTAAATAAGGCCACACAAAGTAGATCTTCTGTTTCTCAGGCCATTATTTGTGAAATTGCATGCGGGCGAGCGTTTTTTATTTTATTTTTTATTTAAAGCATTGCAAAGCCTTCTTGCACTCAAGGGATAAATTCATCAACGTTTTTAACTTGGGTAAAATATCAGACATAAACCATTTAATTTTTATTTTTTTCAAGTTTAAATTGGTTATAAAAAGAGAGCATGCGGCAGCCAAAAGGACCATGCGGGAGGGCATGAGAAACAGATTTTTTATTTTTTTAGGCCTAAAATAAATAAAAAAAACATCTCTACCTACTGACGGTAGTTTTTTTTCCCCAGGTTAATCTGAACACAGGTATTTGTTGGGTTTAATACAACTAGGGATTTAACCAATTCAATCATGTTTGACAGAGCTGTTAAAGAAGAATGAATTGGTTAAATACCTATTTGCAATTTGGAAAAGAATTGCATGTTGAAAGTTTGATATTCCATCATCAGTTTGCAGAGGATTGAACTACAAGAGCTAAGGCCACACAAAGTAGAGCTTCTGTTTCTCAGGCCATTATTTTGTGAAATTGCATGCGGGCGAGCGTTTTTTTATTTTATTTTTTATTTCAGTAATTACTTCTTAGTCATCAAACGTTATGTTCTTGGTTCAAATTTTAGGCCTCATAATCTACAGAATAGCATGGGTGGTGGTGTATTTCATCCCTTGAGTGCAAGAAGGCTTTGCAATGCTAAAGCATTGCAAAGCCTTCTTGCACTCGAGGAACAAATTCATCAGTTTTTTTAACTTGGGTAAAATATCAGACTTAAATCATTTAATTTTAATTTTTTTAAGTTTAAATTGGTTATAAAAAGAGACCATGCGGCAGCTAAAAGGACCATGCGGGAGGGCCTGAGAAACAGATTTTTTTAATTTTTTTTAGGCCTAAGGGGTTCATATTAGTCATCAAATGTTAATTAAGTTGTCATTAACTGTGGAAGGTTGGCCTGCAGTGTGATATTCATGACATATTTAATCCTCTCCACAATGATGTCAAATTACAGAAATTTCAAGCTTCAAATTTTCCCACAGTGCAACTAGGAATTTAACCAATTCAGTCTTGTTTGACAGATCTACTTAGCTCTGTCAAACAATATTAAGCTGGTTAAATTCCACCTTGCATTTTGGGGAAATATTTGTTGCTTGAAATTTTGATAATTCGTCATCAGCATGGAGAGGCTAAAAATTTTTTTTCAAATTGACTCTGGAAAGAAATTGATTTTGAATTGGTTGTGTTCTACGCCATTCTGTGTACAAATTGTCCTGTGTTTGGAATGTAAGACATAGCTTTCATTGGTCAGCAAGAAAATATTGTTAATATTACCCAACCCTGTAAAATCATTTCCAAATCTTAATATTTTGTATTTTATCACAGCGACATCATGAAAATATTCTTTGTTGTAATATTACACAATTATGGACTTTTGTCATGGTGAATATGATGTGATATGAACCTAAAAAACTTATATTGACCGAGGTGTTAGCCGAGGTCAATATAAGTCTTTTAGGTTCATATCACATCATATTTACCACCACAGAAGTCCATAACTGTGTGATTATATACACCATCCTCAAAAAAACAATCTTCTATTTGTCAATTAAAAGTTCAGTTGTATCAGCCAGAAATACTTTTATTTAACAATAAAATAGTTATCATCTGCAGAATAACATAAAGATAAATAATGTTATCGAGATTACGTTGATTGAAATAGAACTTGAGAGGGGATTTCCAAAATCTATATTTGGAAAGTTGATAATCACTGGAAAACCAGTGTACATGGATTTTTGAGCACCAGTCACATATATAAGAAAAGCCAATAGAAATGTGGTTATTTATAAAGTATATAATAATATACAATGTATTGTGAAGCATGTTTGGTAAATTCATGTGAAAATAATGTTGGAAAATGAGACATGTCCGGATAAATTCTGAACAGTTTCTGGTATCATTTCTGTATTTACTTCAGGTTGTGTTTAGAGGAGGAGAAGGATCTTTACAGGTGCTGCCTCCCTTGATTGATGTTATACCAGAAGCTAGGCTGAATTTAGTTATATACTATCTCAAACAAGGTAAATGCTTTATATGAGTGAAATTTAATAAGGTATTCTGTAATTCTCTTGTCTTCTTTGTCCGGCATCAAGAACATCCACATGTCAATGTTTTAAAAAATTGATAGAAATATTTTCTGTTGCCCAAACCAAAGGTCACCAAGATCACTCATGTTTTATTTGAATTGCAACACAATAGTAAATTTTAATTTAAAAAGAACTGCTAACATTACTGTCTCATTAGTTAGGGTATCATATTTCTCATTGAAATGTTTTTGAATTTAATTGACTCACAAAGGTTCATGGGATCTAAAAAGGTGTTATTCCTCGGTCACTGATTACAGAAAACCTCTTAGGTCCCACAAAGTAGATCTTCTGTTTCTCATGCCATTTTTTGTAAAATTGCATGCAGGTGGGCATTTTGTTTTTCATTTTTAGTCGAGTTTTGATGAAGTCAAACTCGACTTATAGTTTGATGAAGTGGCGGGCGGGCGTAAACAATTGGTTTCCGGGCAATAACTTTAGTTCTATTTGATGCACCTTTACCAAAATTATACCACAGGTAACCCTATAGGAAAGGAAGACACCTATCGATTTCAGAGTCTCGCTCCCCAAGCTCAAGGTCACTGTTACTATAAATAGAATGTTTTGTGACAAATTGGTTCCCGGGCAATAACTTTAGTTCTATTTGATGCACCTTTACCAAACTTATACTAGAGGTTACCCTATAGGAAGGGAAGACACCTATTGATTTCGGAGTCTGGGACTCCAAGGTCAAGGTCACTGTTACTATAAATAGAATATTTTATGACAAATTGGTTTCCGGGCAATAACTTTAGTTCTATTTGACACACCTTTACCAAACTTATACTAGAGGTTACCCTATAGGAAGGGAAAACACCTATTGATTTCGGAGTCTGGGACTCCAAGGTCAAGGTCACTGTTACTATAAATAGAATATTTTGTGACAAATTGGTTTCCAGGCAATAACTTTAGTTCTATTCCATGTATCTTCACCAAACTTATACCACAGAGGTTACCCTATAGGAAGGGAAAACACCTATCGATTTCGGAGTCTGGGACCAGAAGCTCAAGGTCACTGTTACTATCAATAGAATATTTTTATTTAATTTCTGCAGACGGCAGTGTCATTGGCCGAAAGTGTCCACGTGACTAACTACGCATGCTTAGTGCATGCCTTCCACCTCAACTTGTTTCAAATTCGAGGTAAACAGAATTGCTTCAGTTCCAGCAGTCAGCTATTCATTAAATGCCTCCATAGAATATAAATGACAAACACACATATCTTGAACTTTACTATGATTCACACAGCAAGAAAGTAAATAGAATACTATAATTACCCAAATTTAAGCCAAGTGTATCGAGCCTGATTGACGTGAAACTACTCACAGCCAACAGCGATGGGCAAATTGAGAATTGCATATCGCGGAAAAACAGAGATTTTTATACTGTACCAATGACCCAGACTTAGCTGGTGCTAACTCCAACAAAACCAGGGCCAAACACAAATTTTGCCCCCCCAATCCCCAAAATTTGCATCCAAAACAAAAAGAAATCATGTCCTAAAGGACCTCCATACTACGCCTCTACTGCGCATGCGCAGTGACGCAGTCGTCCCGAAATTGGCGCCAATTATCATTCTCTGTTTGGCCCTTCATCAGTCAACATCTCACTGATCTTTGTGCTTGTAAATCTCAGTTTAAAGGATGCCAGACACGTAATTTTTGGAGAAAATGTGATTCTAAGGAGGATAGAAGGAGGAGAGGAAAAAGAAGTGGCAAAAAATAATCAGGGCTGTACTTAAAATATTTTTATACTGTACCAATGACCCAGACATAGCTGGTGCTAACTCTTAAAATATAGGGCCAAACACAAATTTTGCCCCCCAATCCCCAAAATTTGCATCTAAAACTAAAGAAAACATGTCCAGAAAGGCCCTCCACACCTCGCCCCCACTGCGCATGCGCAGTGTCAAGGACGTTCCGAAATTGGCGCCATTTATCATTCTAAGTTTGGCCCTTCATCAGTTAACATCTGACTGATCTTTGTGCTTTTAAATCTCAGTTTAAATGATGCCAGACACATAAATATTAGTGAAATGGTGATTCTAAGGAGGATAGAAAAGGAGGAGAGGAAAAGAATGTGTGACAGAATATTATCAGGGCTGTAACTTAAAATTTTTTAATGAAATTATGTTAAGTTACCTATTTTCAAGGCAGCAGCCATTTTGTTGTCATTCTGATTATTTAGTTACACTGTGTTTTCAAGTGTTTTTCCTCTCTCCCTGTCCTTTAATTCCCCCTTGCTATTCTCCCATGCTTTTGGCATAGTTTCTGTAATTATTATTACTAAAATTTCTTGGGAGTTTTAGCTTAATAACAGAATGAATTCTGTTCTTTCCCCATGTTTACGTCTTCACCTACGGGTGGTTAGGCGTTGTGTTCTGCATCTACCATCTGATGTTCTGCAGTTTCTTCCCTGGAAGTCTCTGTTTTGCATCAGATGGGGTATTTTTGGTAACTGATTTCGGGCCTGGGTGCCTGGAGTCTTATTTTAGTGTTTTTACACTCATTGTTTACATTTACAACAGCCCTCTGTGTGAGGGGGGGATTTCTAAATAATAATATCTTTATGTTATTTTAATCATAACTAGATACATTATTATTGTTCGTAAGTGTTGAATAAATTGTTTAAAATATTTTTAAAATTTTTGTCCACACTTAGGCTTGGGATCCATTGGGGCTCAACGTTACTTTTCAGAAACTTGGGCTGTTCTGAAAAAATATTTTTTCAAAATATTTTGATTTCAATTATTTTTTCTATATTAATGGATCATATTATTATTATGTATTTTGATTGCCAGGGGTTAGTGCGAGTACCAGGACTTGTTTTCTTTTCACATGGAAAGGATATTGATCAATTGTTTTAAGAGGAAGTCTTCCTCTGACCTTATTTTCAGTCTATATGTGGTCAGTGTACTCGCATTAACTCCTGTTCTGTATCGTATGATTTCGATGACAATATGGGAAGCGTATGTCACGGTATGTTGTTGGGGATTTGGACACTCCGGTCCTTTCCCCGCAGGGTCACTCTACTTTATCAATTTCTATTTCAGACGATCAAGATTAGGGTGATGTATCTGTGATGTCTTCCAACAGTGTGCCTCCGTCGTCACAATTATGAAGGGCTAGCGGAAAAGTGCTCATGTAATACGCCAATTGCCTAAGAGGACCCTAGTAGGTTCGACGGCCTTTGACGTCCGCTAGCTCGCCCGGTGTAGCGTCCATTCACCGAATGGTTCGGCAGCCGGGTTCGTCCGTTGCGGTCTAGAAGGAATTTTGGGGTGATGCGAGCACTATAAAATTAACTTAATGCACACCCAGTGACGGCGGATCGGAGGGAGAACGGAGGAAGCCTTTTAGTCCGGTTCTTAGCTCGTTCCGGTCCATCCGGACGGCAAGCGAGAGAGGCCCCTCTCTCGTTCAACAACATCTGGCCCCAGATGTTGTGGTACAAATGTGTCGTTAGCGGAGCATACGTCCGTCGCTCGGGACGCTCCGTTGTATAGGCAGTCCGCTGAGACTGCTAAGGCTTCCTCTTCTCGTCAGCGCACACGACCGCACCTTGGCTGCGTGACCGCCGATATATTACCAGCTTCGCCGATCAAGGATTCTTCGGCGACCAGGTCACACCATCCGGCAGCCAGGGATTCGAGACCGATGGACTCCGGACGTTCGCATAGGAAGTATGCGGGAGCCATCTGATGCGGAGCTGCCCTCGGCGAAGCACCGATAGACTGCGCCTCCGCAGGTCTCGACGCCGGACATTCTTGTGCACATAGCACAGCTTATCGCAGCATCCCAGCAGCCGACAGAAACGGCGTCGGATCGAGAATTATCCGACAGCGCTGGGTCGGTAGCCGGGGACTCGAGGCCTGCAGACTCCGGACGTTCGCATAGGAAGTGTGCGGGAGTCAACGTACACGGAGCTTCCAGCGGCAATGCATCGTAAGTCCGCTACTGCACAGGCCTCGGGAACGGACGTGCTTTCCTTAATAGCACAGTTTATCGCAGCATCCCAGCATCAACTGAATCTGTCGCATATATTTTATCCGACGATGCTGGGTCGGGACGCTCCGCGGAAGCGGGTACGGACGTCCGAAAGTTTCATCCGGTCCGACGGGATACCGAAAGGGATTCGGTGGATTTCAAGCTTTCCCTTTCGGAACAACATATGCTGCGATGTCGGATAAGAAACTGATAGCGTCGGTGGACTTAGAAATTTTTGGTTCGGTTCAGGGACATCGTCCCTCAGTTCCGACATAGTCCAATAATGTCACACAAACTTTCGAATTATTGAACGACGCTATATATATTATTATTTTATGCTTGCTATCCAAGCATTTCTGGTTTCTTGTTCGAAGAGTTATGGAGATGTCTTCAAAAGTGTGCCTCTGTCGTCATAGTTAATGATGAGTTAGCGGCAATAAGTGCTCATGGAATATGTCTATCGCTTACGGAGTGACATTCGCTAGCTCACCCGGTGTAGCGTACATTCATCGAATGGTTCGGCTGCCGGGTTCGTCCGTTGCGGTCTAGGAAGGAGATTTGGGTGATGCGAGCACTTTAATTACTTTAGTACTCACCCAGTGACGGCAGATTGAGGACGGATCGGAGGAAGCCAACAACATAGGGGACCGCATGTTGTGGTTCAGATATTTTACATTCGGAGCATATGTTCGTTGCTCGGGACGCTCCGTTATATTGACAGTCCGAGAGACTGTCTTTAATGCTTCCTCATCCTCACAGCAGGGCACACGACCGCACATTGGCTACGTGACCTCGAGTATCCGATCAGTTTCGGCATTCAGTGATTCCACAGCGAATAGGTCGCGCCATCCGGTAGCCAAAGGACACGAGGCCTATACACTCCGTTCGCTCGCATATTGGAAGTATGCACGGGGTAACGATCTCGGAGCTTCCTGCGGCAATGCATTGTAAGACCGCTGCTCCTCAGGCCTCAGTGACGGACGTGCTATCCGAGTTAGCACAGTTGTTTCGCAGCATCCCAGCAATTGACGGTTTCTCGGTCGAATCAGGAATTATCCGACGGCGCTGGGTCGGTGCGGTCCGCGGTTGCATCAAGCTACGGACGACCGAACGCTTTATAGGGTCCGACAGGATGGCGAAAGGGATTCGAAAGATTTCGAGTTTTCCCTTTAGTAGTATCGGAAGATGCCTTTCATATCTTCTGGCATTTCTTCCAGTGATTATTGTTCGGACTTCATTGCTGCGATCTTGGATAAGAGACTTATAGCGTCATTGGACTCGGATTTTTCGATCGGTACAGGGACTTTGTCCCTGACTTACCGACGCAGTCCAATATTGTCATTACAACATGTGTTTTATTTTTCGACGCTATATATTATATATATATACAAGCCTGCTACTAAGCATGATAGTTTAGTTTCTTGTCCGCGTGGCTCATTTCTGCCATTTTATCTTTTTTACATATAGTTTATTTTGGCAGAGCAGGGCATACCGAGAGTTCATATGCGTCTAGACGGTGTGATTAAAGACTGCATATATTCTTTTTCGCCGTTTATGTCTTTTCCAACTTCAATGTTGGAAACGACATTATGTATAGTAGACTTAACTTAGACGCTTTATTATACGTAATCCGCCTTACTGAGGCGTTATCATTACGTCTTCAAGAAAAGATTTACGGGATATTATTCTCAATGTAATTTCTTTTGAGGGCAGTAGTTTGTTCACGTATAACTCCGCCCTTCAGTGGCTGATTGGAGTTGGTTAGACGTGATGCAGCCCTAGCTACATCCACGCGTGGATAGTAGGTTAAGAACTCTCTCAGAGTCGCTTCGTTCTCGGAGGAGCTTCTCTTCGACGGCAACTTTCCGGCAATCCATGAATTGCTTGATTTATACATTCTCTTGTCTATCTAGTGTTACAAGAGATTCAGACTGGGGCAAACATTCGGTGGTTGACTCAGAGTGCCGCCGCAGTTGCCGGACCCTAGTGTGGCTGTTATGACGGTTGCCAGTCAAACAGATTGGGATATTCTGATCCCTACGGATTCGAAGTGCCAGGGTCTTTGGGTTCCGCAGTCTTTTAGCTATCAGTTTAACTTCCGCGGAATAATGTTTTTTAGGCTTGCTTTATGTCATTGCATGAACATTATTCAGAAACACATGCCCAAATTCCTGTCCTTTAATTCGACAGTAGTGGCGTATCTCCGGAACCAGGGAGGCACTCTTTCGTTTCCGTTATTCAATTTAATGGAAAGAATCCGTCTGTTGGTTATAGTACACCAAGTTCAGTTTTGGTCCGTCATATTCTGGGTCGTCTGATTGTTTTATCGCACTCCCGTTCTCTTACGGGTCGCTTGTTGCTGTCAGAATGGACTCTCAACAAACAAGTATTTAATCAGATTTGCTATCTATGGGAGCGCCCAATGATGTTTTATTTATGACACAGCTTGCTAATCAATTGCAGACGTATGTGTTGGCTTGTCCAGATCTCTGAGCTAATACTGTTAACGCTCTATTGATCTATAGGACGGAATGATAGGATACGCGTATCCTCCGGCGCTGTTGTTTTAGCAGGTATTGCTAAGATAAACAACCACAATACATTTCTGTTGATAGCATCTCTATCTTCACAGAGATCATGAGTAATTTACTCTCTTGTCTACTGTGGATCTTAACGTGAAATCTTCCTCTATGTGAGGATCTTTTTTCACTGGGTAAATCGTGTCATCTTTATCACAACCAGCAAGGTCGCAACCTTCATGTATTCCGTTGTGTGGTCCGTATTGCATTGTAAGCACTGTACTGGACGAGCTTTGGACGCGATTTCTTACTATAGGAGATCCTCTTCTTCGCTATTCTATGCGACTAAAGTGGAGGCTCTTCCGTCGTGGTGTAGGGATCATTATGTTCATATGGTTGATCCCTCCATACTACGCATTGCTAGTTTTTAGTATACTTGTTTCACAAGATCTACTGCAGCCTGTTGTTATTTAGGTTATAGGTTTATGTTACCTCATACCTATGCACTCTACGATAGTTTACAATTGAGTCTTTTGTCTCTTTATCTAAGTCAGTTAGTAACTTTTTGATAAATAGACTTAGAATCTTTAGATTAAATTCCTATACGGATTTTAACTTCGGTTCTTATTTAGCTATGTAATCATTTGAGCCTCTGGAAACAGTAGTTTTCAAATTCTGACCTTTTAGACAGTAATTCTGTTGGTTTCTCTTTTACTGTAGAGTCAGTGAGTTTCATGCACTATCGATGGATGATTTTCACTTTCATAGTTTCGGAGTCAATACTTCCGTTACTATTTAGGTTGGATTGTTGCATAAGAGTTAGGCTCCTATTTCCGGAACCTATTATTTAAGGTCCTTCCGTCTTCGTATGGGCATAGACCTTTACTCTTTCCGGGTACAGTTTATGTATTTATAAACAGATATCTGTTTATTACAAGGGCGTAAGCTTCTTCTGTCTTTGATGTCTAGTAGAAGGACGTTACGCTCCATTTTATTTTTAATGGATTCTATTAACTAGCGTACTGCTTATGGTATATCATTGGCTTAGCAGTTGTGCTTAAGATTTCGGCTCATGAAGTAAGAGTTCTTCTACTTCTTGGGCTTACATTAATAGTGTTGCTATTATAGATTTTTGAAGGCTGCTCATTGCGCTCAGCCATCCATTCATGAATTTTATCTCAGAAATATCGAGTCCATTTCTGGAGGCCTCTATTGTTAGGTCTATTATCTACTGCTCAGAATATCATTCTCTTAACAGTTGCTACTATAGCTAGGTAGGCTGTCTGTTTCGGCAGTGTCTCCGTTCGGCTGCCCTCTTCGCTCTGGGCTATTTGACCCAGGGCAAGAAAAAGGGGGGGGAGGGTGTTCCCTTGGGTCACCTGTTTTTACTATGAAAACAAGGGGATACCTCCTCCGGAGTTAGTAATTCTGAGCTGTTATTGGGATGGTTGTTTAGTGAGAAGTTTAAGTTTATAAAATTCATTCAAGTCTTAGTTTTTAAAGTATAGCTTTTGAATATTGCATATGTCAATGGACATGATTATGCAATTCTCACACACTTTTAGGAGTATAAGAGTCTCTATTCTCTAGACTTACTTTATTATTGGCTTACTTTAAAAATTATTAGTATAAGGATTATTGGATATTAATAGAGTACATGGATGTATGAAGCTCAATTTTTGGAAGGTGTTGTATCTTTCTAATTTATCATAAATAAGAAAGATACATGTAAGGCCTATTACTTCTTTTCCCTACAGGGGATGACTCTATTTTATTTTATTGAGCGTATTCCATTTTGCTCTATGTCCTTGGCCCTCCAGCCTTTTTACTATTCAGCTATGTCTGGGTCATTGGTACAGTATAAAAATGTTAAAAAATTTATAGTAATTTATATATTTTTTATACTTACCAATGACCCAGACGGGGATGGCCCTCCCAGGAGTTGGGAACTCTTGCCTCCCCGCTGAGTACATAGCGCTTACCAGGCACTGGTTATTAGAATGATAAATGGCGCCAATTTCGGAACGTCCTTGACACTGCGCATGCGCAGTGGGGGCGAGGTGTGGAGGGCCTTTCTGGACATGTTTTCTTTAGTTTTAGATGCAAATTTTGGGGATTGGGGGGCAAAATTTGTGTTTGGCCCTATATTTTAAGAGTTAGCACCAGCTATGTCTGGGTCATTGGTAAGTATAAAAAATATATAAATTACTATAAATTTTTTAACTTTTTGATGAAATTATGTTAAGTTGCCTATTTTCGAGGCATGGGCCTCTTGTTGTCATTCTTGCTAATTGTTGCACTGCTTATTCAGTGTTTCCTCTCCCTTAGCCTTCTAAAGTCCCCCCTGGCAATTCTCCCATGCTTTTGGCATATTTTTGAGAAATTTCATTTCTAAAATTTCCTGGGAGAGTTGCTTGGTTACAGAATGTTTTCTGTTATTTTCCCCATAGTTACGTTTTCACCCATGGGTGTATAACATTTGTGTTCTGCATCTTCCATCTGATGTTCTACAGATTCTCCCCTGGGAGTCTCTGTTTTGCATCAGATAGAGTGTAATTGATGACTGATTCCGGGCCAGTTTTTTCAGTGCCTGGAGTCATGTTTTCTAGTGTGTTTACACTGTTTGTTTTCATTGGCAACAGCCTTTTTTGAGGGGGGCTGTTTGCCTTTGTGGTAGTTTATCTCATTATAAGATACATTTATATTATCCGAAAGTGTCTCATTAATTATTTTATATAAATTTAAAATTTTTGACCACACTTTGCCATCGGATCCATCGGGGCTCAACGTTACTTTTCAGCAACTTGGGCTTCTCTGAAAAAATATTTTTTCAAAATTATTTTGTTTTGCAATTGTTTTTTCATTTATTAATGGATCATGTTATTATGTATCTTTGTGTCAGGGGTTTTTGCGAGTAACTAGGACTTATTGTTGTTCTTTCACAATGAAGGGACATTGTTCAAATTGTAATAGGAAGAAATCTTCCTCTGACTTTCATGATCATTGTTTTAATTGTAGTCAGTGTTCTTGCATTAATCCCTGTCCTATATGTGAACATTGGGATGAGAAACATTGGAAACGTGTGTCACGATATGTTGTTTATGGAGAAAGAGCGATGCCGGCTCTTTCTCCACAAGGTCACTCTGCTCTCTCAGTTTCTATTTCAGAGGAACCAGAACAGGGTGATGTTTCCATGTTATCTTCTTCAAGTGTGCGTCCGCCGTCACAAATGAATTCAGAGCTAGCGGCAAAAGTGCTCATGGAGATTAGACAAATGTCGTCCGCTAGCTCGCCCGGTGTAGCGTCCATTCACCGAATGGTTCGGCAGCCGGGTTCGTCCGATGCGGTCCAAGAGGAAATTTTGGGTGATGCGAGCACTATAAACATAATAGATGCACACCCAGTGACGGCGGATAGTAAGCGAGAACGGAGGAAGCCTTTTAGTCCGGTTCCTAGCTCGTCCAGGTCCAGCCGGGCCGCGAGCGAGAGAGGTCCCTCTCTCGTACAACAACATCTGGGACCAGATGTTGTGGTACAAAATGTGTCTTTAGCGGAGCATACGTCCGTCGCTCGGGACGCTCCGTTGTATAAGCAGTCCGCAGAGACTGTTAAGGCTTCCTCTTCTCGTCAGCGCACACGACCGCACCTTGGCTGCGTGACCGCCGATATTTTACCAGCTTCGCCGATGAAGGATTCTTCGGCGACCAGGTCACACCATCCGGCAGCTAGGGATTCGAGACCGATGGACTCCGGACGTTCGCATAGGAAAAGTATGCGGGAGCCATCTGATGCGGAGCTGCCCTCGGCGAAGCAGCGAAAGACTGCGCCTCTGCAGGTCTCGACGTCGGACATTCTTGTGCAGATAGCACAGCTTATCGCAGCATCCCAGCAGCCGACAGAAACGGTGTCGGATCGAGAATTATCCGACGGCGCTGGGTCGGTACGCTCCGCCGAAGCATCGGGGGCGGACGACCGGGAACATCGGGAGGTCCGACCGGATGGTGAAAGGGATACGGATGACTTGGAGCTATCCCTTTCGGAACAACATAAAGCTGCCGTGGACTTCATCCGGCACTTTCTCCCACAAGTTGTTCCGTCGGGCCAGACTGCTGCGCTTCCGGACAAGAGAATTATAGCGTCATTGGACTCTGAATTTTTTGAGCGGTTCAGGGACATCGCTCCCGAGTTTCCGTCGCAGTCCAATAATGTTGCAAGAACATTTGAATTATTGAACGACGCTATATTTAAACTTGCTTCCAGGACGGGGAAAGCAGGTTTCTTGTCCGCTAATACTCTCAACCTGCCTTTCATTAATGCAAGGAATAAATTCGATACGGCAGGACAGGGTATACCGAGAGTTCCTCTGCGTATGGACGACGAGGCGGAAGACTTAGAGCTATCATTACCGTCGTCAGCTTCTATTCCAACCGCGGTGTTGGAAACAGCTATTGCGTCTAACAGAGCCAATTTAGATGCCTTATCTTACGCAGATCACCTTACTAAGGCGTTATCACTGCGCCTTCAAGGGGAAGAGTTTCAGGATATACAATCCTCTTTAAGACTTCTTTCAAGGGCAGTAGCTTATTCCACGTGTAACTCCACCCTTTCAGTGGCAAATCTGGAGTTGGTTAGACGTGACGCAGCCCTAGCTACATCCACACTAGTGGATTCTAAGGTGAAGAACTCTCTTAGAGTCGCTTCGGTCTCAGGAGAACTTCTCTTTGACGGCAAGCTTTCCGCTATTTATGATAAAATTAAAAAGAAAGCTAATGATTCTCTGTTGTTCAGATCGGCTCCTAAAAAGTCGGATACAGCAGACACGAATAAGACAGGCACTTCTGGGTCTAATGCGCCCAAGAGAGGTTCCTATAGAGGTTCCGGTGCGTCCTCTTGGTCTTATTCGAGAGACCGTCAGGATAGCGACTCTCGTTCGGGACGTCCTTCAGGCCGGGACAATCGGTCGGACGCCCCGAGGTCGACGAGGCAAGGAGCGGGTCGTGGAAGACGTGGTTTCTCCTACCGCAGGCCTCGCAGGTCCAGGAGGTGATGGCTTAAACCTCTATCGCGTTCCGGTTGGCGGAAGGTTGTCGAGTTTTTCACAAGAGTGGGCGTCGATTACGGACGACCCTTGGGTGAGAGGAGTGACTTCGGAAGGTCTAAAGATATCCTTCAAACGAAAGCCTCCATTAACTCGAAGTCCAAAGTGGACTCATCTTCCGTCAAATCCACAGAAAAGAGACGCTCTGTTATCAGAGGTGCAGTCTCTTTTAATGAAGAACGCGGTAGAGGTCGTAGAAAACCAGGAATCTCTGGGATTCTACAGCCATCTGTTTCTGGTTCCGAAACCAGACGGCTCGTTCCGTCCAGTCATAGATTTGAGCTGGATAAACAAGCTGATCGTCGCTCCGAAGTTTTATATGGAGACGATTCGATCGGTCAGAGCGAGTATTCGGGTGAACGATTATGCAACGAGCATAGATCTCAAAGATGCGTACTTTCACGTCATGGTACATCCGACATTCCGAAAGTATCTACGCTTCGCAGTCCTAGGAGTGGTGTATCAATTCCGGGCGATGTGCTTCGGATTGAATCTAGCACCCTGGGCTTTCACTCGGGTAATGAACTCGGTAATGATCTACTTCCGAGCTCATTCGTCTGCGGTAACGTCGGCCTACCTGGACGACATTCTTCAGAGGTACGGCAACGAGTTAACGCTTCAGAACGATGTTCAGAATCTTCTTCTATTGCTCCGACGTCTCGGTTTTATAGTAAACGAGGAGAAGTCGGATCTGGTGCCATCCAAGTCATTCACTCATCTGGGAATGAGCTTCGAGACGCACAACAATCTCGTTCGTCTGCCGTTAACCAGAGCGAAATTAGTCAGTTGTTACGCTCGCTATTGTCTGCACGCAGACAAAGTCACGGCGAGAGAATTTATGAGACTGATAGGTCTGTGCGGAGCCGCCGCGGATCTCATTCCGATGGGGCGGCTACGCACACGTCCTCTTCAAATTTTCCTGACTCAGAATTCGAGTGTGAAAATTCATTCGCTCGATGTAGACGTTCTCTTGTCAGATCAAGTGAAACAAGAGATTCAGACTTGGGCAAACATTCAGTGGTTAACTCAAGGAGTTCCGCTGCAGTTGCCGGATCCGAGTTTTACCGTTATGACGGATGCCAGTCAAACAGGTTGGGGTGCATCATTAATCCCAACGGATTCGAGATGCCAGGGTCTTTGGGATCCGCAATTCCTGTGCATGCACATAAACATCAAGGAAATGATGTCAATTTGGCTTGCGTTACGTCACTGGATGGACATTATTCACGATGCTCATGTCCAAATCCTATCCGACAATACGACAGTAGTGGCGTATATACGGAATCAGGGAGGCACTCATTCAGTTCCGTTGTTCAATCTAACGGAAAGAATCCTTCTGTTTGCATTAGAACATCACGTTCTTCTTTCGGTCCGTCACATACCGGGTCGTCTGAATGTGCTAGCAGACTCCCTTTCACGAAAGGGTCGCTTGTTGCCGTCGGAGTGGACTCTCAACAAACAAGTATTCAATCAGATTTGCTACCAATGGGAACGGCCAATGATAGACTTATTTGCGACACATCTCAACAATCAGTTGCAGACGTATGTGTCTCCGTGTCCGGATCCAAGAGCATTTGCAGTAGACGCTCTGTCGATCCCTTGGGACGGAATGATAGGATATGCGTATCCTCCAGCGCCATTAATTCAACAAGTATTGCTAAAGATAAAACAATCTCAATGCAAGATTCTGTTGGTAGCATCTCTGTCGCCACAGAGACCGTGGATAAATCTACTCAGGTGTCTGTTGTGGGACCTACCGTGGAAGCTTCCTCCACGAGAGGATCTTCTTTCGCAGGGGAAATCGCGCCAACTCCATCACAACCCGCAAGGTCTCAACCTTCACGTTTTTCCGTTGTGCGGTCCTTCTTGCATGGCAAGCACTTTACTGGACGAGCAGTGGACGCGATTTCTAACTGTAGGAGGACCTCCTCTTCGCTAAACTATGCGGCTAAGTGGAAGGTTTTTCGTCGTTGGTGTAGGGATCATTCTGTAGATATATTTGATCCCTCTATACCAGACATTGCAAACTTTCTAGTATACTTGTTTGACGAAATCAAACTGCAGCCTGTTACTATAAAGGGTTATAGATCTATGTTATCTGATACCTATGCACATCATGATAGTTTACAAATTGGATCTAATGTCTCTTTATCGAAGTTGGTTAGAAACTTTTCGATAAATAGACCCAGAACTCTTAGATTAATTCCTAAGTGGAATTTAGCTTGGGTTCTCCTTAAATTGAAGGAAAAGCCATTTGAACCTCTTGGGACAGTAGATTTCAAATTCTTATCTTATAAGACAGCTTTTCTCTTAGCTTCTGCCAGAAGAGTCAGTGAGCTTCATGCACTATCGGTGGATGATTCTCATTATCGTAGTGTTGGGAACACTATCACCTTCACTACTAATGTGGGTTTTTTAGCTAAGAATCAGGCTCCTAATAAATATCCGGAACCTATTGTTATTAAGGCTCTTCCGTCTTCAGACGGGCGTAGGCCTTTACTCTGTCCTGTTAGAGCACTACGTATCTATAAACAGAGATCTAAGTTTATCAGAAAGGGACGGAAACGTTTCTTTCTGTCTTTGATGCCTAATAGAAAGGACATTTCAGTCCATTCTATTGCTAGATGGATTCAGTTAACTATCCGTACTGCTTATGAAGATTTATCTTCTTCTCAGCAGTCTGTGCTTAAGATTTCTGCTCATGAAGTAAGAGCTCTTTCTACTTCCTGGGCTTATGCTAATAGTGTTGCTATTACAGATTTAATGAAGGCTGCTTATTGGTCTCAGCCATCCACATTTACGAATTTTTATCTCAGAAATATTGAGTCCATTTCTGGAGACCTGCATTGTTTGGGTCCGTTATCTGTTGCTCAGAATGTCGTCCACTAAACAGTTTCAACTATAGTTATGCAGGCTTTCTGTTCCGGCAGTGACTCCGTGGGGCTGCCCTCTTCGCTCTGGGCTATTTGACCCAGGGCAAGGGGAAGGGGGGGGGGGGGGGCGGGTGTTCCCTTAGGTCACCTGCTTTATAGTGAAAAGCAAGGGAATGCCTCCTCCAAGTCAGTATTTCTGAGTCGCTTCCGGGATGGTTTTAAAGTGTAATATTTATGTTTAAATTCATTCATGTCTTATTTTTAAAGTGTAGCTCGGTGTGAAGCATTTGTATATGTCAAGTGTCAAACGGGCTTTAATATATAATACTCGGACACTTTTAAATGATTATAAAGAGTCTCAATTCTCTGGACTACTTTATTTATTGGCTTGCTTTAAAAATAATTAGTATAAGGGTTATACTGGATGTTAATAGAGAACATGAATGTTATTGTGCTCAATTATTAAGGGTAGTGTATCTTTCTAATTTTATATTAAATAAGAAAGATACATGTAAAGCCTAATACTCCTTTTCTCCTTAAGGGGTTACCTCTTTTCTATATAGTTGAGCTTATTGGATTTTCCTCTATGTCCTAGGCCCTCCAGCCTGTTTACTATTCAGCTAAGTCTGGGTCATTGGTACAGTATAAAAATGTTAAAAAATTTATAGTAATTTATATATTTTTTATACTTACCAATGACCCAGACGGGGATGGCCCTCCCTGGAGTTGGGAACTCTTGCCTCCCCGCTGAGTACATAGCGCTGACCAGGCACTGCCAGTAAGAATGATAATTGGCGCCAATTTCGGGACGACTGCGTCACTGCGCATGCGCAGTAGAGGCGTAGTATGGAGGTCCTTTAGGACATGATTTCTTTTTGTTTTGGATGCAAATTTTGGGGATTGGGGGGCAAAATTTGTGTTTGGCCCTGGTTTTGTTAGAGTTAGCACCAGCTAAGTCTGGGTCATTGGTAAGTATAAAAAATATATAAATTACTATAAATTTTTTAACTTTTCTGTATACCAATTAAACAATTATTTGCCAGTATCGGTAATGGTATTGAAAATATTACTGAATATAATCGGTATACCGAAATGCCGCCCAGCCCTAGTTTCGAGGCAATAATTTTACCTCTGTTTGCTACTTCTTCACCAGTTTTACACCACCGGTTACTCCAGAGATAAGGAAGACACCTATTCATTTTGGGGTCAAATGCCTGAAGGTCAAGGTCACTGTTACTATAAATTGATTTGTTTACGACTAATCGGTTTCCGGGCAATAACTTTAGTTTTATTTCTCACACCTTTACTAAATTTACACTCCTGATTACTCTGTAAGAAAGGAAGATACCTATTGATTTTGGGGTCTGTTGCCCAGAGGTCAGGCTCTAGGTACATGTTCTGGTATAGAGTGAGAATAGGGAAATGGTAGGAATTGCCTGAAGTAGAAGTTTTTTAAGAGTAGGAGCATGAAAACTGTAGTTATCACTGTTGGCAAAAGTTGCTGTTGCGACAAATAACTTGCTTTTCTGACTTTTCACGAAATTTAATGTCAAAACTCGACTTGTGGATCTGTGATTCTCTTGCCAGATTTTTTATTTTTGTTATGATTTCTTTGCTATCAAAACTTCATGTTCTTGGTTTGTTGTATGTTTTAGGCCTCATAATCTACAGAATACCATGGGTGGTGGTGTATTTCGTTCCTTGAGGGTAAGAAGTCTTTGCAATGCTAAAGCATTGTGAAGCCTTCTTGCACTCAAGGGACAAATTTATCAATTTTTTAACTGAAAATATCAGACATACACGATTTAATTATTATTTTTAGTCAAGTTTTGACGAAGTCAAACTCGACTTATAGTTTGATGAAGTGGTGGGCGGTGGGCGTAAACAATTGGTTTCCGTGCAATAACTTTAGTTCTATTTGATGCACCTTTACCAAAATTATACCAGAGGTTACCCTATAGAAAGGGAAGACACCTGTCGATTTCAGAGTCTCAGGCCCCAAGGTCAAGGTCACTGTTACTATAAATAGATTTTTTTCCAACAAATTGGTTTCTGGGCAATAACTTTAGTTCTATTTGTCATACCTTCACCAAATTTACACCAGAGGTTGCTCCATAGGAAAGGAAGACACCTATTGCTTTTGGGGTCTAATGCCCCGAGGTCAAGGTCACTGTTACTATAAATAGCATTTTTTTCAACAAATTGGTTTCTGGGCAATAACTTCAGTTCTATTTGTCGCACCTTCACCAAATTTACACCAGAGGTTACTCCCTAGGAAAGGAAGACACCTATTGATTTTGGGGTCTGAAGCCTCAAGGTCACTGTTACTATAAATAGAATTTTTTTCAACAAATTGGTTTCCGGGCAATAACTTTAGTTCTATTTGTCGCACATTCACCAAATTTACACCAGAGGTTACTCCATAGGAAGGGAAGACACCTGTTGATTTTGGGGTCTGATGCGACAAATAACTTGCTTTTCTGACTTTTCACAAAATTTAATGTCAAAACTCGACTTGTGGATCTGTGATCCTCTTGCCAGATTTTTTTAAGTTTGCATTGGTTATAAAAAGAGGGTATGCGGCAGCCAAAAGGACCATGCAGGAGGGCCTGAGAAACAGATTTTTAACTTTTTTAGGCCTAACAGAAAGCTTTTATAATTTTGATTCAGTTAGCAGGAGTATACAATTAACATGAGTTGGGTCATTTTCCTATCTTCTCATTAGAAACTGAGCATTTCTTCTATTATATCTTGTTTGATAGAGCTCATGGAGCTCCCCCAAACAAGATATAACAGATTAAATGCCTATATTGGGCCAATATTATTGGATGTATTAAGGCAAAGAATGTCCATAAATGTGAGAGAATTCAGTGGATGTCGGGAGTAATTCTTTGACAGATTACAAGACTTTTTATTCAATTGACAGGAGTTTACTTCATAACCTTTGTGCATTTAACAGGTTGAATTTATACTGAAGGTATGGTAAATAATTTGGTGTTTGTGACTTATACACAACTAGGGCATCCAACAAAAAGACAACCAATTGAATGGACTTCACTGTTTCGATCGGTTCATCTGTGTTATCATTTTAAATGATAAATCTCTGATTCTCTTGTTTCTATGAAACTTCTTACAGATGATGTGGCCGAAGCCTATAATTTAATAAAAGATTTGGAACCCACAACTCCACAAGAATACATTCTTAAAGGTGTAGTAAATGCTGCTCTTGGACAAGAACAAGGATCTGTAAGTGTTTTTTAGTTGTTTATATTTTGAATTTTTTTCACTACCATTGGAGCTGAATAGGAATATTTTTTTGGATATCTGTCTATCTGTTTGCCCATTGCCTTACTCTGTCCAGTTCATAAAATTTGATTTGATAAGTCTTGTTCATACTTTACACCATTGTTGGCCTTAACTGAAGGGTTTGTCCTCATCATGCAGGTCATCGACAAGAAGACTGCTATTGTTTTATCATTCTTGTCTGATCTTTATGATCATCTGATCCAATTGACATATCTTGTTCAAACTTTATGCACAATTCATACTTCACAAAGAACTGCCCATGACCCAATGGTGTTTCATGACATCTCAAGGTCATACCTTTATAGTCAAGGTCACAAATGGGAAAGCTTTTGTTAATGCATGTACATCTCATCCAGTTGGCACATCTTGTTCATGCTTCACACAGTTTTTGCCCTGATAGAAGAGTATGTTGTCCATGGTCAAACCACTATGGTCAAGGTCAGCGCCTGTAAAACTTTTTATATTGTTGTACCATCCTTGTTTGGGCAGTAATCTGACCCAATTGACAGATTTTATTCACTCTTCAGGTAATTGTTTCCCATGACCCAGAAGTGTGTCATGACTTTGAACCAAGGTCAAAACTCCAAAGTGTGATATTGTTCTGCCATCTTTGTCAGATCTGTTTTATGTGATTCAATTTCAGGCCTTAAAATTTGTCCGAGTGTGCAAGAGTTGGTTTTAGTTCTCATGACTTTCCTGCTGTGAGAATCAATTTTCATTTCTTAACCCCTAAAGGAGCGTTTCCGATTTTACGTCCTCAGAACAGGTACCCTTAGAATGCAATCATGAGGAGATCCTGCTGAAAATAGACATATTAACTTGGGCAGCCAAGACTTGGACTAGAAGTCACTGCTCAGCTAATGGCAATATGCAGGTGGTGGTCTAGCGGGTATTCAAGAAAATTTGTCCAAGCCCTTAAAGTTTAAATAATAAAGAATTTGAGTGTATTGTTATACCCTTGTAAGTGTAACCAGTACACATTCCACAGTAAAAAACAAATCTGATATTTAGGCTAAAGAAAATTAATCTTTTGATTCTCTGGCACCGGTGCATTTGTTTTTTCAGCCTGTGTTCATCATTTTTATTTTGGAGGCAAAATTCAAAATGTACAAAACTACCATGTGATTTTAGCAGTATCACATCACAATTTGCGATGCATTATGTCATATACATTGATACAGCATTGTTATTCTCTTTGCGAAATGCGACACGATTCTCATATGTATACTGGTTGAGGATGAAATTATTTTTGGTGGTCAGAATTTGTTCATCAAAAATTGTTCCATTACAAATTATTGGAGAGTGGCAACAGACACTCTCCAATAATTTGTAATGGAACAAATTTGTATAAGCAAACTATTATTTACGTTTAACTGAATATGAAACATGAGTAAGAAAAATGTTACTTTTGCACTGTTACCCTCATTTTTTGGAAAGGCCTGATTGTGGTTTCTAGCACTCAAGCAATTAAAAAACTCCTTATTATTTTTGATCTCCATTTTAGTTGTTCTATATTCATTTTGTGTTGTGTGATTGCTGTTACAAAAAAAAACTATCAGCGAAATCAACGTGGAAGCTCTAGTATTTAATTTTAGGCTCTCACAATTGAATTTTAGGCATCTGCGACCATTCCATCAGGAATAAAAAATAAAAATAAAAACCACCCTCCCTCATCCGTTTTAAAAAAAATGCCTGAGAATCAATTATTTAATTTTGTTTAGCCTTTTATATTTCCTCAAATTTAACATCTTAGAGCCCAATCCCAATTTTGGTGAGTTCTCATCTTTCATGTACATGTAGAACACATTTTTCAACATACAAGCTTTTGGTGGTCTTGCTGATGGAAATTATAGTACCTTAGGGCATAAAAAGTTGATTGTCTGTTTCTCAGGCCATTTTCCCCCAAAAGGATGCAGGCGGGCGGCTTTTTTTTAAATTTTTTATTTCTCCCGAGAGATTGTTTGTGGTAATTCTCCCCCACACAACGTCCTGGTGGTCCACGCTGCCACATTCACTGGAGGGGTGTTGGGTAATAAATGAAGGGTGTTTGGAATGTTTTTTTCTCAGTGAAATGTGAAAATTATGCCACGGCACAGGGCTAAACATCTCATGGGCAAAACGTTACAGGGGACGAAATGTCTCTGGGTAAAATGTGGAAGTACTGTAAATTACCAACTTTCACAGATTTATTTTACCAAAATATGAAATTCCCTCACAACTTGCCTTAGAAAATCATGAATCTGAATTTTTTCCCAATATATTAATTATAACAACCTATTTGAACTAGCAGTTCATCCACAAGTCATATTTTTCGGAAAAATGATATACAAAACGAATAAATGTTAGCATGTTTTTTTTCCCAATTCGACTGCACACAGCTGATAATATATGATTTATTTTCAAATGCAACTATTACTTTTATATCAAGCAAAGGTTATTGTTTGATATATCATTGATTCAAGCAATTATCCTGCTCGCCAAATTCACTTAATTCCATAACTGGTAAACTAGCTACACAGTTTCAAATAACACAATGACAGCCATTTACAAAAAAAAAACTATGTCTGGAGAACGTGTTCCATTCAACACTGTGCCTTACTCTGTAGAGTTTCTCAGGGTTGGTGCGAATCAACCTTGGTGCGAATCAACCATTCCCTCTGTAATTGTTGTCAGTCTGAAAGACACTGTCGATCTGTCTATCATTATACTTACTTATAAAAAACATTTTTTACTTGGATAATGCTAAAACCCACCAACTTTATCAAAGTACTCTGTAGAATAAATGCAGAGTGTGTGTTATTTAAAATTTGGTAATGTAAGCATTGGTACTATCGATTACCGATATGGGCATAATAACTTTTTTGGATTTTTTAAGATTTTTGGAGGTGATAAAAAGGTTGCATGCGCAGCAAAAATGAATATGCGCATGGGCCTGAGAAACAGAGGTTCTTTTTTATGGCCTTAGCAGTGGTTTCTAATGAAGTCGTGGCTGCCTGTATAGGCAGCCAAGCCTTCACTAGATACCTCTGCTTAGTTAATGTTTTACCTTATTATGAGGGAGCAAAAAATAGGTAGAATTTAAGGACACTTTCAGATTGTTTAACAAAAATCCCATCCTTATCTATTAACTGACCCTAAATTGTTTCATTTTCTAAAAACGATGGAAATAATTTATATGGAAAAAACCATCTTAAAAATAAATCTTCCATCTACTTTTTTCATTTGCAAACACACTGTTGTCAAGATTGTTTCACATTTGCATTTAATTTGTTTTTTATTGGGAATGCCGGGAAGACAGCCCTAGTGGCTAGGCGATCTCCAGATAGTGCAACCATGTATTTGAGATAACTGTATGTTACTGACTGTATGTAGTTTGTATTTGTATGATGCTGTACAACGAAATAAAATCATTCATTCAAATGAACATTTTGAAAATGAAAGTTGATTTGTATTCTTTTCCTTGCGAGAATCATTTACAGGAATCCATGAATTTTATGCACTGTGATCTTGCCATGAATCACAGCTGTTGCCTTTAACCCAATAGTATGCCATGGTCTTGATCCCATTATCATACCTTATCTAGGAATGTAAGTTTTCTGGGTTTTTTGCCAGAATTCCAGTTTTTTTTTATTCCATTTTGGGTTTTATCCTTTTTTCCCAGCTTCGGCATTTTGTAAAGTAACACTCTTCTACAATCCTAGTTTTAGGTGAATTGTCAACATAATGTTCCACTTCTGTTGTATGGTTTCATACCGTAACCATTCCTGAAACATTTAGTTCCGCTTTCGTCAGTACTGCTTTTTCCAGTAACCCTTCCTGAAAATTAATCTGTTCTTGAAATGCATTTGCATTCAAGGTCACACATTTGTTACATTGTTGTGTTTGCACTCTATAATGAGCATTTTAATTTGAAATTGGCCAATCGGCGAAATAGTCGCTGCATTAACAAACAACTTCAAGTGGCAATGGTTGAGGGAGAAGGACATTTATGGTGACTGTCTTCTATATTATGTGTCAAAGATAAATATTCTGGGAAAAGTGCTATTAAAATTCAAATTTTGAGGTAGAATATTTCTCCTGTCTTTCAGCTCAGTGTACCACCAGATGCATTCTGAGGGCCTTAAAAAATCACCCCCCTCCCTCTGCTCCTAACGTGTGGGTCACCTACCTCTTGTCACCCCCCCCCCCCCCTCAACTTGGCCCTTGGCCGAGGATCTATCTTTGCCATTTAGCAGATCTGTTTCTATTTCTTCATTCATCTCCACTAACATCCCTGCTTACTTTCAAACTCAGTGTTTCAGAAGGGAAAACTTTGATAGTGTAGTTATTTAGACTCTGGATCGTGGTCAAAGTTTATGAAAGTGTTATCACAAAAGGATGTGTCATGACTAATCTGTTTCATGTATACACACAATGCTTTGTCCATCAGTATACATTCTTTCTATATACACAGAGTTTGATCCTCATTTCACTTGGCAGGTCAATTACATTCTCTGTCATACTCATCTCTTAACCAGGTATATATTCGGGGAACATCCATCAGCTATGCTAATTATTTTGTTTCAAAGTGTCAGAAGATGAGAAAAAGAAATGAATGAGCGAGTAAAAACAAAAAGAGACAAACAATTACAAAGCTGATTACAGAAATGTCCTTCAGTATGCAGGATGCCTTATTTTATGTCATTGACAAAAATATGCTTCATGGCCAGCATCCAGGTGTATCTGGACAGTTAAACATTATCTAATAATTTCTACACCACACTCCTGGTCTACCTGGGTTCTGAGCCCAGGGAGGCCTTGCATCTGGCTTAGAAATTATTAGATACATGTCTACTTCTGATATTTCAGCATGTAAAAATTGGTGTATCTCAGTTATAAATAAGGTGCTTCATAGGTGCATGAGAAATGAAGCACTGAGTGCCATCAACATCTAAAAAGTAAATGAATTGGTTAAGGCCACATAAAGTAGATCTTCTGTTTCTCAGGTCAATATAAATCCACCATTACCACTGGCCCAGACATGCTGGCACCCTGTTCGTCAGAATTCAGGTCAAACACTTAATATTGAACCCCCCCACACCCCACCCCCACCCCCACCCCCACCCCCCCAAAAAAGATTAAATCAAAACAATAAAAAACTTGAGTCCTGTATCGTCCTCCATAGATGGCTTCTGTGCATGCTCAGAGACAAGGAGGTGTCCTCAATTGCTACCAATAATCATCCTTTTGTTTGGCCTGGTGTTTCTCAGCTCTGAAATTCCTGTATTTTCCTGGCTTCAAACATTGGATCAAGGAGAAGGATCATGTCTTAAGAAGGTGCAACACCATCAGGAAGGAGGCAGACACAGGCCTCGAAATAAGAGGCGAATGCTCATACTGTTTGCCTATCGGTTACGCAGATTTGTTTTCAGGTGAACACTCGATCGGTTAACCAAAAATCGCGCCGATGGCCGACGAAGTTAGTTGTTACGGGATGAGAAATGTTATCAATGTTTTTCCTCCCACTGATTTAAAAGAAGCACTGCAGACTGCAGTGAACAAAACGAGAATAAAATGCTCATATGGTTATCATACAGTGTGTTTCAATCATTACTGTACCTGTCCCCACAAGTATAAATCTATAGTATTAACGGTACTGAAGATCTGCAGTACCAACTCGCGGCACCCACTGCCTCTTGAAACAATTAATTTGTTTCGATTCTGAGAAAAGCGATTGTCTGTTACATCTAAAGGGAGCTAACTGCTTTGTTAATACATTTACCGCACGTGAGGTATTAACTCTTGCACTGCACGAAGCTGAAAATACGTCTTTGATACAATAAAAAGGAGACATATTGAAAATCAAATGAGCTGTTGTTAATTATTTGCATTCCGCCCCTTTTTACCCTACCAATCCATGAGAAAAATTTTCGAACACATGGAAACGTCTTTTATTCACCAATGCTGACTTCTTATTTACGTGCTTATTCCATTTGAATATACAGCCAGTATGGTTGTGAACATGGGTTTTTCCAAATGATTTCGAACATTGTGGCACAAATAAAGTTTTAGTTTGGAAATTTGGATTACATTCTCCGGATTCCGAAATGTAGGGAAAGGTAGATACGATTTACAATTGTTTCTTTTCCCATGTTAATCAGAGACTGCCAATGCCACTTCCATCCCCTGAAGTTCAATGTATTCGTAATACAGACGTCCATCAACGGTATTTGACCCCATCCCCACACATTTGCCCAATTCCTACTCCCAGTTCGAGACAAATGTGTTTGGGTTTCTGAAATAATAAGCCACACAGCAAAATAAACAATTAAAATTCTTTAATTTTTATTAGACATAAAATCATATAAAGCAAAGAACAACAAATGTTAATGCGTGCATACGTTAATTTGCGTGTGTATTTGTGTGTCTGTAGTTGGGTATGTCAGAAGCTTTGTCAGTATTAATACTTTTAATGCAATGGTTAACCAATAGGTTTATGAAAAAAATCTAGGTAACCGATCAATAGGTTAACCATTGTCAAATGAGGCAACCTGCTGGAAGTTTTATCAAAATCTTGTTATTTTGAGGCCTGCAGACAGTGATGTGGTCAGGGCTGTGCTTTAAAATTTTGGTTTAATTGATTAAATCTTGTGTCACCCAATTTCAGGTCAATCCCTGAATGACCACCATTCATCAACAAAAATTTTATGATGTATTAATGTCTGCTTAATGTATCCTTCCCTTCTACTCCCCAGCAGTTTCAACATATTTGGGTTTTTTTAGGATAATTTTTTTCACAAATTGTGGCCAATTGTTTACATTAGAAACGGCTACCCAAGGACACCAGTCATTGGGTATCCTCTCAAATTGGGCCCTGCTCTGGTGTGTATAAGATTTTTTTTGTTTGGTTTAGTACGGATTATTCCGGTTATCTTACACTTGAGCAGATTTCACATGGATGCGGTCAGCTTCCAAATACTCATTTTATTTGTGGGCGTACTTGGATTCCATTTTGTCTTAATTGTAGCCTGTATTTTTTACTATAATTCTTACATTTGTTAGATATTATCAACTCAGAATGGATTTATAATATCTAATAATTTCTGCATTTATCATACCTACCACTGGCCAAGACAGGAAGTGTCTCCCGTGAGTTATTAACTCACACCTCCCTGCATTAGAACTATTACACTCAGCAGGCATTACAAAAGAATGGTTATTGGTGGGAGTTGAGGACAGGTCCTTAGCTCTCACATGTGCAGAAGCCATCTATGGAGGACTGTACAGGACTTTAGTTTTTTTTTTATTGTCTTGGCTTAATTTTGGGGGGGAGGGGTTAAAAATTAGGCATTTGGTCTGAATTCTGGCGAATAGAGTGCCAGCATGTCAGTGCCAGAGGTAGGTATGATAAATACAAAAATTACTTGAAATTTCCTTTTTTATACCTCCCGCAATGAGCTGATGGGAGAGGGGGGGGGGGGGGGGGGGGTATAATGGAATCACCTTGTCCGTCTATCCATCCATCCATCTGTCTGTCCATAGACATAATTTTGTCCAGAGATTTTCTCAAGACATTTATGGACCATTGTCATCAAAATTTGGTATGAGTGTTCACCACAATGGGAACCTGTGCACCTGTGATTATAGTTTTATAGTTCCGGTCGGACTATTTTTGCCAAAGTTATGCCCCTTCTTCATGTCTTAGAATGCTAGAATTTTGTCCGGAGATTTTCTCAGATGTTGATGGGTTGATTCCTTTGAAACTTGGTAAGAATGTTCACTGCCATGAGAACCTGTGCACTAGCAATTATAGTTTTGATCGGCGTTTTTGTTGCCAGAGTTATGCCCCTTTTTATTTCAAAATAAATAATTTTGTCTGGGGATTTTCTCGGTTGCTTATGGGTCAATTCCTTTGAAACTTCGGATGGATGTTCACTATCATAGGAACCTGTGCACCAGCGATTATAATTTTGATCAGACTTTTTGTGTGAGAGTTATGCCCCTTTTCATCTTATAATGCCTGAATTTTGTCCAGAGATTTTCTCAGATGTTTATGGGCCGATTCCTTTGAAATTTGGCATGGATGTTCGCTACCATGGGAACCTGTGCATTTGCGATTATAGTTTTGATCAGACTTTTTTTTTACCAGAGTTGTGTCCCTCTTTGTCTTAGAATATTCATAGCAGTGGGGGCGAGTGGGGTTATCGACAGGCCCTTCATGTGAAAAGCATGTGGGAAGCTGTTTTGTTTGTTTTGTTTTGTTTGTTTGCAATTATTTCTTTACCCTCAGAGGTTCATTTACCTGGCTTTTTTTATGTCTTAGGCTTCAGAATCTACAGAATAACAAGAGCAGTTGTGTAGTTTACCATTGTATTAACTTGGATTATTTGTCTGATATAAACCAGTTGATTTTTATTTTCTTAAGTTTGCATTGGCAATAAAAAGAGAGTATGCACTAGCCAAAATGACCATGTAGGTGGGCCTGAGAAACAGATTTTTTTTAGGCCTAATGCTATACTAATGTTTTATGCTTTCTATTCATCTTCAGAGAGAACATTTGAAGATTGCACAACAATATTTTCAGTTAGTTGGTGGTTCAGCTAGTGAAAGTGGTAAGTTCTAGTTCAGTTATAAAAGTTTTATCATATTTAACATTAATAATTACAGAAAGAACATTCAAGAATAGCTCAGCAATGTTACCAACTGGTTGGTGCCTCAGCTGGTGAATGTGGTGAGTAGGGCATTGACAGCTAGCTCTCTTGAAGTTAGTGATTCAGTCAAGAACCTTTAAATTTCACTGCATCATGGCTGAGCTTTTTGTGTTGCACAAAAGTTTTGTATGTGGTGTTTGGTGGCAACCTATGTTTATGGTAACCCATTGTTTGTTGAATGCCTCACTAAAATGGGCAGTGGAGCATGCTATTCCCGTCGATTTTATCAAATGTTTAGAAAAATAACACACTTTTATAATATAAATTAGCTTTTATTCACATTCTACGTAGTGCTGATGAAATACTGGAAGAGTCAAGATTCACTGGAAAATGCTTAAGTATAAGAACAGGTGCTGCCATATTCAGATTTATTCTGTGTTAAATTTAGACAGTGTTTCTGCTAGGGATAAAATGTTGGGTCCCTTTTTATGGAGCTTTGGGGCATAAAGTCTAGTGCTGAAGTAGCTGACCAGATATTTGATTACAAACCAGTTACCAACAACTGGTTAAAAAAAACGTCTGCTGGATAACCACAATGTTAATATTATATATTATCTGTACCATAAAAAGCCTATTCCCCCTGAATTTGGTTGTTACTGCAGTATTTAATCGAAGTTGCAACAGTTGAACTCACATGGAGCATGAAAATATATAGACTGTCATATGACTCCTGTTATACAGTTTTTGTATTATACAACATGTATTTCCTACTCTCATTCTGCTACTGTGCATGTATCGGAAATATGTCAGATGCATTCTAAGAAAACAACTACGAGTCATGAACCTACTTTCTGTTTTCGTTCAAGTGTACAGTCTACTATTGACACAGCCACGAGTTGTCTATTAATATCGCCCATTCTAAGAATTGTACTTTTGATTCACATTTAATCATCCAATTCAATGCTGACACAACCACAAGCATACAGCATTTAGTTGTATCAGTAGATTGTAACTTTACTGTAATGATGGTGTTTACATTCTTCATGACATTGGTTAATTATTAACAAAAAATATTTATGGACTGGGGAAAACTGAGCAAGGGGAAAGGGTCCCCAAAAGAGAATGCCTGCCCCTATTGTGGAATCCCTGATTTAGATCACAGTTACTTTGGTTTCACTATTATCTTCACGGTCAAGTCTTTTCTTCTATCCAAAAAGTATAAAAGATAGTTTTTATGCACAAAATACAGTTTGAAATAAAACTGACATTGAAGTGGTCATTCCTTTTGGCTTGTAGTTATTGAAACACTTAATTTCATCCATAAATTTGAATTTTTATTCCATAACTTTGATTACACATATATTAGAGCTGTGTCGTGTATTAGTTTTGTAAGTCAGTTTTGGTTTTTTGGAAAAAACAAAAGCATTGAGATGTCAAAAAAACAAAAAAAAACACTGGTTTGGAAAAATACTATACAGTGGAGCCCATTTAATTGGATATCTCTTAATTGTATATCCCTGTTAATTGAATATAATTTTCCAACACAAAACCATTTACCATACCTCCAGTACAAATTTGACTTGTTAATTGAATATAGGTTATAGAGTAAACTCCTGTTAATTGAATAAAAAATCTTGTAACCTGTCGAGAAATTACTCTCCCCAGTTTTCTTTTGTTTATAAACCTGTTTGGCCTCAGTACATCCAATACCAATACTTAGAGCTCTGTCAAACAAGATATAATAGAATAAATGCTAAGTTTATCTCTAGAATACAGAAAAGTGACATAATCCCTCTTAATTGAATACTCCTGTTAATTGAATAATTTTCATTGGCAAAGTGGCTATTCAATTAACAGGGTTCCACTGTATCATAATTGTTATCACAAAATCCATCTCATTTGCATGCAGCAAATTTTCATAATGTGTCATTTTACACCTTTTATATTGGTCTGGTGTTTTTGATCGAATATGTCAATAATAAATTCAGAAAAATCACTTCCATCATAAGTGGAAAGCAAACATTTTCTTCATCTGGCTCTCAAAAAATAAAATGAAACAACAAGACCTCAGGCACTCCTGCATTGTCCTTTTGGCTGCTGCATGCTCTCTTTTTATAACCAATGCAAACTTGAAAAAATAAAATTTAAATGATATTTTACCCAAGTTAATAAAATTGATAAATTTGTCCCTTGAGTGCAACAAGGCTTTGCATTGCTTTAGCATTGCAAAGCCTTCTTGTACTCAAGGGACGAAATACACCACCACCCATGCTATTCTGTAGAATTAATTGCAAACATAAAAAATAAAATTAAAAAAATGCCCGCCCCATACAATTTTACAAAAAATAGCCCGAGAAACAGTAGATCTTCTTCATGGGGCCTAACTGAAGCTGAATTGACTTGAAAAGTTTTTGGCTACATTTGAGTTGCCATGAATAATAATTTATTATAATGAGCTGACAACAGAGGAATATGTTGAAACATTTACCAGTATATTCGTAAACAAACAAAGCCTAGTCTATGCCTCACTTTGCATGCTCTCTTTATATAACCAATTTAAACTTTAAAAAAATTAAAATTAAATGGTTTATGTCTGATATTTTACCCAAGTTAAAAAAAATTGCTGAATTTGTCCCTTGAGTGCAAGAAGGCTTTGCAATGCTTTAGCATTACAAAGACTTCTTGCACTCAAGGGATGAAATACACCACCACCCATGCTATTCTGTAGATTATGAGGCCTAAAACTTGAACCAAGAACATGAACTTTTGAAGGCTAAGAAGTAACTAATGAAATAAAAAATAAAATAAAAAACCACTCGCCCACATGCAATTTCACAAATAATGGCTTGAGAAACAGAAGATCTACATTGTGTGGCCTTAAATAATAGTAATTTCACTTTCTGATATTTTAGATACAGCCTATGTTGGGTTTACTTTTTCAAGGACCAGAATATGATAAGCTTATACCTCAGCTGGCAGAGTACATGTTTTGATCTGATGAGTCAAAGTGCAATGCATCCTATGATTCATCCCATATCTCTAGAAGCTTTTCTACAATCAACGTTTGTGTCAACTTTGCATCCAAATTCTTCTGCATATTTGACTGTCATAAATAAGCCCACACATATACTTTTGCCCTCTTTAAATCAACCATCCTCTGGACTTATTATGCCCCCCGACCTCCGAAAGGAGGATTCGGGGGGTATCTAGTGAAGACCTCTGTCCATCTGTCAGTCCATCTGTCTGTCCGTACAAATGTTTTGGATTGTAATTTCTAAGCCATCGGTCGGATTTGGATCTGCTGTGGTATGCTGATAGACCTGCATGGGGGAACAGATATGCACAAGAAACGGGTTCCGTACAATTATTTTTCCTAGAGTTATGGCCCTTTTTCACTCTTTCAACTTAGAATATTTTTCTGTCCCACAATACCTTTAAGGCTACTTCGAACTTGCCTACGGGTCGAGGTAGTGGCCCACGCTTTGCGTAGCCCTTGTTTCTGAGTCAGTGCGGTAGTTGTACTGTCCACTCTACATACTAAAGTCAGTCCAAATTAGTAGTTTTCATACATTCAGTTCGGGACTGCTCTGGAATTTTGGGCATTGCATACATGGAAAACTATTGGGTTTTACTTACTTTATCTTGGTTAATTTTGATTTTATTTTTGGATTGGATAAATTTTGTGAATAGCACTGGACGGATCACAAAAGCGGAGACTGGGTCGCAATCCAGTTGAAATTCCCTTTCCGCTGATCTCTCAGCAGGAGTGCCGTGAGTAAGCATGGGCCCCTGGGAAATGTGTAGAACAGGTGTTATGGGCTCTGCGAGCACTGAAGGTACAAAGTGATAAGTGTGTGGCGGAGGGGGGGGGGGGGGGGGGTGCAGTCTGGGGGTCCCTTCCCAGAAATGTTTTTAAATTAGTGCTTGGAGAAGCATTCTGCTTTTTCATGACAATATTTACTCAATTATTTCCTTACATTTTGGGGAATTTATTACCTGTATATCTGTGCATTTTGTGCATTGTACATTTTTTCTCCAAAGATAATCATGCCCATCACGAAAAACCCTTTAAAAACTAACAAAATGGACCATGTGGAGTTTTTTTTATATGAATGGAACCTGGTCAGCTTACTCTCCACCTCCACCAGTGATGGAGGCCAGCACCAAAAGCCTTCCCACAACTTTCAGCTTTTTAAAACAACCCCCACCCCCCTTCCACTCAGAACTAGTGTCTCTCAGCAGCATTAGAGAATTTCATCTGTCAAAAAGGAAATAGAAGAACACTAAATTAGAGTTGATATTTTCATTTGGTTTTTGATCTTGCGTTCTTGATTTTGTAGTATTTTATATGAGAAATGTCAACCCACTGGTGAAAGTGTGTTGCAATCGGATCGGAATCTGATCATGAAAAAGACAGCTTTTGTGATCATAGCACTGTAGGTATAAACAATTGGCTTGTCTTGACATTATACCTGTGTTGGCCTCTTAATATAGCCATTGCTGCAGAAAGTGACCTTAAACATCAATAAATGAAAAATAATTCTTGAAGATCCTTGTATTCAACCCCCCCAAAAGTCCACGAATTTAGTATCTAAAATCATTTGTGTGGCCTGTTCCACGTACTTGGGGAATTTTATCTCATTTAATAGCTGAGTATTATTTTCCTTCAAATCTATAAAGCAGCCATGACTAGATTTGCTGAAAAATAGATCTAAATTTAACTCAGTAAATTATTGGTGAAAGTGAGCTGAGTATTGTCAAAATATTTTTCTTCAAATCTATAAAGCAGCCATGACTCGATTTGCTGAAAAATAGATCTAAATTTAACTCAGTAAATCATTGGTGAAAAATATCCATTCAATTTACAAGAGGAAAATTTTTATTAAATATCTCCAACTGGTACATAACTCAGTTGCAAGAGAAATTTTGCTCTAGGCAGGAATATTTGCCAGCAGCATGCAAGGAGTTAACACATAACCAAACAAGAATAGCTGTTGACATTTCCAAATAAACATTCTTGAACATCTAAAAAATTTCATTTTTCAACTGTTTTTGAGACAAAAATTGAAACAATAATATAACTTTAATGGCATTTTTTGTGATTACCATTGACCTGTTTTTCATGTAAAGTAAGGTAAAGGGTTGACAAAGAAATTTCAGTGTCAGTTTTCTCAATTTACATTCACTTCTTCTCATTTTAAAGGTTGAGTGATTGTTCCCCGTAAATTTGAGTGGTTGAAATATAACTGTATAAGCTGCTCAATATTTCCTGTAGGCTCAGATGCATTTTATTATGTTTGTTGTCTATCAGCACATCTTTGAATATGTCCATTCACTGGAATATGTGTTATGTAGTTCTTATCACACCATTGTATTACTGATAGCTTTATCGTGTTGTTGGCATGTAATTTGTCATCTTGTGAATAATGTTTCTGTTACTAAAACAGTATCTGCATGTATCTTATTACAACACTATCCATACCTTTGTTAGAAGAGCACAAAAAGTTGTGATGAGAACTACCCAAATCCTCTGTATAGGTCCCTGGTATCCACAGTACCAATATTGACCGCTGACTTGCCATTTTCCCCATATCATGGTTGTGAATCTGTTTTATGTTTTACCACATGTCTTATTGGGCTAGTTTTTCAACAAGAGCCAAAATGTTTTCTATGAGAATAAGGTGAATGAAAAAAGTCTCCCTAGAATTGTTAAGGAGAGCTGTTTGTTAAAAATAATGTACTTCATATAAGGCAAGTATTTTTAAATTTGAATCCAATCATGCTTCTGTGTTTCTATTTTTCAAACTCTCCTAGAAATATTAAAAGATGCAAACAGATTTATTGTAATTCTGACATTCAGTGCTTAGTAAGCAGGGACCGACCTGGGCATGTGCCAGTGCGTATTTGGTTCTGAAACATCAGGACCTGGCTCTTAAATCTCAGAAATAGGCTTCTCAGTTGGCGCGTAACTTCTCAGATCATATTTTGATATTCTTTCGATGGATAATCGAGAGAGACACTCTTACATGTATTATATATATGATTATCATTTATCATTGTTGTAGAGTGCTGAAGTTAATACTTCAAGTCTTAATTACCAAGCATTAATTTCACTGTGGTTTCTGATCAAGTCCTGGCTGCCTAAATAGGCAGCCAAGACTTGATCAGAAACCACAGTGAAGATTAATGTTTGCTATAGTGTACTAAATGAAAATGATGAGAGCTATTACATACTTGCGGTGTGTGTTACAAACAGCAGTGTGACTCCGTAAATTGAAATCTGGCGCATGAATTGAAAAAATAGGCTCTGAGGCTAGGGCGTATTTTAAATAGTCCTGATCGGTCCCTGAGTAAGTTTGGTCAGTATGAAGGGCATGTTGCATGCTACCTTCAATTTTGATATTGCATTGTTTCAGGTAAATTTTTGATTTGTATATGTGTAGATTACTTGGGAATCTCATGCAAGTTGTATCTCTTAAGTGTGATTAATTTTCATATGATTAATTAGGACCCCATCAAGTAGCAAAAGTACAAAAATCATCATTCTATTCATGTGTCCATCCATCTCTCATTCAACCATTTGGATTTCCATACTCTAACTTGACTAAACTTTAGTGTAGGTTCATGAAACTATCGATTTGGGGATCAAAATGTCAAGGTGGCATGGTGCTATAACTCCAAAATGTTTTCCAGACTCTAACTTGACAGTGCTTGTCACAGGATCAAGAAACTTCACAGGGACACTGCTTAGGGGAAAGTGATGAACCATTTTAATTTGGGAGTCAAAAGTTCAAAGTCACCGGTCTCATGGTGCTCTAACCCAGAATTGGTTTCTGGGCTCAAACTCGACAGTGCCTTTGCCTAGTTTCATGACATTTCACAGGTACACTGCTTATTGGACAGGAATGAACACTCTTAATTTGGAGTCCTAAAGTCAAGGTCACAAGATGTTTCAGTCTGAAAATAGTTTTTGGGCTGTAGCTCAAGAATGCTATGGCCAAGGCTCAGTTGTGGGACCCCAGTGATGGTCTCCATCACAAATATGCTTAGTTTTCCAAGAAAAACTGCTGAATTAAAAAAAAACATAAAACGCAAAAAACATAAGTCACTGAAAAGATTATTTTTAGTCCAGCATTTTAGATTTTTGGACCATATCACAAATAAGGTGATCTGACCTTCATTTTAAAACCTATTCTGAAAATGAAATATGTGAGAGCTTATATGTATTTAATTAAATGATTGTAAAATAAACAGATAGCAGTCTGTTTCATTGTGTTATGCAAGGTGACCAGTGATCCATGTTTTTGCCACTTTCTTTACTGAAAGGGGTTGATCAATCAAAACATTGAATGCATCACAAATGTAGTAAAATTAACTTTCAGAACCACATCAGGGTGAATGAAAACAGCAATGTAAAATGTATTTGTTTTGTTGGGAAACTGTTGACTGCAATGGACTGGTAAATCATTCTTTCATTATCCGAGGTGAACAAAAATAATTCTTTACCTTCATTAGAAATAAGAAGAAACACGATAGTGCTCCTAAGAAATGAAGCACTGCAATTGTAAAAATGAAAAATTTGGAGAATATCCAAGGGTTTCCATTGCTTCATGAATTTCTTAAAATCTTAGAATTTGGAAAACCAGATGAATTGAATCTGCTATCTGCATGGCATACCATTACATATCTGATACGAATGACAGGGTAATGGAATCTCAGGTCATGAGGTTCGAGCATTGTCAGCCTTTTTATGAAGGCTGCTTACTGCATGCAGCCTTCTACATAAACCACATTTTATCTCTGAAATCTGGAATCTCTGGCAGGAGACTTGTGATTGCTATCCTCTGTCATTGGTGCAAAATGTTCTACACTAGACTTCAAGTACATTTTGGATATGATGCTTGTCATTTACTGAGGTTGTCTTCCTCTCTGTTTTGTATTTTAAAATAGTTTTTCACAAAACAGGCAGGGCAGGGGAAGTTTTACTCATATCTGTTTTCAAATCTTTTCATGTATATGTACATGGAATTTCAGAGTCATGTGGTCTGCTCCCTCTCAGTCTATGAGTAATGACAGGGTTTGGTATTTATATGTTTGTATATAACGATTCCAATGAGGGGTCACATGATATGGTTTTGTTGAAATTGTTTTTTAAATTTCAAAAAATGATATTTAAAATAATAAATTTTGATATCGTCTGCGTTGGGTAAAGGGTTAAAGCGCAATATTTTAATTTTGTATTTTCTGACTCTTTTTAGTATCTTAGTTACAAAAAACCAAATAAGTAAATAAATAAATAAATAAATAAATAAATATGCACAGTTACAAAATAATGTATTATTTACTCTGTTTATTCACTCCAAATAAACAAGGAGGAAATAATTTATTATCTTTCAGAATAATCATAAAAGAGATTAAGCAACATAAAAAAGAATAGGCAACAAAGAAATGATTTGATAACCATCACATTGAATCAATAAACTGTCAGCAATTTTATAGAAAACGATATACTGAATTATGCAGTTGACACCATTGGTACCAAGCACCATGAACACCGGTGACAACATGGCAATATACTTGTTTAATAGTGTGAGAAAAAGTGTACCTCTGTTGCAAATATGGTGAATGATAGCTGCACAAACATGTGCACTTTGAGGTCAGGTATTTTCAGGAGAACGGTTTATTCGCTCGCCTTAAAAAAGTTGAGGGCAAAAACTAGCCCACCTGGCCTTAGAAAATGATGACTACCATAACAGCCTATTCCTAAAACCTACATCTTTTCAGATCTCTGCTATGGTAGTGGACTCTGTAAGATGGCCACACTGCCCCTCCTACACCACCAGCCCTTGCCGAGGCCCAGAGGTGTGGGAAGGGCAGTGTAGCAATCTCACAGAGACTACCTAGTTGACAGCACCAAGTAAAATGTACAAAGCTCACTAGGCATAAATCATTAATAGTAAATCTTCATTTTGCCACTTCTAGCTTTTGGAAGCATGGGGAGAGCCAATCGTTCCCCGAGGCCATGTGAGGGGAGCGATTTTTTACCCTTTTGCATTTTTAAGAATGCCAGAACTGCACTTTCGAAATCAAGCATGTTGTGCATGTGTTTCGGCATAAACATGAATTGAAAATAATAGGGTTTACAAATACACCATAAGGCCTAAAAAAAGTTAAACTCTGTTTCTCAGGCCTTCCTGATGGTCCTTTTGGCTGCCACATGGTCTCTGTTTATAACCAATGCAAACTTTAAAAAAGAAAAATTGAATGGTTTTTGTCTGATATTTTACTCAAGTTAATAAAATTGATAAATTTGTCTCTTGAGTGCAACAAGGCTTTGCATTGCAAAGCCTTCTTGCACTCAAGGGATAAAATACACCACCACCCGTGTTATTCTGTAGATTATGAGGCCTAAAATATAAAACAAACCAAGAACATGAACGTTTGATAGCAAATAAATAATTATAAAAATAAAAAATAAAATAAAAAAATGCCCACCTACATGCAATTTTACCAAAAGTAGCCTGAGAAATAGAAGATCTACTCTGTGGGGCCTAAATTTGAAAAAACACTATTGTTTGCACCCACTTCAGAGGTCATAGGTGCTAGACAAAAGCAAAGGAGACCAAAAAATGATATTTGATAACAGTTTTTGATCTGTTCTGTTCAGAATCAAATCGAAAACATTAAAAACATCAAATATCATTTCTCATCCTCTGATATTGTGTTGAGCACTTGTGAAGAAAACATCTGATCAGACATGCAGACATGTTAAGTTTCACTATTTCTTTGAGAGACTCTTTTCAGAACAAATTTTTGTCAAATGAGTCTGGAATGATTTCACAGAATCTCACTATAAAAGAAGATACATTTTCTTTGTGTCCTCTAAAAAATGAAATCTCTCAATCTATTTTACAGTTCAATAGCTTGAAACATATGCTGCCATCTTGAGTAAATCAACCTCTGAAAACTGAAACTTTCAAATTTTGCCAAAGGAGTAAATGTGAATTTCAAAAATATTTTAAGTCTTAAATACCCTTTTAACCATATATCTGAAGCTCTGATTGGGTTAGGAGCAGGCCTGAAAATAAGCCGTCTGACATTTGCAGAATGAGGTCCCCAGAGGGTGAATTTGATGATGCTATCCCACACAGTTGGCCAATTTATCCTCTGGGTACCTCTTTCTGTTCAGTTTGGAGATCCTGATTCAGATTGAGGTTCACAGAAGGTAAATTTAGTGATGCTACCCTGCTGTGCAGGGTAGCATCACTAAATTGACCCTCTGGGGGCCTCATTTTGCAGATGACAGTCTGCTTATTTTCTGACTTGGTTTGGAGGCAGGCTGTTGTGCTTCAAGTTATAATTATATCAGTTTCTCTTAATTCCTCGTGATAGAGTTGAACCATTTTTAGCCCAACTTTACAATGTCAAGTATGAGCTATTGGGATGGGTTGTGATCAGACCTGTTAACTCTCCCGGTTTCACCATGAGTCTCCCGGTTTGAGGCACCAACTCACGCTCTCACGGTCACATCCTATTTTCTCCCGATTTGACACTTTTCAAAATAGTTGTCCTGTTCTATTTTGACAATTAAACAAGTTGTCAAGTTAGTCACGATATATAAATTTATGATGCAGAATACTTGTTGGTCCTGTTCTATTTTGAAAATTAAACAAGTTGTCAAGTTGGTCACGATATATAAATTTATGATGCAGAATACTTGTTGGAACAGGTTGGAAACAATAATTTATCACAGATACACATTGAGTTTTACCAATTCTGAGTTCCGAGAATTGTGATCGTGAATACCCATGTTGTTGATGGAAAAGTCATGGAAATCGAAAGTAGCATTTCGAAAACGAGTGTATTATAGTCTGTTTTTTTAAGACTTTACTTTCGTAAAGCCATGCTGAACTGGGACGTTTTGTCCCAAGGTTTTTGGAGCAAGGAAGAAGACCTAATTATTATTATTACCTGATGTGATCCCTGCAAAAATAGCTGCTCAAAAATAAATATGAATTAATACCCCCGAGTTGTAATATCCAGTTTGATCCATGCTACATGAAAGATTGTTTTGAAAACAAAACCATGGAGAGCCATATTGTTTACAACAATGGGGACGCATTATGTGCACCAGGGCAGTCAGTTTAAATATAGTTTGTTTGTTTATGAAACATGCCCATGTGTTTTTATCAGATGCATTGTATGTCAAATATATTCTCATACTGTTGCGGTTACGTGAAATCAAAATTATATAAACTCGAAATATAAATTAAATAAAAACATAATCTCTCAAATATATTATTAACTTCAGCTGACCTTTTATATATACTATTGTTATGGTTCATACCAAATTTATCCGTTTTGTGTAAAAAAAAAATATAATTGAAAGTTTGTTGAAAACTGAAAAAAATCTGTTGTGAGATATCACAAGAATTAAGTTACCTCCCCTTACTTATATACAAACAGATTGAGAACATGTCCAGCAGAGTATTTTGTCTTCATTTTGAACCAACAGGATTATTTTGTTTGTTTTTTTCACAATGGGAGTTATGAATACTGAGGGCACCATTCTGTAACGTGAGTAATACAAACACAGTTCAAATATTTTTTTTAATAAAAAACGAAATTACCACAAGCACACACAACTTCATTGTACCGGCAACAACAGGTGTTTTTTTTTTTAAACAAAACGATATGTATTGTTAGCATTGAGTAATTTTTATTGTACAATAAAACCTGTCAACAGACAATAAGAATGAATATTTTCTCACTGAAAATGTACAGATTGAACAAAGAATTTACATGAATAAATGGCAAGAACGAAGAAGGAATGCTTGTGTTGGTTCTTGAACATTTTGGTCCTGGGACGTTTTGGCCCAAGATGTTTCAGCTTCCATGTATTGAAGCACCAGGATGGGCTTGCATGAGCAAGGAAAAATGGCTGGACTGAGGGTGGAGGGGGAGGGGGAGGGGAGTTGGTACAGGCAAAGGTTAGCTAGCCATATAATCACATTTGTGTGTGTGTCGGGGGGGGGGGGGGTCATGTCATTGTCCTGGGGGGGGGGGGGGCTGGGCTTGGACCAGTGATATCCATATTTGTGTGCTTTTACTGACAAATACCATTAAAAGTGTTAAAATAAATTATTAAAATGATATATAATGCATTGGTGCCTGGGTGGGACCGTGGGAGGCATAACAAGGAAAATATTGATGTATTGGCCGTGCGCAAAAATCTCAATGACAAGCATCCAAATCTCACTGAGAGCTCATCAAAATCTCACTGACAGTCACCTTCAGAGGTTAACACGTCTGGTTGTGATCCGTTGTCTGTCTGCCTGTATGTCCATCTGTCCGTCCATCTGTCCATCTGTCCATCCATACATCTATCCACACTAACAAATGACTACTTATGTGGCTACGAGTAAGTAAAACAGGATACTTAACGTGGTTAAAGTCTGTTACGTGGCTTGCCACGTAACAGAATCTCTTATTGTGGGGGTGGGGGGTGGTTTGGATAAATGTAGAGTAGGGTTAGGGCATTCCAGGGTGGGGTGGGGTGGGGTGGGGTGGGGAGGGGGTCAGTGAAGGGGTGTTATTGTTATGTGGCTAGGGTTAGTGTTAGTTTAGGGTTAGGGGTGGGTAGGGTAGGGTAGGGTTAGGGTCACTAAAGGGTAGGGTTAGGGTTAGCTGACCCCCCAAAAATTTTCCCCAAAAAAACTTGTTTTATTATGTTGGACATGTGTTTTAGGTTAGTCACCTAATATGTCCATAAAATAGCCACATAAGTAGTCATTTGTTAGAACGTCCGTCCATCCATCTGTCCATTCATCTGTCCACAATTTCTTTAGCACACTCTACAGGTCACAGCTTTCACCCGATCAGTTTCAAATTTCATATGTGGCTATGGGGCAATGTCTAGATGGGATCTATCAATTTTTTTTTAATTTCATTGAAAAACATGGCCGGCAATGGTCATATTGGATTTGGGTATAAATTGTCCAACAGCTCCTTTAGCACACCCCTACAGGCCGCCACTCTTACCATTTAGTCCCAAATTTCATAGGTAGCATTGGGGCATTGTCTAGATGGGAGCTATCAAATTTTTCTCAAAATCATGGTCACCTGTGGCCATCTTAGATTTGGCATATAAATTGTCAACAATTTCATTACTCACGCTATCTTTTTCAAATTTCATATGTAGCTTTGGTGTGATGTCTAAATGAGTACTATCAAATTTTTCTGAATTTTGTTGCAAAACATGGCCGCCAGCAACCATCATGGATTTGGATATAAATTGTCCAACAATTCCTTTAGCACACCCTACAGGCCACGGCTCTCACCCGATCCATCCCAAATTTCATATTTCGCTTTGAGGTAATGTTTACATCGGCGCTATCAAATTTTTCCTTTCCTTTCGTTGAAAAACATGGCCGCCAATGGCTGTTGTAGATTTGGCATATCAATTGTCAACAATTCCATTAGCACACCCTACAGGCTGCATCTCTCACCTGATCTTTTTCAGATTTCATATGCAACTTTGGTGTGATGTCTAGATGGGAGCCATCAAATATTTATAAATTTTGTTGAAAAACATGGCCGCCAGGGGCCATCTTAGATTTGGCATATAAATTCTCAACAATTCCATTAGCACACCCTACAGGACCATCTCTCGCCTGATCTTTTTTTAACTTCATATATAGCTTTGGTGTGATGTCTACATGGAGGCAATCAAATTTTTCTGAATTTCATTCAAAAATATGAATTGTCTACAATTCCATTTGCACACCCTGCATGCTGCATCTCACACCCAAACCTTTTCAAATTTAATAATTAGCTTAACTTGACATAGTCAAGATAAGCTTTTGCCATCACGCGTGCGGAAGTCTGTTAGTCTGTGAGTCTGTGACGTCTGTTCACATTTTCCTTTAGCACGGGCTACACCCCGCAGTTCTTGTCTGATCGTCACGAAATTTCATATGCAGGTTTGGGGTCATGTCTAGATGAGAACGTCCCTTTTTGGTCGCGATCGGGCAACCGATATGGCTTCCCGAGCCCAAAACCCGAAAACCATTAGCACAGTCTACAGGTCGTATTTATGAAGGGATTTCATTGTAACTTGGTAGGATGCCTCTGTATAATGCCTAGATGAGAACGTCCCCTTTTGGGCATGATCTATCAACCGTGATCGCTGCCCAAGCCCGAAACCCAAAAACTTTTAGCACAGTCTGCAGGTCATGTTTAATGTGGAGGGATTTCATTGTAACTTGGTAGGATGACTCCTTATGATGTCTAGATGAGAATTTCCCCATTTGGGCATGATCTGCCAACCGTGACGACTGCCCGAGCCCAAAACCCAAAAACCTTTAGCACAGTCTACAGGTCATATTTATTGAGGAATTTCATTGTAACTTGGTGGGTTGACTTCATACAATATCTAGATGAGAAAGTCCCCTTTCGGACGTGATTGGGCAACTGTGACGGCTACAGGGGCCCGAAGCCCGAAAACCTTTAGCACAGTCTAGAGGTCATATTTATGAAGGGATTTCATTGTAACTTGGTAGGATGACTCCAAATAATGTCTAGATGAGAACGTCCCATTTTGATCACGATCATGCAGCCTTGATGGGTGCCCGAGCCCAAAAACCTTTAGCATAGGCAAAAGGTTATATTTATAGAAGGATTTCATTGTAACCTGTTAGGTTGACTCCATATAATGCCTAGATGATGACATCTCCTTTTGGTCGTGATTGGTCAACTGTGATAGCTACAGGTGCCCGAAGCCCGAAAATGTTGAGCACAGTCTACAGGTCATATTTAGGAAGGAATTTCATTGTAACTTTGCAGGATCACTCCAGATGATGCCCAGATGAGATTGTCCCCTTTGGTTGGGATCATTCAACCATGATGGCTGGCCGAGCCCGAAGCCTGAAAACCTTTAGCACAGTCTACAGGTCATATTTATGAAGAGATTTCATTGTAACTTGGTAGGTTGACTTCATATAATGTCTAGATGAGAACGTCCCCTTTTGGACACGATTGGGCAACTGTGATGGCTTCAGGGGCCCAAAACCCGAAAACCTTTAGCACAGTCTACAGGTCATATTTATGAAGGGATTTCATTGTAACTTGGTAGGATGACTCCAAATAATGTCTAGATGAGAAAATCCCATTTTGGTCATGATCATTCAGCCTTGATGGGTGCCCGAGCCCAAAAAACCTTTAGCATGTCTGTAGGTCGTATTTATGGAAGGATTTCATTGTAACTTGTTAGGTTGACTCCATATAATGCCTAGATGATGACATCCCCTTTTGGTCGTGGTTGGTCAACTGTGATGGCTACAGATGCCTGAACCCCGAAAATCTTGAGCACAGTCTACAGGTCATATTTATGAAGGGATTTCATTGTAACTTCATAGGATCACTCCAGATGATGTCCAGGTGAGAATGTCCCCTTCTGGTTGCGATCATTCAACCAGGATTGCTGCCCAAGCCTAAAGCCCGAAAACCTTTAGCACAGTCTTTAGATCATATTTATGAAGGGATTTCATTGTAACTTGGTAGGTTGACTTCATGTAATGTCTAGATGAGAACAACCCCTTTTGGACACCATTAGGCAACTCTGTTGGCTACAGGGGCCCAAAGCTCGAAAATCTTTAGTACACTCTACAGGTGATATTTATGAAGGAATTTCATTGTACCTTGGTAGGATGACTCTAAATAATGTCTAGATGAGAATGTCCCCTTTTGGTCGTGATCATTCAGCCTTGATGGCTGCCCGAACCCAAAACCCCAAAACCTTTAGCATAGTCTATTGGTCATATTTATGGAAGGACTTCATTGTAACCCGTAAGGTTGACTCCATATAATTCCTAGATGATGACATCCCCTTTTGGTCGTGATTGGTCAACTGTGACGGCTTCAGGGGCCCAAAGCCCAAAAACCTTGAGCACATTCTACAGGTCATATTTATGAAGGGATTTCATTGTAACTTTGGAGGATCACTCCAGATGATGCCCAGATGAGAATGTCCCCTTTTGGTTGCGATCATTCAACCATGATGGCTGCCAGAGCCCAAACCCCAAAAACCTTTAGCACAGTCTACAGGTCATATTTATTAAGGGATTTCATTGTAACTTGGTAGGTTGACTTCATATAATGTCTAGATGAGAACGTCCCCTTTGGACGCAATTGGGAAACTGACGGCTGCAGGGGCCCGAAGCCCGAAAACCTTTAGCACAGTCTACAGGCCATATTTATGAAGGGATTTTAATGTAACTTGATAGGATGACTCGTTTTGGAATAATTTCACTGTAACTTGGTAACTTTTGTTGATATACGTTAACTGTGAGAGCCACATACATTAACTGTGAGGTCATATTAACCCACCCCTCAGCTCTTTAGTACAGTGTACACCTCTTATTATTTTTATCATAAACATAGCATACAGGGAACAGAAATGAACATATTCCCAATTATCACAATTCTTGTCTTATTTCATAATCCTTTCATAAACATTGAACATTATCCTTTTCATCAAATACAACACACAAGTTAATCTACAGTGTCATTAACACTTTCATTTTATGTAGTTTTGATGTAATGTCTAGATGGGAGCTATCAAACATTTCTAAATTTTGTTGAAAAACATGCCTTCTCGCAGCCATCTTGGATTTGGCATATAAATTGTCAACAATCCCATTAGCACACCCTACAGGCCACATTCCTCACCCCATCTTTTTTCAAAATTTCATATGTAGCTTTTGTGTGATGTCTAGCTGGGAGCTATCAAATATTTCTGAATTTTGTTCAAATCACGGCTGGCAGTGGCCATCTTGGATTTGGCATATAAATTGTCAACAATTCCATTAGCAGACCCTACAGGCTGCCCCTTTCAGCCGATCTTTTTCAAATTTTATATGTAACTTTGGTATTATGCCCAGATAGGAGTGATCAAATTTTTCTGCATTCTGTTGAAAAAGATGGCGACCACCGGTGCGATGCCTTCTGTTGAAACTTGAGTGAATGACTTGGTATTACTTGATCTTTCTATTTAGTTCAGTCTCTTCTTGGACAACTTGAGCTGCAGTGTCATTGACTCTTTCATTGTTATATGGAACAATTTCTCAGAAGTGAGATCTATGTGCAGTATTCTTTGGAGTTAAGTTACTTGTATTGCATACAATTATAAATGTTGTCATTGTAGATACAATTCCTGGCAGACAGTGCATGTCCTCGTGTTTCTTCCTTCTGAAGCAATTTGAAGATGTGCTGATTTACTTGAATTCCATAAAGGTAAACTGCTTATATTTCTATTTGAGATACAATGTAAAATACTTTTTATTTATTCATATATTAACTTTTTTGCTTATATCTTTACAAGGGTGGAATTTATATATTGGAGTTTAACAACACTTTTGACAGCCAAGGCCACCTCGTGTCAGACATGGAGGGAAGGTGTCAAGTTTTAGTTTTGCTCTTCACCACAGATAACGGTCAAAAAATCACATTTCAAATTTTATTATTTTTTCAATCTTCACTGGATTGTGCCTGTCAACCACAGTGGAATGGTGGATCAGATGGTATTTTTAATGCAAGAAAATTAAAAATTATAGCTATGGCAGTTAAATAAAAAAATTCTTGTTTTCTCAGGCAATTTTTCCTGAATTTTTTATGAGGGAGGGGAACGTTTTTTGGTTTTTTTTCTGCTTTAACTCTTAACCCTCTGAGTAACAAGATTTTTTGCATGTGTCTGTATTTTACACGAATGTCCCAACTTATCTGGCTTCTCTCTTCATGAATACTATTTAGGAATCTTTAATCCTTTAACCCTTCACCCTTTACCTAACGAATCGGCCACATGCGCCCACATAATATGCAAATTCAGCAGTTAAAAAAATATTAAATTTCTGAAAATTACAACAAAACTATATCATGTGCCCCCCTCATTGGAAGGAGCTCATCAAGCTCATTCCAATGAGGTGTCACATGATATGGTTTTGTTGAAATATTTTGAAAATTTGAAAAAATAATATTTAAAATCACAAATTTTTCCCCTTTTATATTGCTTTGACAAAATTGTACCAAGTATATTCTTCCTCGGGAACTCTACTGGTAAAGATGCATTTCTCTTGACAGTGTTTTAATATTATTGTTGGCTGTCTGTAGAGGCAGACAACAATGATGTAGAATCACTGTTAACCCTTTACCTAACATGAAAAGCAGATGACACTTGCAAATAAAATTCTTAAATAACTAATGTTTTTTCTCAAAAACATAGATCACGACCCCTCATTGGAACGAGCTCGATGAGCTTGTTCCAATGAGGGGTCATAACATATGTTTTTGAGACATTTAAATGAAAAATATAATGAAAATTAATTGGCGATTTTTGAGAATAGTGCTGGCTGGTTTTGGCCGTTACGTTGGTTAAAGGGTTAAGTCATCTGCAGATGTAAACATGTATATATGGTAGTTATTAATATAAAAGGGAGCGTGGTGGCTCAGTTGTAGACTGTTGGACTTCTATGCTAGAGGTCCTGAGTTCGATCCCCGTCCAGGACTACCCGCGTTGTGTCCTTGAGCAAGGCACGTTATCCCGGTTGCCTACATGGGGGCACGATGATGCCATGTACTAAGGTGTACTGCAAGTCGATGGTGCACATGTCTTCAACCGCTGTAACCCTGCTTGAGCAGAGCTTGAAAAGAATTAGAATGTTGAAGATTTGACATTTGCTTGTAGTTGCTCGGTGGTTCTCTCCGGGTACTCCGGCTTCTTCCAGCTGTAAAACTGTCATGGTTATGATAAGCCATAAGTATGTGACCTTAAAACCCCAATAAATAAATAATTATTAATATAAAATTAATCTGAGGACCTAAGGGTTAACTAACTCATCCACACTGGAAAGGGGAGCTCTGCTTATTAACTGTGATAAACATGTTCTTTACTGTAACCAACACCTGTGATGGAAGTCCTCTAAAGCGGAAAGTGTTGATATAATCAATTTGCTATACTTTATAGGTGTGTGGTAGTCATGATATAGCCATAGATTCTGATAGCCATTTTGTCACTAGAATTTAGAAATGACCAAATCCTATTAGGTGAATACTCCATTAACCCTTTACCCAACCCAGACAATTTCAAAATTTATTATTTTAAATATCATTTTTTACAAAAAATTTCAACAAAACCTTATCATGTGACCCCTCTTCGGAACAAGCTTGACAAGCCCATTCCAAAAAGGGGTCACATGATATGGTTTTGTTGAAATTTTTCGAAAAATAATATTTTTTCAGTTGCTGAATTTGCATATTACGCAGGCGGATGGGGGCGATTCGATAGTAAAGGGTTAACTGAAACTTTCACTGACAAAGTGTCTATTAAACTGACAGGGTTCCCCTGTGTGAAGAGAGTGAGAGCTGTTTTTTTTTCACCTGTAATGTTACAATCTGAAGTAAAATACAAATAGTACTTCCAGTTCTTTAGCTGATGGACCACTGGCTTCCACCAGGTCCATCATCTGAAAGTTTACTGGTGTTTTTTCTCTGGAGTTCCAAATATCTTTTGGAAGAAAATTAACATCACTATGTTTCAGTTATTCACACCATCTATATTGTAAAGATTGCAGAGCATTGAGTTGATGAGGCCAAAATAGTGGTCCTCAAAGAGGAATAGTCTATGTGCCAGACGTATTCCTTGAGGACCATTATTTTGGCATATCCAACAACATGCCATGCAATAATTACATTATATCAAACAAATTGAGGAATAATCCTTCAGCCCATGAAGATTCAATTTCTAAGTACACTGCCTTTTGTCAGGGACCTTGTTCAAGACAAGAAATTTTATTCATGAACTTAGAAGTAACAAAACAAAATTCCAGAAAAAAAAAATCTCTTTTAAAACAGCGCATTGTGCTCTATCAGTCAAATGTCCTAAAGTATTCCAGGACTGTTTTTAGAAAGTATATACTGCATAGGGTTAGTGCAAAGTTATTTTTAGATTCCTCAATTGGCAAAACTATCAGAAATAGGACAGTACCTCTCAGCCAATCAGATGAAGGGAAAGTCACATGAGATGTAATAAATTTTAAATAATAATCATCTTTGTGTGAATTAAAGACCTTGAGGGCATCAGTAGAATTGTGATTAATTCTTTTTGTGCTAAGTAAAATATTCTTCAACACAGCCCTGGTAATTCACCCTCACCAATCAGCAGTGCCGAGGAAAATGCAGAGGAAACGAAAAATATCCACAGCAAAAAGGATGGCTTCTTCAGAAAGCCTTGTGGTGGCAGAAATTACACAACTTCCAGGTTACACAAGGAATCAAACCATGTGGGTTGCACTATGCTGTATTGCTAATCTTACAAATTTACAGTACAAGATGCAGCATAACCACTAGAAACTGTGTGTTCTGCTTCTTCTATGTTGATAACATCAGAATCTGACATCAGTTTCTGGAAAGCTCTGTAAGAGCTTTCCAGAAACTGATGTCAGATTCTGGTGTTATCAATATAGAAGCAGTGAGATGCTTAGTTTGTGGTTATGCTGCATCTTATTTTCACTCAAACTCTACATATTGAGCAAGTCGCCTGCTTACATAAGATTTTTTCTCCGCATTCACATGGTTCATGATATTGGCATGACCTAATTGAGTGAAAGATTCAGCACATTGAGTGTGATTATATACACATGTATCTCGAATTACTTTCACATGTGAAAGTTACTTAAAGTTTTCACTTCGCCGCATACTACATTTTAATGGCAATTGAGATTCTGCCCAGCCCTAATGATTTTTACACAATCGAACAGGCTCTGCAGCAATTGCCATAGAAGCACCAGTTTTCCACAGCAGTTTTTTTGCTGAGGAAACAAGGATGAATTACCAGGACTGTTCATCAGGTAGATTTTCCTGTTCAGGTCAAAAATATTTTTTTTACCTAGAGGGGTTAAATCCTGAGTCTTGTTGGCAAAATATACCTCTATAAATGGGAGTAGTCAAATTGCTAGTGATAAAAATATTTGACACCAGACTGTATTTAATTTTCATCAACTCACTCCATGGCTCCTTTGCAGTAGCCATTACTTGTTTAGATAAACAGTTCATAAAAATTCTTGACAAGTTAAGTGTTGATGACAACATTTAAGCATAAAATAACTTATTGATGATGCCATTTAAAATATGAAGATGCAAATCAATCTTTAAATTTGTTTGAATCATGAAACATTGCACAGCTGTGACATATTTACTGCATTCTTGGATAGAGGATATTGATCTAAAATCAACACAAAATGTCACTGCAAAACAAATTTATAAAATTCAAAGACAGAAAAAATAAAGATGACTAATTTCTATTACAATGTGTCTCACTAATTTTAATTTATAGCATTTTACATGGATGATTTATAAGAATTTATCATCAAAATGCTATTTAGGCATAAAAAAATAATTGTTTTGTTTCCAAGCAATATTCACTGAATTTTTAGCTCACTTGAGTAAAGCTCAGGGAGAGCTTTACTAATCACTTTCTGTCCGGCGTCCATCCATCCATCTGTCCATCCATCCATCTGACGTCCGGCATCCAGCATTAACTTTACATTATTGACTTCTCAGAAACCACTGGGCTGAACTGAACCAAATTTGATGTGCATGGTTCTTATCATATATCAATTCAAGTTTGTTCAAATAAAGTTGCCATGCTCCATGGGGAGGGGTGGGGAAAAATGCTCCTCAATTTTAAAAAAATCTTCTTCTCATGAACCAGTGGGTAAAATGACTTGATATTTCGTATGGAGCTTCCTGTTGAGGTGTAGAATCAAATTGTTCAAACGAAGTTTGTGGAGCTATATTTGCCTTTGTAATGGGAGGGGCAAGATTTTTGCCCCTGCCCAAAATTTCTATTTTCTGAACCAATGGTCCAATTTGAACCAAATTTGGTTGTGGTATTATTGAGTCATAAGTACTTGATTCATGCAAAAATAAATATTCCTGTGTCCCCGTAAGAACCCCAGAAGCTAAAAATAGAAAGATTTTCAAAAAATACCCATAGTTCCCAAACCACATGGAACAGAGAACTGTTATTTGGTATGAAGCATCCTTAAGACCAGTTAGAATTGAATGGTAAAAAAAATTGTCATCGGTTGTGTGAGGGTGTTTCAAATTAAGCCCCTTGGGTCATATTTGGGCTTAATACAGGATCCCGAATCTTAACTTAGGGCAATATAGGGAATAGGCTTTAAAAATCTTCTTCAGAACTACTGGTCAGAATCTTTTAATATTTAGTATACATCATTACTACAAGGGTCAGATTCAAGTTTGTATGAATCAAGTCCCACAGTTAATATTTGGGATTCCTATGGGGGGGGCTGAATTTTAACTTAATGCAATATGGGGAATAATCTTTAAAAATCTTCTTCTTCAGACCCACCAGTCAGAATCTTCTGATATTTGGTATACAACATCTCTAGAGGGGGTCAGTTTCAGGTTTGTTCAAATCGAGTCCCTGAGTTAATACTTGAACTCCCTATGGGAGCCCAAATTTTACCATAATGCAACATGAGGAAAATTCTTTAAAAATCTTCTTCAGATCCACCCGTCAGAATGGTTTCATATTTAGTTTACAACATCTCTAGGGGGGGCTCAGATTCAAGTTTTTTCAAATCGGGTCCGTGGGTTAATCTTAATGCAATATGAGGAAATTTCTTTAAAAATCTTCTTCTTCAGATCCACCATTCAGAATTCTTTTATATTTGACACACAACATCTCTAGGGGGTTCAAATTCAAGTTGTTCAAATCGAGTCCCTGGGGTTAATATTTGGGCTCCCTATGGAAGCCCAAATTTTAACATAGTGCAATATGAGGGAATTTCTTTAAAAATTATCTTCTCCAGAAGCAACAGTCAGAATCTTTTCATATTTGTTATATAACATCTCTAGGGAGATCAGATTCAAGTTTGTTCAATCTTGTTTGACAGAGCTTAAAGATTAAATCATTGTATTGGATGTACTGAGAGCAAATAGACCTACAAATATGGGGAATTTAGTGATTATTAGGTTAATATCTTTACATATTTTTTATTCAATTAACAGGTGTTTACTCTTTAAGCTATATGCAATTAAGAGGTCACTATGTATTGAAGGTATAAGAGGTCACTGTGTATTGAAGGTATGGTAATTGGTTTTGCATGTGGAAGTTGTATTCAATTAACAGGGTTATTCAGTTAAGGGATACTCAATTAGGTGGTTTCTTCTGTTGTGAATGATTTTGGGCAGGGTACTGGAGCATGCTTGATGATTTCCCAGAAATGTCCTTGATACTTCTGGTTTTATTCTATTGTGCCTGGACCAATCCTGTAATTAGTATATACTTTTTATTTACAGAGCTACTTCTACAATGATGATGTATTTAACTTCAACTATGCTCAGGCCAAAGCAGCAGTTGGTAATTACAAAGAAGCTGAAGAAGTAAGTGGAACAAAAAATCACTTTTTTTCAGTGGGTACAGTTAATTCCAAAGTCTTTGTTTGATATGCCTTGATTTATTATTTATCACACACTTATTAATGTAAAACACCGATTTCCACTGTTCTGTAGGGCTATATATCGGTATTCAAACCAATATCGATTGCATACCGGTGTAATTACAAAAATATCGTTTTATCGTCATTATTTATTCACCCACAATTTAATTTTCAAGATATCTTGATTTTTTTAACTGTAGCCCCGAATGAATAATATTATCCCTTTATCCAAGGAATCATCTGCTTGTGCCCTCATAATATACAAATTCAGCAGTTGACAAAATAATTTTCAAAAATTTCAACAAAACTATCATGTGACCCCTCATTGAAATGACCTCGTTGAGCTCATTCCAATGAGGGGGTCACATGATATAGTTTTGTTGAAATCTGGGGAAAATCTGATAAACTAATTTTGAAAATAATAAATTTTGATATCGTCTGCATTGGGTAAAGGTTTTTCGAACCGCATCATCAAGGCATGCTAATTGGTTCCGACTGTGATGCCTTCAAGTCGCTATTGTGGTACTTGTGTTCATATATCTGTACAGTTTTCGATATACCTGTATACCGCAGTATTTTTTTGAATACCGATACCGGTATTCAGTTTTGAATATCGTGCAGCCCTACTGTTCTGCCGGTATGATAAAAATAAAGTGGTATCGCACATGTGGTGATATAAAACATGTTCGAGTTCATTTCCAAGGAAGGAACCCGTCTAAATAAATCACATCATCATTGGTCGAATGCACCGGAGTCGAGATCACTTAAAAATTCCAAGTTTCTCATTTAGATTTGTTTACCCTGGATATTTAAACAATCAGATTTGAGTAAAAAACTACAAAATAAAAACATTCTGACTGCTTATTCCTTGACAAGTACTTTCCACAACTGGTCATATAATGAGGGAGTGTGCTAAACTTATTAGCTATTTATAAAGTTTTTGTTGTGTTATTCCCTACAGTTTAGTCAATATTTGAAGTTCGATCATCATGACACTGATCGGTATCAGTTGGTTTCGACCAATTGAATGCCATAAAAATTAAAAAGCAAATTAGGGTTGATACCCCACCACCTAACAGTGATGTCTCATTGCCAACGGAGGAAACACAGCATATATCCAGTTGAAAAGTGCTTTTAGTTCAATTTTTGTGTAGACTGGTTGTTACATGGAGGTGTGTGATAAATACAGAACCGCACATACGTTTGGCTAGAGTGACATCCTGGTCCACAGCAATCGAGTGTGATAATTCTTAACCCATTCAAACGAATGTGCGGTTCTGTATATTTATATATTTATTAGTGTTTACAGTCACATATTTAGATTTTCACTGGTTTCATTTGTTGATAATTTCTGTAAATTTTCAATTTGATGGTATGATGGAGCGGGGGATAGGTTAGTCATCCTTTTGTACATATTAGGAAAAAATTGTTTATGTTGTCCAGAAGGCAATACTTAACTCTCAGTCATTTGTATCTAACATCTTAGAGTAAAAGAGTAAGGCTATATCCAGGTAATTCAATAGAAAATCAACCTTCCTTCAAGTTGAATGGTGTTGAATCATGAACTAAGACACATGGAGTATTGATTTCTCTACCGAAATGGAGATAAATGTCCAATATACATAAGTAGGAGGTGAAAATGAACTTTCAGTTGCATTTTAGAAACTTTTATGACAAATGTTTCTGGTTCTTTGTCGCCTATTTTTTAATGCAAAAATTGGTCTATTGGGATGCTTGTATAACAACTATTACTTATATCATACATGTGTAGGCACTTAAGAGGATTACGGACACCAAACTCCCATGCTTTTTGTACAAAAGCACCATCAAAACATGAGTAAACCATGTCAAACACAAGGCATGTGATGATCAATGTTTTGTTATCGGTTGTTGACATATACCTTAACCCTTTACCAAATGTAATGGCCAAAACCGGCCAGCGCAATTCTAAAAAATCGTCAATTAATTTTCATTATTTTTTTCATTTTTTGTCTCAAAAACATAGGTTATGACCCCTATGTTTTTGAGACAAAAAAAATTTAAAAAATTAGTTATTCAAGAATTTTTTTGGCAAGTGTCGTCTGCTTTTCATGTTAGGTAAAGGGTCAACCATGAAATTCTTCTTTAGAAAACATTTTGTATGCATGTTTTTGTAACAGAAGTTAACATTCACAGATCATAATTCACCAGAGTTTCAAAGAAGCCCGATGTTGTTCATAAACGAGCCTGTATATATTCAATTAAGATGAATATGCATTTTTAATCAATTTGACTCCTTATGATCTGTGACTTTACAATACTGGGACCACAAAAGTGGTCTCTTTTGCAATCAGATTGCATTTCGATCGTGACACCCTTTCACCAGAAGGTTAAGATTTCCTAAATAAAATGTTGCAAAATCAAAACTGGTTTTAGAAAGCCAATGAAAAAAGCATCTCATTTTCAACGTTCTCACAATTCTTTTGTGACAGGTGACCAGTGAGATTCTGCAGTGTTGCGAGGAGGAAAATGAATAGACAACTTCAACCCTATTATAAGTGGGTCACAATCCATTCAAAATTCGTTGTCTGCTGTCTACAGTATGTGCTTATTACACATCTTGTGGCTGATATTTCTATAATGGGCTGTTTGAAGGTGATTATATGATAAAAACATTTGTCAGAACAATTAATTCAGCAGTGTGTAAAAAATATAAGCAGATCATGTCATTTTATTATTATGGGATTCCCCATGAGAACCCAAGGAAATGAAACAGTGTTTGTTTTACAGTAGTAAACATGCTCTGTTTTTACATATACTGATAAAATAGAGCCTGGTAACCAATGCCTGGGCTATAAATCCTCAATTTATTTATTTATTTATTTATTTATTGGTGTTTGAGGTCACATACTTATGCACAATGGCTAATCATGACTGTGACAGTTTTATGGATGGAGGAAGCCAGAGTACCCGGAGAGAACCATCGAGAAACGATGAGCAGCTGCCAGCTCCCCAAACTCGTAACTCCGCACCGCAGCACAGGCAGGGTTAGATTGGTGGAAGACATGCACACCATCGACGTGCAGTGTGCCCTAGCACACGGCGTCATCGTCCCCCCATTGTGGACAATCAGGGTTAAGTGCCTTGCCCAAGGACACAATGCGGGAGTCTGAATCGATCGCTCAGATGGTCACCCATCCGAGGACTAACCGGGCTCGAAGTTGCTTAACTTCGGTGATCTGACGAGAACATAAATCCGCTAAAATGTGTAACCTGGGTATGAATGATTGGCTGGACTTTACTTTGTATCCATGTTACATTCACAATTAGTCATTGTGCAGAAATATGTGACCTTAAACATCTGTAAATAAATATATAGTTTATATATTGGATGGCTTTATGCAAAGTTATATGAATTAAGATTTTTAAAGGTTTTTATACCCACCGCAAACAAAGTTTGGGGGGTTATATAGGAATCACCCTGTCCGTCCATCTGTCCGTCTGTCCATCCTTGTAAGCACAACTCCTCCTAAACCATTTGAAGAATTTTCATGAAACTTTACACAATGGAAGAACTCCATATGCAGATGTGCATGAAGCAATATAATTCCGTTTTGACATTTCCAAGGGGAGATAATCTAACTTATACATTTCAGGCGTGGGGGGTATCACTTTGTGAGCTTGCTCACAGTACCTCTAGTTTGTTTTGTATTGTAGGTGTTTTTACTTGTCACTAATGAAAAATTAAAGAATGATTACACATATCTAAGTTGGTTGGCTCGGTGCTGTAAGTATTTCTCTTTTAATTCATTACCTGAGCCTTTCTCTCATTCAAAGCCTGTTTGAATCCTTTGCCTCGCACACATTAAAGAACATTTTAATTTTAACAAGCTATTAATTGAAAATAGAATATGTTTTCATCTTTGGAATTCACTAAAAACAAACCCAACGAGGGTTCTTAAGCTGAGTTTGAATAGTACTGGCTGGTTTTAACCATTACATGGGTAAAGAGTTGATATAGATGACATTTACACTAAGGCTGTACAGTGCACAGGGTTAGGTAATCAGTTAGAAATGAAATTTTTTTTATAACCAGAAAGTGTGACTAACCCTGTGCAGTGCACAGGGTTAGTCACACTTTCTGGTTATAAAAAATTGGTAACTGCCATATCACATGCTACATGAAAATATATAATGACTAAAAGGCTGTAAAAATGCTTTGGGTAAGTAAGTGACATGTTGTTACATAGGGTGCTTGATTCAAGGAACTATTGGAAATACTTATACTGGATTGTGGACATTTTTTAAAGTGAATTCCAAAAATGAAAACATATTCTATTTTCAATTAATAGTGTGTTTTTTGTGGACTAATTTCAAGAAACATATTAAAGGCATTTCAGGCTATTGTACTGAAGCTGGGTGGTTTTGAAATTTCATGTTCAGCTTCAGTATCAGTTTTGTTAGAATGATCTACCTTGGTATCGGTACCATATTCAGGGTCCAGTGCCTGAAATAAGGAAAAATGGAATGGCCAAACAAAATGTATATTATGCCTCCTGATGGGTAACGTCGGCCGCGCCAACCCAAGGACACCCCTTCCGAGGTTGAAAAATATTTTAAACTTACTTTGTAAATGGTGTTCTCTGGTGCATTTTCAGACATTCAACAACAGTTTTTCCCATTTCATAAGTTTTATTGAAAAAACAAAAACAAAGTCATCATTAGCTATGCAGATGAGTGTTTGTACAGTGATTATTGTAATTGTAATAGTGAATTCAGTGAAACTGCATTGTTTTCTACAAGAATATTTTGTCATGAATCCTGAAGTTGATGTTATAATTTCTTTTCCTGAAGTTGATGCTATAAATAATTTATAGCATCGACTTTTGGATTCATGACGAAAATTTTCTTCTCGAAACAGTAGGTTCAGTAACAACATTGCATGCATTTTGACAATCTCAGTCAATCCAGATTGTTGAGCATGCGTGTTTCTGACATTTCAGCGTGTTTGACACAAAACCACATGAAGCCAAACACACGAAACTGTATCATTGAAAACAATAACAAAATCACTTTTTATCACTGAAACTGACGATTAGAGGAAAATATGTTTGCAAAAATGCAAGATATGTTCTTCCAATTTTACAGGACTTTGTGCAGAACCAAGGCGACTGTGTTTAGATACATCTTGGCTAAAATTGTTTGATTTAGTTTGGATTTTTATTTTTGTCCGACCGCAAATTTGATCGGATATGTCCAATGTCCGACTGTTATTTCAGGCTCTGTCAGGGTCAACAGAATACATGTACGCACACCAGTAACATTATCAAATGATATTATTGTATGCTGTAGGTCACCATTTACAGCAGACAAACGTGCAGATTTGTCAAAATGTTGGAACTAACAGGGGACTCGTCACCAATCATTTGATGTAACAATGGGTTTTTCTCACACCATTTTTTTTTACATCAAATGGCTGATGACATGTGCTTTTAGATACACATAGTCCATGGGCTCTTTTTATCAAGAATTTTGCATAATGTTCTGGTTTTTTTAGCTAATGTTGAGAATGTTTGGCAATACCAAAATTTTGGTATATTGAGAATTCCTCAGTACTGTGTAAATTTGTTTTGGCTCGATATTGAATGGTATGTACAGTATATCACTCATCTCTATATTGTACAAAGATTAGGGGCTTCAGATATGTCAATGGGTGCTTTTAGTAAGTGTAAAAGAAGTTTTATATGCTTGGTAATATGCATTTGTTATTTGAAAAGTGGATTCTACTGATTGAAAACTTACCCAGGTTCTATTAAAAGTTCCACCATTTTGACTGTGAATTTCGATGTACAGTTAAAACTAGAAGTCCTGTCATGAAATCCGCACAAATAGCACGTCGATCTGCGTGTAATCTATGTGACATGACCATAGTATCTACACATTATGACCATAGTAAAGCTATCAAATTCTGTACATATAGCCTGTGCAAAAGCAATGTTTCAGCCAGTGGACCTCCGTGTAACCCGGGGGGTCCATTGGCAGAAACATTGCTTGTGTTTGCTATTAGTAACCAGGAGAACCTGCCGTACTTTGGATGCCATTCGATTCCTATGCACAATTAAGCCTAGATAACAACACAGTTTGTGACAGGATTTCTTGTTTTAACTATACATTCCTCTTCTTGATAGATTTAGCTCTAAATGTTTGGTTAATTTATTCATTGTTTCCACGCATTATGAGCTCACAATTCCCAATGTTGTCTCAGAAAAATATAAAATGTTGTATTAAATCTTTTACCTAACATAACACCCAAAACCAACCAGTAAAATTCACAAAAATGATTCAAATTTCATCATATTTTCAATTTTGTCCTAAAAACATATATTATGACCCCTTAATGGAATGAGCTCTTTGAGCTCATTCCATTGAGGGTTCATAAGCAATGTAAAAGTTAAACTTTTAGCAACAAGATTTATTTTACAGGTATTATCTACTTTTTGTGTTAGGTAGAGGGTTAGAATTTACTCTGAGACTATACTCGAGATATAACTTCTATATTTTCTCAGTATGAAGGTCAGTCTTTATGTTAAATTGTTCATATAACGTAGCAACAATGTGATTACACATCCAAAGAATGCTGTGGAGAGGAATACAGAGACCTACTTGTCCTCATTCAGTTGTTAGAAATTGAATAGTTATGGCTTGAGGAGTATGTAAAAGGACACAAGAAAGACCAAAAAAGTAAAGTTTGGCAAGAGTGCACCTGGTCCAGCACATCAGAAACCGGAACAGTGAATTTGGCAGTCGATATTTTGCAGGCTGTGTCAACATTTTCAGCTTGACCAGAGCATGTTGTTTCCTTTGGCCCTCTTGGAAAAATATGTAATAGTGTGTGTGTGGTTGATGAAGTTGTCAGCATTGCCTGTCCCATCCCTTGTATTTTTGCATTTTAGATATGCGTTAAAAAGGACAATGTGACTGATGTTGCACATTCTCGATATGAACCAGGAGAAAGTAATACATTTGGTTCTCAAGCTGTTAATTTTTAAAATGAATGAAGGGTGGGGGGGAGGAGATTATTTATTTTTTTGGTTTGTTTCATGAGTGCTAAATTATTTTGCTTGCAACAAATTGTTGACATGATCTTGCCTTGATAAAGTTTATGTGAGAATGCCTACAGACACTCTCCCATGAATTTTAACAGAGAAAATCAGTACAGGCTCTATAATTTCACTTCACAGATGATAATGATAATTTCACTTCACAGAATCTTTTAAGTTGTGGTACCTGCACTTCAGAAAAAAAATAATTTGGACTTCCAGCACTCAACCAGTTCATAAAGAAAATACATTTATGTTCAGTTATAATTATGAACCTTTTTTGAAAATAATTACTGTCACATTTGAGTTATTTTCTGCAGAATGTAGCAAACGGAATGTTTACATAAAAATTATAATAAACCGATAATGTATTTTAATCATAATTTGTTGCAAACATATCAGGGACCGTTCAGGACTATTTAAAATACGCTCAGGCCTCGAAGCCTATTTTTTCAATTCATGCACTAGATTCCAATTTACGGAGTCACACTGCTGTTTGTAACACACTGCAAGTATGTAATAGCTCTCATCATTTTCATTTAGTACACTATAGCAAACATTAATCTTCACTGTGGTTTCTGATCAAGTCTTGGCTGCCTATTTAGGCAGCCAAGACTTGATCAAAAACCACAGTGAAGATTAATGCTTGGTAATTAAGACTTGAAGTAAATTATAATCATATATATAATACATGTAAGAGTGTCTCTCTCGATTATCCATTGAAAGAATATCAAAATATGATCTGAGAAGTTACGCGCCAACTGAGAAGCCTATTTCTGAGATTTAAGATCCAGGTCCTGATGTTTCAGAACCAAATACGCACTGGCGCATGCCCAGGTCAGTCCCTGACATATGTAAGTAAATATACATCAAAGTAAAAAAGGTAAAATTTTAAAGTCTCATGATTTCATACTAATTTTGGAAGATCTGCAAGCCAATAAAAACATTTGAAGTGGATGTTTAATTTCAGTCAAGGATTGCCCGAGAAGCCAAAACCATTTTTTTTCTGCCTTGCGTGTATCACAAAGGCAGTAGCAAATTTGTAGAGATGGATAGACATTGTGCATCGTTGCTTTTAAAAAAGTGTGACATTATCCATGTGCTTCATCATTTCAGATGTTATGAATAGAAAGGCACGGCTAGCTTGGGAACTGTATTTAAAAATGGAAACATCAGCTGAATCCTTCAGTCTACTCCAGCTTATTGCCAATGATTGTTACAAGGTAAAAACATCATACAAGTATTCTCATTTTGTCTTGTTCTTACTGTGAACCCCCAAAAATGCAAATTCTCAAATTGTATTGTTTTCTGTCAAAACACATCATGTGACTACAGAAAAAATCATATTGATCTTAACTCCTTATGGTATTATTGATAGAGTTTTCCATAAAAACATAGTTTCCTCGCTTAACAGATTGACCATTTTTAGCTCAACTTGACAAAGTCAAGATGAGCTATTGCCATCACTTCTCGTCCGTCGGCGTATGTACGTATGTACATATGTTAGTACATATGTCCACACTTTCCTTTGGCACACCTCACAGGTCACATTTATGATCAGATCGCTTTGAAATTTGGTATGCTTGTTTGGGGTGACCTCTAGATGGGAGCTATCGATTTTCTTCAATTTCCATCAAAAAATGTTGCCGCGGCCAACATTCTTAGAACTTAGTTTAGTCAGACCACAATATTTCCCTTTTGCACACCCTACAGGGCACATTTATGATTGGATTGCTTTGAAACCTGGTATGCATGTTTGGGGTGACCTCTAGATGGGAGCTATCGATTTTTTTCCATTTCCGTAAAAAAATGTTGCCGTGGCCAACGTTCTTAGATCTTAGTTTAGTCAGAAGACCTCAATATTTCCCTTCGGCACACCCTACATGACACATTTATGATCAGATTGCTTTGAAACCTGGGAGGCTTGTTTGGGGTGACCTCTAGATGGGAGCTATCGATTTTCTTCCATTTCCGTCAAAAAATGTTGCCACGGCCAACGTTCTTAGAACTTTGTTTAGTCAGACCTCGATATTTCCCTTTGGCATACCCTACAGGGCACATTTATCATCAGATTGCTTTGAAACCTGGTGTGCTTGTTTAGGGAGACCTCTAGATGGGAGCTGTCGATTTTCTGCCATTTCCGACGAAAAATGTTGCCGCTGCCAACATTCTTAGAACTTAGTTTAGTCAGACCTCAATATTTCCCTTTGACAAACCCTGCAGGGCACATTTATGTTCGGATTGCTTTGAAACCTGGCAGGCTTGTTTGGGGTGGGTGACCTCTAGATGGGAGCTATCGATTTTCTTCCATTTCCGTCGAAAAATATTGCCGCTGCCAACATTCTTAGAACTTAGTTTATAGTGCAGCGGCCAAACGCAAAAAGTAGTCCAATACCCCTACCCAAGGTAGAACAAGTTGAAACTATGGATTTATACATTATGTGCGTGGAAATGATATTTTAAATTGGTGAAAATGGTGGTGGCTATCTTTATTTTGATGATATATGATGGCTGTTGATGACTTTTGTGTGGAAAAGTGGGTGTGGTGGTTCCATTTCTTACATGGCAAATGCTTCATGTTTGGGCACCTTTATGTACCATAAAATATCCCCCCCCCCCCACACCACATTTGAATGTCGAAATGACGTTATCATTATTGAAGAGCATTACACACTTTTTCTATAAGCCGAAGGCAAAAATATTCCGCAATTTACCTATTTTCGCGATAATAGTTTAAATCTAAGAGTCTTGGTTCCACTAGGCATTGAAATTTTAATAAATGAATTCGTTCATTTTGTGTTATTGAAAGGTAAAACAGTTGTCTCATTTTGAGAGTAATACCATAGTTTTGTTATATATACCACAACCCCAAGCAGATCGTGGCTCTATAATCCTGCAAATATTTTTATACTGTACCAATGACCCAGACTTAGCTGGTGCTAACTCTAACAAAACCAGGGCCAAACACAAATTTTGCCCCCCAATCCCCAAAATTTGCATCCAAAACAAAAAGAAATCATGTCCTAAAGGACCTCCATACTACGCCTCTACTGCGCATACGCAGTGTCGCAGTCGTCCCGAAATTGGCGCTAATTATCATTCTCTGTTTGGCCCTTCATCAGTCAACATCTCACTGATCTTTGTGCTTGTAAATCTCAGTTTAAAGGATGCCAGACACGTAATTTTTGGAGAAAATGTGATTCTAAGGAGGATAGAAGGAGGAGAGGAAAAAGAAGTGGCAAAAAATAATCAGGGCTGTACTTAAAATTTTTTGATGAAATTATGTTAAGTTGCCTATTTTCGAGGCATGGGCCTCTTGTTGTCATTCTTGCTAATTGTTGCACTGCTTATTCAGTGTTTCCTCTCCCCTAGCCTTCTAAAGTCCCCCCTTGCAATTCTCCCATGCTTTTGGCATATTTTTGAGAAATTTCATTTCTAAAATTTCCTGGGAGAGTTGCTTGGTTACAGAATGTTTTCTGTTATTTTCCCCATAGTTACGTTTTCACCCATGGGTGTATAACGTTTGTGTTCTGCATCTTCCATCTGATGTTCTACAGATTCTCCCCTGGGAGTCTCTGTTTTGCATCAGATAGAGTGTAATTGATGACTGATTCCGGGCCAGTTTTTTCAGTGCCTGGAGTCATGTTTTCTAGTGTGTTTACACTGTTTGTTTTCATTGGCAACAGCCTTTTTTGAGGGGGGCTGTTTGCCTTTGTGGTAGTTTATCTCATTATAAGATACATTTATATTATCCGAAAGTGTCTCATTAATTATTTTATATAAATTTAAAATTTTTGACCACACTTTGCCATCGGATCCATCGGGGCTCAACGTTACTTTTCAGCAACTTGGGCTTCTCTGAAAAAATATTTTTTCAAAATTATTTTGTTTTGCAATTGTTTTTTCATTTATTAATGGATCATGTTATTATGTATCTTTGTGTCAGGGGTTTTTGCGAGTAACTAGGACTTATTGTTGTTCTTTCACAATGAAGGAACGTTGTTCAAATTGTAATAGGAAGAAATCTTCCTCTGACTTTCATGATCATTGTATTAATTGTAGTCAGTGTTCTCGCATTAATCCCTGTCCTATATGTGAACATTGGGATGAGAAACATTGGAAACATGTGTCACGATATGTTGTTTCTGGAGAAAGAGCGATGCCGGCTCTTTCTCCGCAAGGTCACTCTACTCTCTCAGTTTCTATTTCAGAGGAACCAGAACAGGGTGATGTTTCCATGTTATCTTCTTCAAGTGTGCGTCCGTCGTCACAAATGAATTCAGAGCTAGCGGCAAAAGTGCTCATGGAGATTAGACAAATATCGTCGGCTAGCTCGCCCGGTGTAGCGTCCATTCACCGAATGGTTCGGCAGCCGGGTTCCTCCGATGCGGTCCAAGAGGGAATTTTGGGTGATGCGAGCACTATAAACATAATAGATGCACACCCAGTGACGGCAGATAGTAAGCGAGAACGGAGGAAGCCTTTTAGTCCGGTTCCTAGCTCTTCCAGGTCCAGCCGGGTCGCGAGCGAGAGAGGTCCCTCTCTCGTACAACAACATCTGGGACCAGATGTTGTGGTACAAAATGTGTCTTTAGCGGAGCATACGTCCGTCGCTCGGGACGCTCCGTTGTATAAGCAGTCCGCAGAGACTGTTAAGGCTTCCTCTTCTCGTCAGCGCACACGACCGCACCTTGGCTGCGTGACCGCCGATATATTACCAGCTTCGCCGATGAAGGATTCTTCGGCGACCAGGTCACACCATCCGGCAGCCAGGGATTCGAGACCGATGGACTCCGGACGTTCGCATAGGAAAAGTATGCGGGAGCCATCTGATGCGGAGCTGCCCTCGGCGAAGCAGCGAAAGACTGCGCCTCCACAGGTCTCGACGCCGGACATTCTTGTGCAGATAGCACAGCTTATCGCAGCATCCCAGCAGCCGACAGAAACGGTGTCGGATCGAGAATTATCCGACGGCGTTGGGTCGGTACGCTCCGCCGAAGCATCGGGGGCGGACGACCGGGAACATCGTGAGGTCCGACCGGATGGTGAAAGGGATACGGATGACTTGGAGCTATCCCTTTCGGAACAACATAAAGCTGCCGTGGACTTCATCCGGCACTTTCTCCCTCAAGTTGTTCCGTCGGGCCAGACTGCTGCGCTTCCGGACAAGAGAATTATAGCGTCATTGGACTCTGAATTTTTTGAGCGGTTCAGGGACATCGCTCCCGAGTTTCCGTCGCAGTCCAATAATGTTGCTAGAACATTTGAATTATTGAACGACGCTATATTTAAACTTGCTTCCAGGACGGGGAAAGCAGGTTTCTTGTCCGCTAATACTCTCAACCTGCCTTTCATTAATGCAAGGAATAAATTCGATACGGCAGGACAGGGTATACCGAGAGTTCCTCTGCGTATGGACGACGAGGCGGAAGACTTAGAGCTATCATTACCGTCGTCAGCTTCTATTCCAACCGCGGTGTTGGAAACAGCTATTGCGTCTAACAGAGCCAATTTAGATGCCTTATCTTACGCAGATCACCTTACTAAGGCGTTATCACTGCGCCTTCAAGGGGAAGAGTGTCAGGATATACAATCCTCTTTAAGACTTCTTTCAAGGGCAGTAGCTTATTCCACGTGTAACTCCGCCCTTTCAGTGGCAAATCTGGAGTTGGTTAGACGTGACGCAGCCCTAGCTACATCCACACTAGTGGATTCTAAGGTGAAGAACTCTCTTAGAGTCGCTTCGGTCTCAGGAGAACTTCTCTTTGACGGCAAGCTTTCCGCTACTTGTGATAAAATTAAAAAGAAAGCTAATGATTCTCTGTTGTTCAGATCGGCTCCTAAGAAGTCGGATACAGCAGACACGAATAAGACAGGCACTTCTGGGTCTAATGCGCCCAAGAGAGGTTCCTATAGAGGTTCCGGTGCGTCCTCTTGGTCTTATTCGAGAGACCATCAGGATAGCGACTCTCGTTCGGGACGTCCTTCTGGCCGGGACAATCGGTCGGACGCCCCGAGGTCGACGAGGCGAGGTGCGGGTCGTGGAAGACGTGGTTTCTCCTACCGCAGGCCTCGCAGGTCCAGGAGGTGATGGCTTAAACCTCTATCGCGTTCCGGTTGGCGGAAGGTTGTCGAGTTTTTCACAAGAGTGGGCGTCGATTACGGACGACCCTTGGGTGAGAGGAGTGACTTCGGAAGGTCTAAAGATATCCTTCAAACGAAAGCCTCCATTAACTCGAAGTCCAAAGTGGACTCATCTTCCGTCAAATCCACAGAAAAGAGACGCTCTGTTATCAGAGGTGCAGTCTCTTTTAATGAAGAACGCGGTAGAGGTCGTAGAAAACCAGGAATCTCTGGGATTCTACAGCCATCTGTTTCTGGTTCCGAAACCAGACGGCTCGTTCCGTCCAGTCATAGATTTGAGCTGGAAAAACAAGCTGATCGTCGCTCCGAAGTTTTATATGGAGACGATTCGATCGGTCTGAGCGAGTATTCGGGTGAACGATTATGCAACGAGCATAGATCTCAAAGATGCGTACTTTCACGTCATGGTACATCCGACATTCCGAAAGTATCTACGCTTTGCAGTCCTTGGAGTGGTGTATCAATTCCGGGCGATGTGCTTCGGATTGAATCTAGCACCCTGGGCTTTCACTCGGGTAATGAACTCGGTAATGATCTACTTCCGAGCTCATTCGTCTGCGGTAACGTCGGCCTACCTGGACGACATTCTTCAGAGGTACGGCAACGAGTTAACACTTCAGAACGATGTTCAGAATCTTCTTCTATTGCTCCGACGTCTCGGTTTTATAGTAAACGAGGAGAAGTCGGATCTGGTGCCGTCCAAGTCATTCACTCATCTGGGAATGAGCTTCGAGACGCACAACAATCTCGTTCGTCTGCCGTTAACCAGAGCGAAATTAGTCAGTTGTTACGCTCGCTATTGTCTGCACGCAGACAAAGTCACGGCGAGAGAATTTATGAGACTGATAGGTCTGTGCGGAGCCGCCGCGGATCTCATTCCGATGGGGCGGCTACGCACACGTCCTCTTCAAATTTTCCTGACTCAGAATTGGAGTGTGAAAATTCATTCGCTCGATGTAGACGTTCTCTTGTCAGATCATGTGAAACAAGAGATTCAGACTTGGGCAAACATTCAGTGGTTAACTCAAGGAGTTCCGCTGCAGTTGCCGGATCCGAGTTTTACCGTTATGACGGATGCCAGTCAAACAGGTTGGGGTGCATCATTAATCCCAACGGATTCGAGATGCCAGGGTCTTTGGGATCCGCAATTCCTGTGCAAGCACATAAACATCAAGGAAATGTTGTCAATTTGGCTTGCGTTACGTCACTGGATGGACATTATTCACGATGCTCATGTCCAAATCCTATCCGACAATACGACAGTAGTGGCGTATATACGAAATCAGGGAGGCACTCATTCAGTTCCGTTGTTCAATCTAACGGAAAGAATCCTTCTGTTTGCGTTAGAACATCACGTTCTTCTTTCGGTCCGTCACATACCGGGTCGTCTGAATGTGCTAGCAGACTCCCTTTCACGAAAGGGCCGCTTGTTGCCGTCGGAGTGGACTCTCAACAAACAAGTATTCAATCAGATTTGCTACCAATGGGAACGGCCAATGATAGACTTATTTGCGACACATCTCAACAATCAGTTGCAGACGTATGTGTCTCCGTGTCCGGATCCAAGAGCATTTGCAGTAGACGCTCTGTCGATCCCTTGGGACGGAATGATAGGATATGCGTATCCTCCAGCGCCGTTAATTCAACAAGTATTGCTAAAGATAAAACAATCTCAATGCAAGATTCTGTTGGTAGCATCTCTGTCGCCACAGAGACCGTGGATAAATCTACTCAGGTGTCTGTTGTGGGACCTACCGCGGAAGCTTCCTCCACGAGAGGATCTTCTTTCGCAGGGGAAATCGCGCCAACTCCATCACAACCCGCAAGGTCTCAACCTTCACGTTTTTCCGTTGTGCGGTCCTTCTTGCATGGCAAGCACTTTACAGGACGAGCAGTGGACGCGATTTCTAACTGTAGGAGGACCTCCTCTTCGCTAAACTATGCGGCTAAGTGGAAGGTTTTTCGTCGTTGGTGTAGGGATCATTCTGTAGATATATTTGATCCCTCTATACCAGACATTGCAAACTTTCTAGTATACTTGTTTGACGAAATCAAACTGCAGCCTGTTACTATAAAGGGTTATAGATCTATGTTATCTGATACCTATGCACATCATGATAGTTTACAAATTGGATCTAATGTCTCTTTATCGAAGTTGGTTAGAAACTTTTCGATAAATAGACCCAGAACTCTTAGATTAATTCCTAAGTGGAATTTAGCTTGGGTTCTCCTTAAATTGAAGGAAAAGCCATTTGAACCTCTTGGGACAGTAGATTTCAAATTCTTATCTTATAAGACAGCTTTTCTCTTAGCTTTCTCTTCTGCCAGAAGAGTCAGTGAGCTTCATGCACTATCGGTGGATGATTCTCATTATCGTAGTGTTGGGAACACTATCACCTTCACTACTAATGTGGGTTTTTTAGCTAAGAATCAGACTCCTAATAAATATCCGGAACCTATTGTTATTAAGGCTCTTCCGTCTTCAGACGGGCGTAGGCCTTTACTCTGTCCTGTTAGAGCACTACGTATCTATAAACAGAGATCTCAGTTTATCAGAAAGGGACGGAAACGTTTCTTTCTGTCTTTGATGCCTAATAGAAAGGACATTTCAGTCCATTCTATTGCTAGATGGATTCAGTTAACTATTCGTACTGCTTATGAAGATTTATCTTCTTCTCAGAAGTCTGTGCTTAAGATTTCTGCTCATGAAGTAAGAGCTCTTTCTACTTCCTGGGCTTATGCTAATAGTGTTGCTATTACAGATTTAATGAAGGCTGCTTATTGGTCTCAGCCATCCACATTTACGAATTTTTATCTCAGAAATATTGAGTCCATTTCTGGAGACCTGCATTGTTTAGGTCCGTTATCTGTTGCTCAGAATGTCGTCCACTAAACAGTTGCAACTATAGTTATGCAGGCTTTCTGTTCCGGCAGTGACTCCGTCCGGCTGCCCTCTTCGCTCTGGGCTATTTGACCCAGGGCAAGGGGAAGGGGGGAGGGGGGGGGGGGGGGGGGGGGGGCGGGTGTTCCCTTAGGTCACCTGCTTTATAGTGAAAAGCAAGGGAATGCCTCCTCCAAGTCAGTATTTCTGAGTCGCTTCCGGGATGGTTTTAAAGTGTAATATTAATGTTTAAATTCATTCATGTCTTATTTTTAAAGTGTAGCTCGGTGTGAAGCATTTGTATATGTCAAGTGTCAAACGGGCTTTAATATACAATACTCGGACACTTTTAAATGACTATAAAGAGTCTCAATTCTCTGGACTACTTTATTTATTGGCTTGCTTTAAAAATAATTAGTATAAGGGTTATACTGGATGTTAATAGAGAACATGAATGTTATTGTGCTCAATTTTTAAGGGTAGTGTATCTTTCTAATTTAATATTAAATAAGAAAGATACATGTAAAGCCTAATACTCCTTTTCTCCTTAAGGGGTTACCTCTTTACTATATAGTTGAGCTTATTGGATTTTCCTCTATGTCCTAGGCCCTCCAGCCTGTTTACTATTCAGCTAAGTCTGGGTCATTGGTACAGTATAAAAATGTTAAAAAATTTATAGTAATTTATATATTTTTTATACTTACCAATGACCCAGACGGGGATGGCCCTCCCTGGAGTTGGGAACTCTTGCCTCCCCGCTGAGTACATAGCGCTGACCAGGCACTGCCAGTAAGAATGATAATTGGCGCCAATTTCGGGACGACTGCGTCAATGCGCATGCGCAGTAGAGGCGTAGTATGGAGGTCCTTTAGGACATGATTTCTTTTTGTTTTGGATGCAAATTTTGGGGATTGGGGGGCAAAATTTGTGTTTGGCCCTGGTTTTGTTAGAGTTAGCACCAGCTAAGTCTGGGTCATTGGTAAGTATAAAAAATATATAAATTACTATAAATTTTTTAACTTTCTGTCTTCTCATATAAATATCTTCAAAATAACACCTGTTTGAATTTGTTCTACCGTGGGTAGGGGTATCTCGAAAACTAGAGCTCTTTTTGCGTTTGGCCGCTGCACTATCAGTCAGACCTCAATATTTCCCTTTGGCATACCCTACAGGGCACATTTATGATCCAATTGCTTTGAAACCTGGTGTGCTTGTTTAGGGAGACCTCTAGATGGGAGCTATCGATTTTCTTCCATTTCCGTCAAAAAATGTTGCCACGGCCAACATTCTTAGAACTTAGTTTAGTCAGACCTCAATATTTCCCTTTGGCACACCCTGCAGGGCACATTTCTGTTCGGATTGCTTTGAAACCTGGCATGCTTGTTTGGGGTGGGTGACCTCTAGATTGGCGCTATCGATTTTCTTCCAATTCCGTCCATTAAAAAATGTTGCCGCTGGCAACGATCTTTGAACTTAGTTTAGTCGGGCATCAGTATATTCCTTTGGCATGCCCTACAGGGCACATTTATGATCAGATCGGTTTGAAACTTTGTATGCTTGTTTGGGGTTACCTCTAGATGGGAGCTATTGATTTTCTTCGATTTCCGTTAAAAAATGTTGCCACTGGCAATGACCTTCGATGCACTTAGTAAAAACTTGGTGCAGTTAAGCATCAATATTTCCATTTGACACACCCTGCAGGGCACATTTAAGATTGGATAGCTTGTAAACTTTGTGTGCTTGTGTGGGGTGACATATATATGGGAGCTGTCGATTTTCTTCCATTTCTGTCAAAAAATGTTGTTGCTGACCTTTGAACTTAATTTAGTCAGACCTAAATATTTCCCTTTTACACACCCTTCAGGGCACTTTTATGATCGGATCGCTTTGAAACTTGGTATGTGTGTTTGGGGTGACCTCTAGATGTGAGCTATTTTTTCATTTCCATAAAAAGTTATTGTCGTTATCACCAGCCTTTGAACTTACTGCATTTGTGCGTCAACTTATCCCTTTTGCACTCTCTGCAATATATTTATGAATTTCCATAAAAAAAAACCCCAAAAACCCATTGCCCCAAAGCAGTGACCTTCTACTTAGTGCATTTGTACATTAACATCTTCCTTTGGCTTACCTCAGGGGGCATATTCATTATCAGGTTGTTTTGAAACTTTGTGTGCTTATGCAGGGTGACAAAGATAGGAGCTATTGATTTTCTTTTCATTTCCATCAAAAACTGTTGCTGTTAGCAACAGTCTTTGAATTTATTGCATTTGTGCATCAGCATTCTTTGACATGGCCTACAGGCCACATTTATCATAGGATTGTTTTTGAACTTGGTGTGCTCATTAGTCAAGAACTCTAGATAAGAGCTGTTGATTAGCATTCATTTCTGTGAAAAAAGTTGCCATTTACAATAACCTCTGAACATACTGTATTTGTGTACCAACATTCTTCCTTTAGCCAGTCTTACAGTTCACATTTAAAAATGCATGGATTACTCTGACGTTGTGCACACACAATGCTGTTATGTTGAAATTTCATCAAATAACATTGGTACCAATGATCTTCAATTTTGCCATTTCATTTATGACTTATCAAGTTCAAGTTTGTCAAGTTGAGCTACAGTGTCATTGAAGCTATTCATCATGTTATGTATCACAGATTGAAGATAACAGTACCAGTATTTTTTTTTCTTGAGCTTATTCCATTGGCATGAGCTATGTTTTGGGGGCGAAAAAAATTAAAATATTATTTATTAGAGAAATGATTTAGTCAAGGGTTGTCTGCTATTTGTAATGGGCAGAGGATTAAATATTAATAATAATAATAATTAAATAATAATTAAATATTAATTGAAAACACTCAAGGGTTATTATATATTCGTCAATGGTGTGTGTGGGAGGTATGGTGCAAGATGATCTGATAAAGGGGACATCCCCCCCCCCCCCCCATGCATCCCCTTCCACCTCTGCTCGTAAGAAATCTTGGTGCTTACAACTCTTCCAATTCCTATTACAGATGGGTCAGTTTTACTATGCTGCAAAGGCATTTGATGTACTGGAGAGATTGGATCCCAATCCAGAGTATTGGGAAGGAAAACGAGGTGCATGTGTTGGTGTGTTCCAAATGATTATTGCAGGCCATGAGCCAAGGTAATGTGTCATAAAGTTTACTTTTCTATTTGATGAATCCTTGTTCTTACCTTGTAACAACCTGTTTCTGTTTCATTTCTGAAAATCTAAACACCCACTACAACTATAATCCCAGATTTCATTGAATGTTTTCCTTCTTTTACATTTATCATTGGTTTTTGCCTTATTTATTTATTTATTTATTTATTTATTTATTTATTTATTGGTGTTTAAGGTTACATTCTTATGCACAGTGGCTAATCATGACCCTGACACTTTTACAGCTGGAAGAAACCAGAGTACCTGGAAAGAACCACCAAGCATCGACGAGCAACTGTCAACTCCTCCACATTCTAACGCTGTCCAAGCTCCGCTCAAGCAGGCTTACAGCAGTTGAAGACATGTGCACCATCGACATGCCTTAGAACATGGCGTCATCATGCCCCCATGTCGGCAACTGGGATAAAGTACCTTGCCCAAGGACACAATGAGGGTCGTCCCGTATAGGGATTGAACTCGGGGACCTCTAGCATAGAAGTCCAACAGTCTGCCACTGAGCGACCGCGCTCCTGTTTTTTGCCTTAACGTGCATGACAGCCTACACTAATTGAATCTCAGTTATCATATCCAGTGGGTCACGCTTAATTGGATATTGCATATACTTTTCAAGCACCAAACCATTTACCATTCCATTAGTTCAAAGTTGACCTGTTAATTGCTTGTCAGTTATATGGTAAATCCTTAATTTAAAAAAAATTATAACTACAGCCCTTAAAATCCCAAGCATTAGGCCTATAAAAATATTTCTTGTTTCTCAGGCAGTTTTCCTCATTTTATGATGAGAGAGGGAGGTTTTTTTTCTATGTTTATTCACAAAACAGTTCTGAAAATGGTTGGAACCAGAAATTTAAGTACTTCCACTATTATGTGGCAAACAGATGTTTTCAGCAGTGAAAGTTTCCCATGCTGTAGTTGAAAATTTAACCAACTATACCTTGTTTGACAGAGCTCTGTGAGCTCTGGCAAACAAGGTATAGTTGGTTAAATATTTGTCCTACATGTGCAAAATAGTGTCATAAATAAATAATGTCATAAAAGAGATATTTTTATACTGTACCAATGACCCAGACTTAGCTGGTGCTAACTCCACAAAAACCAGGGCCAAACACAAATTTTGCCCCCCAATCCCCAAAATTTGCATCCAAAACAAAAAGAAATCATGTCCTAAAGGACCTCCATAGTACGACTCTACTGCGCATGCGCAGTGACGCAGTCGTCCCGAAATTGGCGCCAAATATCATTCTCTGTTTGGCCCTTCATCAGTCAACATCTCACTGATCTTTGTGCTTGTAAATCTCAGTTTAAAGGATGCCAGACACGTAATTCTTGGAGAAAATGTGATTCTAAGGAGGATAGAAGGAGGAGAGGAAAAAAGAAGTGGCAAAAAATAATCAGGGCTGTACTTAAAATTTTTTGTTGAAATTATGTTAAGTTGCCTATTTTCGAGGCAAACGCCTCTTGTTGTCATTCTTGCTAATTGTTGCACTGCTTATTCAGTGTTTCCTCTCCCCTAACCTTCTAAAGTCCCCCCTTGCAATTCTCCCATGCTTTTGGCATATTTTTGAGAAGTTTCATTTCTAAAAATTCCCTGGGAGAGTTGCTTGGTTACAGAATGTTTTCTGTTATTTTCCCCATAGTTACGTTTTCACCCATGGGTGTATAACGTTTGTGTTCTGCATCTTCCATCTGATGTTCTGCAGATTCTCCCCTGGGAGTCTCTGTTTTGCATCAGATAGAGTGTAATTGAGGACTGATTCCGGGCCAGTTTTTTCAGTGCCTGGAGTCATGTTTTCTTCTGTGTTTACACTGTTTGTTTTCATTGGCAACAGCCTTTTTTGAGGGGGGCTGTTTGCCTTTGAGGTAGTTTATCTCATTATAAGATACATTTATATTATCCGAAAGTGTCTCATTAATTATTTTATATAATTTTAAAATTTTTGACCACACTTTGCCATCGGATCCATCGGGGCTCAACGTTACTTTTCAGCAACTTGGGCTTCTCTGAAAAAATAATTTTTCAAAATTATTTTGTTTTGCAATTGTTTTTTCATTTATTAATGGATCATGTTATTATGTATCTTTGTGTCAGGGGTTTTTGCGAGTAACTAGGACTTATTGTTGTTCTTTCACAATGAAGGGAACTTGTTCAAATTGTAATAGGAAGAAATCTTCCTCTGACTTTCATGATTATTGCATAAATTGTAGTCAGTGTTCTCGCATTAATCCCTGTCCTGTATGTGAACATTGGGATGAGAAACATTGGAAACGTGTGTCACGATATGTTGTTTCTGGAGAAAGAGCGATGCCGGCTCTTTCTCCACAAGGTCACTCTACTCTCTCAGTTTCTATTTCAGAGGAACCAGAACAGGGTGATGTTTCCATGTTATCTTCTTCAAGTGTGCGTCCGTCGTCACAATTAAATACAGAGCTAGCGGCAAAAGTGCTCATGGAGATTAGACAAATGTCGTCCGCTAGCTCGCCCGGTGTAGCGTCCATTCACCGAATGGTTCGGCAGCCGGGTTCGTCCGATGCGGTCCAAGAGGAAATTTTGGGTGATGCGAGCACTATAAAAATAATAGATGCACACCCAGTGACGGCGGATAGTGAACGAGAACGGAGGAAGCCTTTTAGTCCGGTTCCTAGCTCGTCCAGGTCCAGCCGGGCCGCGAGCGAGAGAGGCCCCTCTCTCGTACAACAACATCTGGGACCAGATGTTGTGGTACAAAATGTGTCTTTAGCGGAGCATACGTCTGTCGCTCGGGACGCTCCGTTGTATAAGCAGTCCGCAGAGACTGTTAAGGCTTCCTCTTCTCGCCGGCGCACACGACCGCACCTTGGCTGCGTGACCTCCGATATCTTGCCAGCTTCGCCGATGAAGGATTATTCGGCGACCAGGTCACACCATCCGGCAGCCAGGGATTCGAGACCGATGGACTCCGGACGTTCGCATAGGAAAAGTATGCGGGAGCCATCTGATGCGGAGCTGCCCTCGGCAAAGCAGCGAAAGACCGCTCCTCCGCAGGTCTCGACGTCGGACATTCTAGTGCAGATAGCACAGCTTATCGCAGCATCCCAGCAGCCGACAGAGACGGTGTCGGATCGAGAATTATCCGACGGCGCTGGGTCGGTACGCTCCGCCGAAGCATCGGGGGCGGACGACCGGGAACATCGGGAGGTCCGACCGGATGGTGAAAGGGATACGGATGAATTGGAGCTATCCCTTTCGGAACAACACAAAGCTGCCGTAGACTTCATCCGGCACTTTCTTCCTCAAGTTGTTCCGTCGGGCCAGACTGCTGCGCTTCCGGACAGGAGAATTATAGCGTCATTGGACTCTGATTTTTTCGAGCGGTTCAGGGACATCGCTCCCGAGTTTCCGTCGCAGTCCAATAATGTTGCAAGAACATTTGAATTATTGAACGACGCTATTTTTAAACTTGCTTCCAGGACAGGGAAAGCAGGCTTCTTGTCCGCAAATACTCTCAACCTGCCTTTCATTAATGCAAGGAATAAATTCGACACGGCAGGTCAGGGTATACCGAGAGTTCCTCTGCGTATGGACGACGAGGCGGAAGACTTAGAGCTATCATTACCGTCGTCAGCTTCTATTCCAACCGCAGTGTTGGAAACAGCTATTGCGTCTAACAGAGCCAATTTAGATGCCTTATCTTACGCAGATCACCTTACGAAGGCGTTATCACTGCGTCTTCAAGGGGAAGAGTTTCAGGATATACAATCCTCCTTAAGACTTCTTTCAAGGGCAGTAGCTTATTCCACGTGTAACTCCGCCCTTTCAGTGGCAAGTCTGGAGTTGGTTAGACGTGACGCAGCCCTGTCTACATCCACACTAGTGGATTCTAAGGTGAAGAACTCTCTTAGAGTCGCTTCGGTCTCAGGAGATCTTCTCTTTGACGGCAAGCTTTCCGCTATTTATGATAATATTAAAAAGAAAGCTAGTGATTCTCTGTTGTTTAGATCCGCTCCTAAAAGGTCGGATTCAGCAGACACGAATAAGGCGGGCACTTCTGGGTCTTATCCGCCCAAGAGAGGTTCCTATAGAGGTTCCGGTGCGTCCTCTAGCTCTTATTCGAGAGACCGTCAGGATAGCGACTCTCGTTCGGGACGTCCTTCAGGCCGGGACAATCGGTCGGACGCCCCGAGGTTGACGAGGCGAGGTGCGGGTCGTGGAAGACGTGGTTTCTCCTACCGCAGGCCTCGCAGATCCAGGAGGTGATGGCTCAAACCTCTATCGCGTTCCGGTTGGCGGAAGGTTGTCGAGTTTTTCTCAAGAGTGGGCGTCGATTACGGACGACCCGTGGGTGAGAGGAGTGACTTCGGAAGGTCTAAAGATATCCTTCAAACGAAAGCCTCCATTAACTCGAAGTCCAAAGTGGACTCATCTTCCGTCAAACCCTCAGAAAAGAGACGCTCTGCTATCAGAGGTGCAGTCTCTTTTAATGAAGAACGCGGTAGAGGTCGTAGAAAACCAGGAATCGCTGGGATTCTACAGCCATCTGTTTCTGGTTCCGAAACCAGACGGCTCGTTCCGTCCAGTCATAGATTTGAGCTGGATAAACAAGCTGATCATCGCTCCGAAGTTTTATATGGAGACGATTCGATCGGTCAGAGCGAGTATTCGGGTGAACGATTATGCGACGAGCATAGATCTCAAAGATGCGTACTTTCACGTCATGGTACATCCGACATTCCGAAAGTATCTACGCTTCGCAGTCCTAGGAGTGGTGTATCAGTTCCGGGCCATGTGCTTCGGATTGAATCTAGCACCCTGGGCTTTCACTCGGGTAATGAACTCGGTAATGATCTACTTCCGAGCTCATTCGTCTGCGGTAACGTCGGCCTACCTGGACGACATTCTTCAGAGGTACGGCAACGAGTTAACGCTTCAGAACGATGTTCAGAATCTTCTTCTATTGCTCCGACGTCTCGGTTTCATAGTAAACGAGGAGAAGTCGGATCTGGTGCCGTCCAAGTCATTCACTCATCTGGGAATGAGCTTCGAGACGCACAACAATCTCGTTCGTCTGCCGTTAACCAGAGCGAAATTAGTCAGTTGTTACGCTCGCTATTGTCTAAATACAGACAAAGTCACAGCGAGAGAATTTATGAGACTGATAGGTCTGTGCGGAGCCGCTGCGGATCTCATTCCGATGGGACGGCTACGCACACGGCCTCTTCAAATTTTCCTGACTCAGAATTGGAGTGTGAAAATTCATTCGCTCGATGTAGACGTTCTCTTGTCAGATCAAGTGAAACAAGAGATTCAGACTTGGGCAAACATTCAGTGGTTAACTCAAGGAGTTCCGCTGCAGTTGCCGGATCCGAGTTTTACCATTATGACGGATGCCAGTCAAACAGGTTGGGGTGCATCATTAATCCCAACGGATTCGAGATGCCAGGGTCTTTGGGATCCGCAATTCCTGTGCAAGCACATAAACATCAAGGAAATGATGTCAATTTGGCTTGCGTTACGTCACTGGATGGACATTATTCACGATGCTCATGTCCAAATCCTATCCGACAATACGACAGTAGTGGCGTATATACGGAATCAGGGAGGCACTCATTCAGTTCCGTTGTTCAATCTAACGGAAAGAATCCTTCTGTTTGCGTTGGAACATCACGTTCTTCTTTCGGTCCGTCACATACCGGGTCGTCTGAATGTGCTAGCAGACTCCCTTTCTCGAAAGGGTCGCTTGTTGCCGTCGGAGTGGACTCTCAACAAACAAGTATTCAATCAGATTTGCTACCAATGGGAACGGCCAATGATAGACTTATTTGCGACACATCTCAACAATCAGTTGCAGACGTATGTGTCCCCGTGTCCGGATCCAAGAGCATTTGCTGTAGACGCTCTATCGATCCCTTGGGACGGAATGATAGGATATGCGTATCCTCCAGCGCCGTTAATTCAACAAGTATTGCTAAAGATAAAACAATCTCAATGCAAGATTCTGTTGGTAGCATCTCTGTCGCCACAGAGACCGTGGATAAATCTACTCAGGTGTCTGTTGTGGGACCTACCGCGGAAGCTCCCTCCACGAGAGGATCTTCTTTGGCAGGGGAAATCGCGCCAACTGCATCACAACCCGCAAGGTCTCAACCTTCACGTTTTTCCGTTGTGCGGTCCTTCTTGCATGGCAAGCACTTTACAGGACGAGCAGTGGACGCGATTTCTAACTGTAGGAGGACCTCCTCTTCGCTAAACTATGCGGCTAAGTGGAAGGTTTTCCGTCGTTGGTGTAGGGATCATTCTGTTGATATATTTGATCCCTCTATACCAGACATTGCTAACTTTCTAGTATACTTGTTTGACGAAATCAAACTGCAACCGGTTACTATAAAGGGTTATAGATCTATGTTATCTGATACCTATGCACATCATGATAGTTTACAAATTGGATCTAATGTCTCTTTATCGAAATTGGTTAGAAACTTTTCGATAAATAGACCCAGAACTCTTAGATTAATTCCTAAGTGGAATTTAGCTTGGGTTCTCCTTAAATTGAAGGAAAAGCCATTTGAACCTCTTGGGACAGTAGATTTCAAATTCTTATCTTATAAGACAGCTTTTCTCTTAGCTTTCTCTTCTGCCAGAAGAGTCAGTGAGCTTCATGCACTATCGGTGGATGATTCTCATTATCGTAGTGTTGGGAACACTATCACCTTCACTACTAACGTCGGTTTTTTAGCTAAGAATCAGGCTCCTAATAAATATCCGGAACCTATTGTTATTAAGGCTCTTCCGTCTTCAGACGGGCGTAGGCCTTTACTCTGTCCTGTTAGAGCACTACGTATCTATAAACAGAGATCTCAGTTCATCAGAAAGGGACGGAAACGTTTCTTTCTGTCTTTGATGCCTAATAGAAAGGACATTTCAGTCCATTCTATTGCTAGATGGATTCAGTTAACTATCCGTACTGCGTATGAAGATTTATCTTCTTCTCAGCAGTCTGTGCTTAAGATTTCTGCTCATGAAGTAAGAGCTCTTTCTACTTCCTGGGCTTATGCTAATAGTGTTGCTATTACAGATTTAATGAAGGCTGCTTATTGGTCTCAGCCATCCACATTTACTAATTTTTATCTCAGAAATATTGAGTCCATTTCTGGAGACCTGCATTGTTTAGGTCCGTTATCTGTTGCTCAGAATGTTGTCCACTAAACAGTTGCAACTATAGTTATGCAGGCTTTCTGTTCCGGCAGTGACTCCGTCCGGCTGCCCTCTTCGCTCTGGGCTATTTGACCCAGGGCAAGGGGAAGGGGGGGGGCGGGTGTTCCCTTAGGTCACCTGCTTTATAGTGAAAAGCAAGGGAATGCCTCCTCCAAGACAGTATTTCTGAGTCGCTTCCGGGATGGTTTTAAAGTGTAATATTAATGTTTAATTTCATTCATGTCTTATTTTTAAAGTGTAGCTCGGTGTGAAGCATTTGTATATGTCAAGTGTCAAACGGGCTTTAATATACAATACTCGGACACTTTTAAATGATTATAAAGAGTCTCAATTCTCTGGACTACTTTATTTATTGGCTTGTTTTAAAAATAATTAGTATAAAGGTTATACTGGATGTTAATAGAGAACATGAATGTTATTGTGCTCAATTATTAAGGGTAGTGTATCTTTCTAATTTAAATATTAAATAAGAAAGATACATGTAAAGCCTAATACTCCTTTTCTCCTTAAGGGGTTACCTCTTTATTTTATAATTGAGCTTATTGGATTTTCCTCTATGTCCTAGGCCCTCCAGCCTGTTTACTATTCAGCTAAGTCTGGGTCATTGGTACAGTATAAAAATGTTAAAAAATTTATAGTAATTTATATATTTTTTATACTTACCAATGACCCAGACGGGGATGGCCCTCCCTGAGTTGGGAACTCTTGCCTCCCCGCTGAGTACATAGCGCTGACCAGGCACTGCCAGTAAGAATGATAATTGGCGCCAATTTCGGGACGACTGCGTCACTGCGCATGCGCAGTAGAGTCGTACTATGGAGGTCCTTTAGGACATGATTTCTTTTTGTTTTGGATGCAAATTTTGGGGATTGGGGGGCAAAATTTGTGTTTGGCCCTGGTTTTTGTGGAGTTAGCACCAGCTAAGTCTGGGTCATTGGTAAGTATAAAAAATATATAAATTACTATAAATTTTTTAACTTCCAGGTGAAAAAAAGGTGCAGATTTTCTAATGAGGGTGCTGCCTCAGAAACAAGAATTTTTTTTAACAGACTTATAGGCCTGGTTGGTCTCAGTTCTTCTGATATATAGAGGATATTTAGTGTTTTTGAGTGGATACCAAAAATTATCTCATGACTGGCTGAGACAAATGTTTATTTTTCGCGAGCGCTTGCTTTTTACAAGAACCTGATCATTCCTATCGATAATTCACCTCGTTTCAACCTTGAGTTGATGCATGAAACTAAACAGCTGATGCACATTGATTCGTGGAAGTGATTTGATCAATACTCAAAGCAGGTAGCATCTTGAAATCTGATTAAGCTGGTGGGTTTCAGGCATCAATTCAAGGTGAATATGTATTGAATTATTGCTGGAAATGATTGGTATCCACTCAAAAACACTTGATTTTCTTTTCCTTATACATTTTTAGAACAAATTGATCATTTCCAGTGATAATTTCACTCTTATTCACCTTGAAGTGATGCTTTGAAAGCCACCATTTTGATTGATACCGTGAAAGTGAAAATTTCTATATCTTCACAGAAGGGTATATGTTTTTTCTATCTTTCCACAATTTTTGCAATAATCTATCATTTAGCGAATAATAAAAGCATTTATTCTAAAGTTTATATCTAATTTGGCAGTGCTCAGTGACCTCTATCAAACAAGATATAATAGAATAAATACTCGTATTCCCCAGTGTGAGGAAAAAGGACCAAATACTGGTTAATTGAATATTCCTGTTATCTGAATATATTTGACTGGCAAGGTGATTATTCAATTAACAGGGTATTCCACTGTAGGAAGATTCAAACGGGTCCTGCTTGAATTTTAAAACTAAAATTTCAGGCCTTTGAATGTGCTTGAAAATCAGACTGTCTTGGGAAAAGGCATGTAACTTCTTTGCAAAATATATTTTGGTAACCAGTTGATCTGTTCTGTTCAAAATATCAACTCTTTGCCCATTATAGATGGCTTTTTCTGCCAAATGCAAAAATATTGTTATCTAGCAGAGATGTAATTTTGCTCCTTGTTAATAAACTATAACCATACAGGAGCAACCCTCTTATAAACAGGAGAATTTATAAGATAGGAGCAACCCTCTTATAAATAATTTCTTGAAATCAGAATTTATTTAATTTTTCCTCGAATCAAGTCATTGCTGCTTGACAGCAGCCATGACTTGATTTTATGAAAAATTCAAGAAAGTACCCACCATGTTAAGAGTTAACTTAAAAGCTATGATATTTGTGTGGGTCCCCCGTGGTAACCCCGGGAAGTGAAGCAGTGCTTGTTTAATGTGCTAAACAAGCTCTATTTTACTGGTAAAATAGGACCCAATCACCAATGCATGGAATGGAAGTCCTTTAAAATGGGCAAGATGGGTACAAATGATTGACTTAACTTGACTTTATCTCCATGTTGTCAGGATTAGCCATTGTGCAGAAATGTGGTACCTTAAACACCAATAAAAAAATTAGTAAATTTTTGTGGGTCATTGTTGTCAGAATTGTGTTTTTTGTGAGGGGATTGATGAAATACAGTTCAACAGAGACCTCACACCTTGAAGTGAGAAGATAACAAAAGGAAAAGTTGTTGGAGGGAGGTACATGGTAGAATTAAAAAAAAAAATTGGGGGGGAGGGTTCAGAGCAGAGAAGTCTTTGAGTGGTCTACATGATTATTTATTTATTTATTGGTGTTTAAGGTCACAAAGGTCTACATGATAAAGTGAAACCAGTAATAGAGGAGTTCCTAGATGATACCATGGTTCATTTTGTGCTGTTTCACAGTGCAGTTTGTAATGCATATTTGCTTGGTCATGACACAAAATCTGAGATTGATTATCATAAAGCAAACTGAAATTTCAGTAGACTCACATGTTTTTGTTCATCAAAATAACCATGTTTTTCTGTTGTTGTTTTTTAAAGAAAACATTCATTGCATCTAACTTTACCATTGGGATTGCTAGCATTGAGAATGCAGCCTATCACAACAGCAACAAACAATACAACTCCAACTAGCCCCCTACAGTATGTATGCATTTCAGGAAGCTGGTTGTGTCATTGGAGCAACCCCGATGCATGATAGAGTAGAACACGGTAGTTAATCATTGTAAAACGTGCTATTATTAGCTGTTGTGGTGATGCACGTTAAATGAGAGCTATACACCATGCTGTGTTGTTCTATTATGGATCAAGATGAATATATTTCTTAACTGAGGTATACATTTGTAAATTTTTCTTTTTAAGGAATAGTGCATGTCTTGTTGTTGACTACGCCCATATAGTGCCCAGTGAGGTGGTGTAGTTTCCTCCGCGAAGCGGAGGGAACTACACCACCTCAATGGGCACTATATGGGCGTAGTCAACGACAAGACATGCACTAATCCTTATATTATATCGAACACCCATCAAGAAAAACATCTGTCCAATTTGTTAATCTATTACCAAGGTAGCAGCCCTACCAACCAGCGTTATATAGAAAAAAATACTATGTAGTTTTGAAAAAACATTTTCTTCTTCCAAAACAATGCTTATTGATATGAGCAGAAGACAAATTTTGAATCAGTCGGCAAGGGTAAGCAAAACATTTCCCCCAAACGGAACTGTGTATTCTAGAATCGCACAACTCGCGAATGAAAGCTAAAATTTTCGAAATTTGCCTACGCAGTTTGATCATTTCCACACATTTGTCACACATGCAGCGAAACAAACAATTTTTCATATCCGGACGCGTTCTCATGAAAGTTGGACCCAGGTATGGATCATTCTCTTCGAAACGAGATATGGATCATCTTCTCAAGAAATAAAATGAACGCCTCGAAAAATGTGACTTCAACAATGGAAAAGCGATACATTTTTCCACAAAGATTTCTTTCCGGGTCGTTTTGTGGATGTTGTGCCTTTGTGAATCGTTTTTAAATTTAGCCTGATCAGTTTTATTTGCCCAGTACGAAAAGAAAACTGATATAGTAGTGTGCTAAAAATAGAAAACGTGTAGTGCCTGGGTGTAGTGCCTGGTCAGTTCTGTGGATGCAAACTACATGAAATAGGGTATCAACTTTCAGCCAATCAGAATGCAAGGAAGTCACGTGAGATATAATATTTATCAATAGTATGACATGACAAATAGCTATTCAAATTGAGTTTCTCCTACCTAATTTCATATTGACTAACATAATACCAGCTGAACAAAATTAACCATGTGACGCTGTTGTTCAAATTAAGGTCAAGTTTCAGTGGAATTAAGGGAGACATTGGGAAACATGGTGATCATGATAAGGAGTGCCAAATGCATAATTAGGGAGTAACAGGGACCCTGGAACACTTTCTGTGAGGATGTCCCAAAATATCAGTTTGACAGAACATGATTTACGGGAGAGTATTGAAGAATGGGTGAATGAAGGATAGGAGGGTATTGGACAATACAAAAAGAGAGGGTTAGTATGCTTATTAGTGAAACTGAGGTTGAAGATGTACGGAATATTATCAAATAGTTTGTGTTTGGGTGTTGGGAGGAGAGAAGGAGATGAGGGTGAAGCGGCATTGAGAGTACAGGGATAATAGAGGCCATCCCAGTTGACAACCATGACAAATCAGCTGCTGGTTGAAGTGTTAATATTAATGTTAATAAGTATGAGAAAGTATGTAAACCTAATTTGTCCCAATGATGCCTCAAGTTCTGACTGATAAAATACTCCATCTGTACCATCAAGGCATATCTTCATTGAAGGTATGCCTTTATTAGTCAGCCTGGACTATAATTAAAAAAACTCAAAAGTTCGGGGAAATTTATTTGTGGATGAATAAATACTTGTAGTAGTTGTGATGCCCAGCCTTCCCAGCTTACAAAATTAGCACATTCCTAAGTCCAAATTGATCATGCTGGGCTGCCAAGAGCTCAAATCAGGTACCACAGAACTTTCTATTTGTTTGACCTTCTGTGTGTGTTACATATGAGTATCAAATCTAGTCTTATTAGAAAGTTCATGTTTAAACACGCTGTTAATTGAAAATTGAATGTGTTCTCATTTTTAGTTCATCTTGACAAAGTCAAGCTGAGCTAATCTCATCGCTCTCCGTCTGTCATCCATTGTCTGTCGTCCATCAACACCATGTTTTGGTCTTCTCCAAAACCACTGGGCCAATTCAAGTGAAAGTTTGTGTGATTGGTGGTCCCGATGGGGCATTGCAGTTTTGTTCACTTAACATGCCCAGCCCCATAGGGAGGGAGTGGAGGAAAATGCTCCAAAATATTTTTAAAATTTTCTTCTCATGAACCAGTGTATACAATGACTTGATATTTGTTTTGGACCTTCCTTTTGAGGTGTAGAATCAAGTTTGTTCAAACGAAGTTCGCGAAGCAATATTTGGCTTTGTAATGGGAGGGGTAAGATTTTTGGCCGTGCCCAAAATTTCTATTTTCTAAACTGATGGTCCGGTTTCAACCAAATTTGGTATGTGGTATTTTTGGGTCATAAGTACTCGACTCATGCAAAATAAAAAATTCCTGCATCCCCATGGGAACCCTGAAGCAAAAAATAGAAATATTTTCAAATGCTCATATTTCCCATACCACTCGGAACAGAGAGCTGTTATTTGGTATGAAGCATCCTTAGGACCAGTTGAATTGAACGGTAAAAAAAAATTGCCATCTGTTATGTTAGCCTGTTCTGCAATGGGCATCGAAAAAATGCTGAGTCAGCATATTTGCAATATATTAAAAAATCTTTTCTCCAGAACCAATCATCATAATCTTTTGATATTCGGTATACAGCATTCATACAGGGGTCAGATACAAGTTTGTTAAAATAAAGCCCATTGGTTCATATTTGGGCTCAATACAGGAGCCCAAATTTTTAACTTAGGTTAATATGGGGAATATTCTCTAAAAGTCTTCTTCAGAACCACCAGTCAGAATCTTTTAATGTTTGGAATACATCATTGTTATGAGGGTCAGATTCAAGATTGTTCAAACCAAGTCCCTAGATTAATATTTGGGCTTCCTACGGAAGCCCAAATTTTAACTTTGTTCAATATGGAGGATAATTTTTAAAAATCTCCTTCTTCAGATCCACCAGTCAGAATGCTTTCATATTTAGTATGCAACATCTCTAGGGGTGTCAGATTCAAGTTTGTTCAATTCGGATCCCTAGGTATATATTTTGGCTCGTCATGGTAGCCCAAATTTTTACTCAGTGCGATATGAGGAAATTTCTTTAAAAATCTTATTCAGATCCACCAGTCAGAATACTTTCATATTTGGTATAAAACATCTCTAGGGGGATCAGATTCAAGTTTGTTCAAATTGGATCCGTAGGTTAATATTTGGGCTTGCTATGGTAGCCCAAATTTTAACTTAGTGCAATATGAAGAAATTTCTTTAAAATTTCTCTTCTTCAGATCCAACCGTCAGAATGCTTTCATATTTGGTACACAACATCTCTAGGGAAGTCAGATTCAACTTGGTTCAAATCGAGAGCCTGGGTTAATATTTGGCTTCCCTATGGGAGCCGGAATTGGTCATGTTGCTGAAGAATTAAAAAAAAAATTTGTATTCAGTACCCTCTAGAGGTGTGTAACTAAGATTAATCCACGGAGGTTGTATCAAGGGGCTTCATAGGGGAGCTCTACATTATACATTATGATCAACTGAAGAAAAGGGTATGATGCCCGAATTATTTTTGTCACTCCTGAGGGACTCAAGGATTGACAGTGTATCCTATGGAGATGGATTGCTTAATGTAGACTCATTCTTGGACTCTGTTTATATCGTGTTCTGTTCAAGAAGAGCACTTCAGGCCCCCATGGGGCCTCTTGTTGGAATTCACATTAAAAAAAATTTCCATTATCCAGTATAAGTATTTTCACGTAGTGTGTGATGTAGCAGCCTATCAACTAATTCTGTGCATTGCCTATGGTCAGCCAGTGCATGTTAGCTTACCAACTAATCCTGTGCAATGCACAGGGTTAGTCACTCTTTTCTTTCTGGATATAAATAGGATCATCTCTATTATGCGACTAACCTTGTGCATGCACAGACTTAGCGAGTGTACATCTTCATGTACATGTAGTGTGTGATATGGCAGTTACCAATTTTTATAACCAGAAAGTGTGACTAACCCTGTGCACTGCAAAGGGTTAGTAACACTTTCTGGTTATAAACATTTTTCATTATTAACCCTTTACCTAAAGAATCGCCCGCATCCGCCCACGTAATATGCAAATTGAGCAGTTGAAAAAATTAAATTTTTTCAAAATATTTCAACAAAACCATATCATGTGACCCCTCATTGAGCTCGATCCAATGAGGGGGTCACATGATATTGTTTTGTTGAAATATTTTGAAAAATTTTAAAAAATTATATTCAACTCCCTGCACACTGATGTCGAAATATCTAAAGTTCAGGCTGCAAATATTACTTCAAATCTGGATATTTTGACATCAGTGTGCAGGGGGTTAAAATAATAATTGTTTATATCGTCAGCATTGGCAAAAGGGTTAACTGAGTAACTATCCCTGTGTGCTGCACAGCCTTAGCATAAATCTCAGCTGTAGCAACTCTTTACCCAACACAATGGCCAAAACCAGCCAGTAATATTCTCAAGAAACATTTCAACTCAGCTTATGTATTTATTTGTTTATTTATTGAGGATTAATGACACTTTCGACAGCCAGGGTCACCTTGTGTCAGAAGACTCAGCTTATGGTTCCTCATTGGATGGTTTGTGGAAAGTTTGTTTTTTTTTAAGTGAATTAAAAAAATTAAAACATATTTTATTTTCAATTAATAGTTTGTTTTACTGGAAAGAGTGAATCGATGGTGAATCAACATTTAAGCCCCAATCCATATAAAAAATGTCTCAGTTTGATAAATTATTGGGGGGTGAGCAGGGACCGATCAGGACTATTTAAAATACGCTCTAGCCTCGGAGCCTATTTTTTCAATTCATGCGCCAGATTTCATTTTACGGAGTCACACTGCTGTTTGTAACACACACTGGAAGTATTTAATAGCTCTCATCATTTTCATTTAGTACACTATAGCAAACATTAATCTTCACTGTGGTTTCTGATCAAGTCTTGGCTGCCTATTTGGCAGCCAAGACTTGATCAGAAACCACAGTGAAGATTAATGCTTGGTAATTAAGACTTGAAGTATTAACTTAAGCGCTCTACAACAATGATAAATGATAATTATATATATAATACATGTAAGAGTGTCTCTCTCGATTATCAATCAAAAGAATATCAAAATATGATCTGAGAAGTTACGCGCCAACTGAGAAGCCTATTTCTGAGATTTAAGAGCCAGGTCCTGATTTTTCAGAACCAAATACGCACTGGCGCATGCCCAGGTCGGTCCCTGGGTGAGGAAAGACACACAACCCTAAATCCACTCTCCACATCTACCTTATTTATGCCCCAAAGGCTGACTATCATGAGTCAGTGTCAGCAAATAGTATGAAATGTCCTGCAGGTTCCTCTTTCCATGTACTTCATTTCTTGTTTTCATCATTTTTTACAGGGAAAAATTGAAAGATGTTCTGGAGTTTATTCGCAGTACACAAAATCCTCAAGTCGAGTTTCTTGCTCAAAAAATGCAGAAATGGGCAAAAGAGAATAACATCCCCTAAAAATAATGCTCAGATAGTAATTCAATTTTTTTGATTTCTTCACAATTATATGTTCAGTTGTGATAAAAATTTGTTGCAAAACTCTTTCACTGATGGATTTCTGAACCTATCTTTTTTTGCAAATCAGGTTCAAGCTGCATTAGAGCGGATATGACCTGTTTGTATAGTAAACATGTTGACCAGCTGTTATGGAAGTATTTTAACTACTATCATTGTAGAAGGGCTCCATTAGTGAAAGGGTTACATCATTGTTTTTAATTTTAATTTGTTCACCAAAATGTCCCCTTCTTCACTTCTCAATAAATGTCTTTTGGAGCAAACAAAAATTACTTTTTAGCAACCTATCCATATTGATGCAAATCAGTTGGCACTGACAGCTTTCAAAGAGGACAGATTCTAACAGATTTTATAGAGTGTAAAAGCATCAAGAAGATTTTCCCAGTGGGTCCCACAGCACCTTTCTCATGGATGGAACTAAGCTTTATTTGACTGTCCCTATTTTGCAAATGAATTACTGCCCTTGTCCAGTGAGTCGTGTATCATCAAGACCCTTCTTTGACAGTTGTTACATTCCCCCAAAACTCAGGTGCAAGATTGTTACACCTTTACCTAATGAATCGGCTAAATTCATTGAGCTGTACACAGAAAAAATCGCCATTCAAATTCTCATTGGAAACATACAATCTTATTACGCTTGTCCTTTTGAGAGATCATGAGCTATGTTTCTCAAGGAAGGCATAGTTTTTCGTAGGCTCTTTTGTTCCTAAGTTGTGTTCAGTAAAGGATTAATGGTTTTAATTGGAGTTGCATGAATAAATAAATAAATACCATTTACCATACTATCACTAGGAATTTGGTCTGTTAAAGAAGTAACTAAGTTAACTGAATTAAACATTTTGTGATCTATCCAACAATTTCTACCTCCAAAACATAGCTTGTGACCCTTAATTGGAATGAGTACATCAACTTCATTCCATAGAGGGATTATAAGGCCTAAAAAAGTTGAAAATCTGTTTCTCAGGCTCTCCCTCATGGTCATTTTGGCTGCCGCATGTTCTCTTGTTATAACCAATGTAAACTGTAAAAAAAATTAAAATTAAATGGTTTTTGTCTGATATTTTACCCAAGTTAATTGATAAATTTTTCCCTTGAGGGCAACAAGGCGTTGCAATGTTTCTGCAGTGCAAAGCCTTCTTACACTCAATGGACGAAATACTCCACAATCTATGCTATTTTGTACATTATGAGGCCTCAAACATGCTACAAACCAATAATATGAACTTTTGATGGTAAAGAAATAATTACAAAAATAAAAAATAAAATAAAAAAACGACCACCCGCATGCAATTTTACAAAAAATCGCCTGAGAAACAAGATCTATTTTGTGGGGCCTAAAC